>JAWZYV010013303.1:0-125149 GCA_038373885.1 Cheiracanthium punctorium
GAAACTGCTGCTGCTGCTGGTCGTGCCGTCGCCCCCTTGTGTCCGAAGTTGAACATGGAGAGGATGTTTCTCTCCCGCCACCGTTCCTCCTCGACGTAGAAGAACTCGGTGACGATCATGCAGGCGAAGACGCCGAAGAAGACCACGACGATCATGCATGACTTGGCCCGACGCTCGCTCACCCGCTTGAGGGCCGCGGTCTTGCTGATCCGGTACTTCTTCTTGTTGCTCGCCGCCTGCATCATCTTTAGCCGTAGCCACCGCTTCGGGTCCTTCGGGTCGTGGTGGTGCATGGCCGCTGGGGCATGGTGTGTGACTGGATCAATGGCTGGAGCCGGGTCGGGAACCTGAGGAAAGAGGAAAACGAGACAGTGAGACCCACACATCGGTATTGAAGAATGACTGGATAGATTGCTACAACAGCAATAACCTCTGAAGAACTACGCACACAATTACACTACTGGCCAAAAGTATTGCAAGTTTGAGAAATCTAACCATCGTTTCAAGAATAAGCCCAGAAAAAGTGGACAGGAAATTTGCCAGATTTAAATATTTTTGAGAATTTATGTAGTATAATTGGAAAGAATACATCTGAAAATCACCAAAAACAAAATGAGAGCTTCAGGAACCCATAATTTAAGTTGGCACCATGAAACACCGAAGGAAGTGTTGTAAAACATTGTGGATTCCATATCTAAAAGAGTGGCTGTTGTGATCAAAGTCAAGGCTGCTCAGCAACATAATAAATGATCTTTAGTTCAATTGCATTTATTTATTATCCTCTTTTTGCAGAATAACTTGAAATTAATTCTTTATTTAATTTTATTCCGGCGAGCCAAAATGGATTATGATTTCTATAATAACCTATATATTTTTATGCTATTTTTTCAATAAATTAAATAATTATTTTTGTTCTTTAACTTAATGCTATCTTGTCTTTGAAGTAATTAATTTAACATGTTGACATTAAAAAATATCAATTATATTGATTTTTAATTTTGACGGGGGAGAGGGGGCTTAATCTTGAAAAGGGTTAGATTTCTGAAACTTGCAATACTTTTGGCCAGTAGTGTAGGTACCTTTATAACCTCCCTAGACGCCATGTATTTCATTTGATACAAATTATTGCATTGGTCTTAAATATGTTAATGATTTTGCTTGAAAATCTTGAATAAAATAATTTTAACCCTTTAACACGCGGCGTCCTTCCTCTCAGTGAGGATAAAAAACTCTGAGGTTTTGAATGCTGTCAGTCACTAAGAATAAATTTGATTTCCATAAAAATATTTGAGGGTAACATAGTTACACGATAATTCTTTACTAAGCACATCATTTACCGTAAAAATTGTGGATTATTTGTAAAAGTGTGAGGATTATTTTTAACAGCACTGGCATCTGCTGACAGCTGGAAGAATACGATGGAAATACATGGATATAGAAGAACAACTGGATGGAATGCCCAATGCTGAAAAAAGGGCAGCCGTTGCCATAGCTCGATTTAACTGCCAGCAAGATGGCTGTTAAGCAAATCTTTCAACGATTCGATCGACAGCCATTTTGCTGGTAGTTAAATCGAGCGATGGCAACGGCTACGATTCGATTGACAGCCATCTTGCTGGTAGTTAAATCGAGCGATAGCAACGGATGCCCTTTTTTTTCAGCAATGGGAAATGGTTGCGCTTCAAACCATCGTTTGAACCTGAGTAAACTCAGGTGAAAATTCATAAAATTTTCACACTGAAGCACAAGTTTTATCTTTGTTTGCCGTTTTTTTTTACAAAAAATTTGATTTAATAATGCAATGAGAAGATAAAAAAATAATATACTTTCTTTTCCTTATAAATATTTTGTAATTTCTTTTGTCTCTTAAAATGCACCTGAGATGGAAAGAAACAGTAAAGCAATCGTAAATCCTCACAGTCAAAACTCATCCAATAAGCAATGCCTGATAATTACAGCGTATTTTAAGCAAGGATTTTACATTCGTTACGCGAAGAGCGCAGCAAATTCTGTTAGTTGAACAAGGAAAAAAAAAAAAAAAAAAAAAAAAAACATCTCACGAATTCTTTTACAGAAAAATCAGCGTATTGATTCACCTCTTTTAAGAATTTCTAGGTGGAAGTTCCTAGTAGACATATATATATACGTATGGCATAAAACATTTCTGTGATTTATATAAATCAATAGGCGTACAGAGGAAGGGGAAAACGCTGCATCTGCCATATTTTATCCAGTTTCGAAATAAATTGGTTGAGAAAAGTCACATTTAATGCCATCCAATATATTATTGACAATCTTTTGTAACGAATGCCAGTCTAACGGAAAAGTCTGTAAGGCTTTATATTAGCCTATATAACGTATTGGAGTATGTGACATCTGATATATATTTTTCCCGTTTTAAATATAATAGAATGGGTATTCTTTATTTTTTTTGCTCTAGTTCTGGTTTATAAAGTGTATTATTAATAATTCTTTTACAGCAAGTAGGAATTGTATTAAAAAATGTGTCTAGGGGTTTTGAATTTGGATAATTTATATCGTACTTTGCGATGAATTTTTGTTTCTTTGAAATATTGAATAAGGTTTTATGTCGGAATTTATTCAATGTTTAGTTTTATTATGTCATATATAATGCTAGCCTTTGTGACATTCGTAATGGATTTTGTAACTAATGTTTGTTTAGCAAACCTCTGTAAATTTTAATATTGATAACACACATAAAAGGAAGTGACATTTGATAATTTCTTTTTCGAAAATATTATAAAATGCCATCGTTACTTCTTTATCAGTTCTCTTTTGTATATTGAGAATTATTGATAATATTCTGCCAAAAATACGATTTAAAATGGTATTTCATTGTTTACTTATAAATTCATATTCTTAAAATGAAATATCAGTTTGTCTTGAGTTCGAATAGTTTTACATACATTGCGATATAGTATGAGATAGTAGTCTAGTTACGCATGTTTTATTTATTGGTTAAAGGTTTCTATTATATATATAAATATTCAGTGCTTGAAAATGGGATTTAGAAAAGTCAAATACCATAATGTAGTCCAGTAAAAAAAGTCTTATTAATATACTTGTAAGAATAAATGATGATTTTAGTCAGATATGTAAATACGATAATGTTTGCCCAGGAAAAATGCTTTTAAAATATTTCAGCATAAATGCGGATTTTTGTCAGAAATAAGTCAAATACGTGATAATGTAGTCAAGGATAAAAAGCTTAATTAATATATTTTAGTAAGAAATTAATAGTGATGACTTTAGTTAGAAATAAGTCAAATACGATGATGTAGTCCAGGAAGAAAGTTAATTTTAGAATGAAAAACGATGATTTTAGTCAGAAATAAGTCAAATACGATAATGTAGTCCAGAAAAAACTGTTTAATTAATACATTTTTAGAGAATAAATGACGAGTTTAGTTAGAAATAAACTGTGGAATTACTTTTTCCACAATATTTGTTTAGAAAAAATGTTTAAGTAAATAAAATCATAATATTAAACATTAAATATTCTCCTCTGTGTCCGCTCTTCAACATACTTACGCTCATTTAAACAAGAAGCGACATCTGTCCAAGAAGAACATTTTTGTAAATAAGTTACGCCGTGAAATCTGCGCAGATTTACACTACTGCCGAGCTCAGCGCATTCTGATTTCGGATAAGTCGAGTTGCTTTGTCATAAGTTAGATCTCTAAACCGTGCGCATGTCTACTAATTACTCTTTCTGTCAAGAGTTATATGTGTGTCGAGGAATACGATGAGCGAACATGAATTATGATTATTCATTACTCAGCTATGTTAGCAGAGATATCGTGGAATTGTAGTCCCTGACATGAAAGCTGAACATCTATTACCGAGAACATGTGTACCTTAATCTGAGCGGTGTATTTCAAAGCCTTGAGGTTCCTAATGGAGGCTTGTTACCCGTAATATATATGTATGCAGTGTGCCCGCTTCCATTGCCAAACCAATAATTCCTCAACGGAAAGACCTACAGTCATAAAAGTGGGATCAAAGTATAGTAAAGTTGCCGTGCGTTACGGAAAAAAAACTGTTTAACGCGCTACATGTTGGCTAAACATGGAGTTAGCGTTCTTATCTCAAAAGCAGTACGAGATACGGCAAAAAGTTAATAGCAAACTTGTTCAGATTCACAATTTATTGATAAAAGACATCTTCAGCACATTAATGTTAAAAAATCTGGAGTGACTCCACTCGACTTTCCGAACACTTACGATTAAGATCATTACCAAGCATTTAAATAAATTTTAATCGATGAATAATTCAAACATATATACCAAATTGAAGCTCAATCGAATGCACCGTTTAAACGCTAGCGCACTTTCAAGAATTTCTCCCCATATGCCATAATGTAAAGAAATCTTTGTCGTAGCCCTGTAGAAAAACTATAAGTCCTATACACACCAAAATCAATACCGGTCTTACGATGGTGGTTTATAACATGTATACCCAATTTGAGCTCAATCGAATGTACCGTTTAAACGCTAGCGCACTTTCAAGAATTCCCCCCATAGGCCATAATGTAAAAGAAATCTTTGTCGTAGCCCTGTAGAAAAACTATAAGTCCTATACACACCAAAATCAATACCGGTCTTGCGACGGTGGTTTATAACATATATACCCAATTTGAGCTCAATCGAATGCCCCGTTTAGGAGCTATCGTGTTCACTCACATACACACACAAACACACACACACACACACACACACACACACTACATACATACATCTCGTAAAAATAGCATCAATGAATTCAGAAGACCTCAAAACGTGTCAATACACCAAAATCTCGAAGTCGACTTTTTTCATGATTACAATACTTTCCTTACATGGTACATGTTCGGAAAATAAAAATGAAGGCATAAAATGCAAGTCGTAAAAACGTATTACGGATGCTTTTACCAGCGTGCCACCAACCAAATAGTAGCGACTTCCAGCAGTTGCTGACCAGCGTCTAGATATGTACTGCTGTCAACGGAAAACGCTTCTAGCATGAAGGATAAGTGAACGTAAAGTCAGGTAATTTCAGATTTGGAAAAATTAACCAAACAAATCTTCAGTTTATGCCTTCTATCCGTTGAATTATTGAGTGAATTAATGAGCACCATGTGCAAAATGAGGTTACTTTTTTTTTTACTGGATCGATGCTGAACGACTTTGTATCAGACTTTTTAACAGAGAGTATCAGTGATCATTCTTCAGATTAGAACATTAACTCCGAATTTAGCCGTATGCAAAAACACCAGTAATTCATTTTCGCGCCTTCAATTTTTAACATTAATGTGCTCAAGATATCTTTCCTTAATAAGTCTGTGATTCTGAAGAAGTTTGTAATTGACTTTTTTCTCATAGCTCGGATCGTTTTTGAGTTGAGAACGCTAACTCGGATTTTATCCGCCAGGTGGCGCTGTGAGCGGTCCCATTGCGTACCGCACGGCAACTTTATTATGCCTAAACCCTACTTTTATAATTATAGCTCTTGCCATTCAGAAATTATTGGGGTGACAACGGATTTTATCGGGCCCACCTTGTTCATGGTGATTATAAAGTAACTAAAATTTGTTGTGATAATCATATTTTATTGCATAAATCACATCAGACATGTGTCATATGCGGAGGCACTTTTAGTGCATTTGATGCTGTCCACTTGCACGCGAAGTGCATGGGGTTAACGTGCCCCTCGAGATATATTGACCGATTCCTGGAACAAGTGAGAGTGTGAAGGGAAGGGATCCGTTGTGTTCCAGCAGGACGGACCACCACCTCATTCCACCCCGACATTTCCGAACTATCTCAGTCATACTTTACCCGGAAAGTGGATTGGTTGGGATTGTTAATAATGTGGGTTCCATGGTCACCAGAAATGAGCCAGCTCTTACCCTAGATTTATTTAGATGGAGATTGATAAAATCAAAGGTGTATCACATAAAGATATGTTAATCGAACAGCTTAAACAGCAGATTACAGCCACTGTTGAGGAGATTTATCCAGCTATGTTACTACCTCGACGGAACGCTGTCTGCTACTGTGTCCATGTGCAAGGGGGAACACAATGACGTATACAAAAAAACATATCCTGATAGGACATGTGTTTGCTTTATAGTGTAAATCATGCAATGGAATGAGATAGTAAGAAGAATGTGTTATTACTTTATACTCAAACTGTACGTTTCCATAAAGGAGATAATTTGCTTGCTTGTGAAGTATGCAAAATCAGCACATGAAATTATGCAATGATTTTTAAAAAGATAGATTATGGTGAGGTTCAATGGGTAGTCTGGTAAAATGAATAGCAAATTATTTTTGATCAAAAATATAAATGTATTGTTTTTAAATTATACTTATTTTTTAGCCTATATTTTAAGATATTAGTTGGTACGATTTATACTCTTTAAAAAGTTTATAAATTGCATTTGGAAACAAAATATTAGTTTTTATTTACTTATTGTTTCAATTTTCTCTTTTATTAAGCTTCCAAAAATATTTTAAGAAACTAATACATTTCAGAAGTTCTTTATTTCTTTTAATTTAGAAAAGGTCTAAATGCCTTATGAGGAAAAAGTAAGAATTTATAAAAATATATTTCTTTTTATTTATGTTTTAGTGTGGTGGGGGTAATTTGAATAAACAGTTAAGGTTCATTGATGCTATGTTTCCAAATGCTCCTTTTACGCTTTTTAGTTGGTATAAATGTTGTTTGTCTGTGTATGAAAATATAGGAATATAGGATAGAAAAGTCTTTAAAAAATAAACTAATTATATTTTTGATAAAAAAGAAATGCCTATTCCTTTTAATACACCATACCTTGCAGCAATGTGATAACAGAATGTGGTGTTTATCTCGAGCCTAAGTCTAATAATCTTGGCCTGTATTTTTATATTTGAATATTTTGATAGTCATGATAAGAAATAAATAAAATTTGATAAAGTGTATTAATTCTTAAGATGCTTTAAAAATCTATTACCCGTTTTACACTACCTTTATGGAGAAACCACTGTCCATCAATGCCTACTCAAACTCACCAGTGCTTTTGACTTTATTAGTACAACAATAAAAGCCTTTAGAAGAATATCAAAATTTAGAGATTAAACATAATTTCTTTTAATGATATTCTATTAATTTATAAGTAAATAAATTTTTAATCTTAAATTTATTTTAGAGTCTTCCGATATATTTAAAACAATAACGGTAGAATAATCGTGAAAATCATCTATTTCACACTGTCACATCCGATCATTTTTCAACTTCGTCTATTGTTGAGTAATTTTGACGCTCTAGTCAGAGAGCAGTGAACAACCTCTCATCCTTGGCAACATTTATCCTATCTAAGATAGCCCCAAAACTATTCAAAAACAATTTCAAAATGAATTAGAAAATGTCCATATGTATGTACGGAAGTTTTGTAATGACTTCAGCTCATTTGGAGAAACGCCATTGCTTTATAGTTTAAAGATTAATATCTTGTTGTTGTTACCCTCTGGCAACCGCAGAGCGGTGCCAGATCCTTTATATAGGAAGGCGATGGGCGAAAGGGGCGGCTTCCATTTTAATGAGCACCAGCGAGAGGAAGGCCGACTTAGCTCGGTGTCCCCCCTTTTTTAACCAATTCCAGAGGCGAGACCAACCACCTGAAATTGGCACCCCCAGAGGTAGCGTTAAACATGAAGGACATTGCATGCAGCCACGACGGATTTTACGTGCACTAGCTCCCATTAGAGTACACGGTACCACACGGTACTCAGCAGACCAGCCGCAAGAGATGTTCACCCTCAAAAGCACTGGCCAAGACGGGTGCTGCTTCACCTTCTGTGTTCTTAAGGGAACGGAGTTCAGTGACTAGGTCACCACAGGACTCAAAGATTAATATTGACTCTATCCTTAAGATATGAGGATGAAAAATCTCGACATGTTAACAAAACTCAACGTCAACTGTTCAATGGTTTATTAGCCCAGTATAATAACAATATTGCATTTTGTTTGTTACTATGCTATCAAATTTAAAACTAATCATACTAATATTATAAATGTCAATGTTTTGTACATATGTTTGTTACTCTCTCACGCTGAAATGGTTTGACGGATTTGGATGAAATATGGAATAAAGACAGTTAAAGTACTGGATTAACAAACAGGCTATTTTTTATCGCGCGAAAAAAACACTGTTCCTATAATATACAAAAAGAAAACTATCTTTTATAAAAAAAAGAATACAAGAGCTTTTATTTTACAAATCCGTCGACAGATGGCACATACTTATAGAATACGCAGTTTTTAATTAAAAAAAATCCTTTTATCGTCTGCTATGCTTGGATAAAAAATACACCTGAATAAGTTTTTCCTTCTGACGTGGATTTATAAGCGGGTTTCGGACCAAGCACACAAATCTTAAACACATGTTACACAAACAAACAAAGAATTCAGTTGAAAAAACACTCAAAATACTGGTGTTGAACAATAAAGTAACTAAAAAACTTTGTAAAAAACACACATAAGATGTTATAGGTAAGAGGATACGCACGTTTCAGCCAAAAATTGTTTTGGCCTTCATCAGTCCAAGCCCTTCTTCGCAAGCAACACAGGGAACTGAAAAGGGAACACAGGGAACTGATCTTATGTGTGTTTTTTACAAAGTTTTTTAGTTACTTTAAAAAATTCAGTTTTTGAAACTTTCATTCAACTCGAATTATGCATTTTTCTGCGCGTCTTCCTGCCTTCTATTTCTAATGTATTACATCCAGAAAAAGTATGTTAGAAATATAAATTTTGAATTTGTTTAATCACACTCATGAATAATGATACACTTTCCAACTTAATGGAAAGAAAATGAGGAAGACGCATGAATTATGATATTTTTTAATATGTAGCAACTTAGTGAGAATTTAAAATCTGAAAGTGTTTCAGATTTTCTTACTTTTTTTTTTCCTTTCAGTTTTTTGATAACGGCCAATATATCTAGAAGCTCTTCATAATTAATATAGGACGAAAAATAATTTGTACCTTTTTGTAGGTTTTCACCACTAAAACATATTATTTTTATAACCAGGGGCGGCCCGACACGGTAAGCAAGGTAATTATGACATCGGGGCTGCGGCTTCGAAGGGGCGTCATGTCAGACTCAAAATCTAAGTAGAGCATAAAAGGTGGCGTCTTTTTTACGTTAGTAGGGGGCT
Source organism: Cheiracanthium punctorium (assembly GCA_038373885.1). Classification (NCBI taxonomy): domain Eukaryota; kingdom Metazoa; phylum Arthropoda; class Arachnida; order Araneae; family Cheiracanthiidae; genus Cheiracanthium; species Cheiracanthium punctorium. The sequence goes on from JAWZYV010013303.1 coordinate 9,201, forward strand.
CCACTTACCCTAGGGCCACCCCTGTTTGTAACCATATTAATTTTAAATTCCATTCAGAATCTGAGATATTTCTGCCAAGGAAGCCGTTGAGAAACAAGATTTAATAAGATGGCTACCCAACAGGTCACCGGTGGCGGCTAGTATTATAATATTTCATGCCTTAAGGCCATTAAAAATCCGCTAGACAATGGTTTATTTGCACAGTATAATAAACTTATTGCATTTTGTTTATTATTATGCCATCAAATTTAATACTAATATATTTCAAGCGTGCAGGCCCTTAAAAATCCGTTAAGTAAAATGTAAATTCAATGATATATAAGCACAGCACTAAACGATTCAATGGTTTATTATCATAGTATAATAACAATATTGCATATTTTTATTATTATCAAATTTAATATTATAACATTTCAAGACTGAAGGCCAACTGATTAAAAATCCGCTAGGCAAAAAATAAATAAAAATGTTCTTCAGTTATAGATAAACGTAAAGTAACTAGGGAATGCAATCCCGATCCCGCGGGATCCCGCAAGAATGTTTGCGGGACTAGTCCCGCTAGATCACGACCATAATCCCGCGGGATTGACACTGAGAAATAAATTATTTTTATTACAATTTCACGCTGCTTTCCCAATCAATAGACCAAAATTTTTTGCTTATTCATGTTTCTTATCTAACAATAAACGAATTAGTAATTACAAATTTTATAATTTAAAGTTTTATTTTTTTTTCAATTGTCTTCCAATGGGAGTTTGGATCAAACATCTAAATCTAAACATCGTAATCTAAATTTTTAGCAAACTTCCTAATCTCCAAATAACTGGAATATTTCATACTAATTTAATATTTTAGCGAACAGTCACGAATTAACTATAAGAAGTTTTCATTTTAGTTTTTCATTTTTTTGATTCACACATTTAATTATTTTACCAAAATTAAATCTAGACTAGGTAATGACTCACTGGATTTGTTCGATTTTGTACGTTCTTTTTCAGCATCTAAGAAAATAACGCAAGTATGTGAATTTATCCATAATTTGTATATTTCTGTAAATTCCTCATTTTTAGCGACTAACATAAGACATTACTTAGTATATATATTATTCTGAATATCAAGGTTATGATTTTCACATTTCTGTAAGTTATTGTATTAGTTACCTCATAAGATTAGTTATTATTATTAAAGTTCATAGTGCTTAATATCTTACTTTTTTTCTAATTTTCTCTGTTAAAATGAAGTCTAGCTAAATGAAATGTCAATCCCGAAATCCCACAAGACGAAAGACTGTGCAGGATTGCATTTCCTAAAAGCAACGTACTCTATTCGACGAGCAGTGCATTCAAACATGCATACAAACATGCACAGTCATTATCTGTACGTATTAGAACAGATATACCGTGTTCAGAGCAATCATAAGTCATGTTGATTCTGCTGAGAGTTAAGCCCTGAGCAGTGCGCGAGCGTATGCTCTGATAAGTCGTTGTGCCAGAAATTTCTGCCAGCAGTTATATCTCGGCTCTTAAGGTGAAAGCACAGTATCCACTAGAAAGCTCATTTGAATAATGCATTTCAAAGATGCGATGCGACGTACAACTTTATATTGACGCCTTCAATATATATACAGTATATGTATTGTACATGTGTATATACGAGGCGTCCCAAAAACGTGGTATTGGACTTTAATTCTCCATCTATAAGAGATAAGTGGGCAGCGTAAATTGAAAAAATGTTCAAAATAGGGTCGGTAATAAGACCTCGTTCAAAAACAGTTCCACTCGTTCATTTACAAAAAGTGACAGTCTTTGAATTTCTATACAATCCCCGCACAAAACAGTTCCCAACCAGTAAAATGGGCTCCATACACTTATAAGGTGATGTACCAAAATTGAGCCTTTCATCATACAACGTCGAAGAGATTTATTTAAAGAAAGACGATCGGGGACAATATATGATTTTGAATGTAAACGTTTATTACTGGAGTGGGAAAAAAAAAGAATTTCTTTCTTAATTTCTGTACGACCCCTAAAATGTGATCATTCCATGTGATTTTTTCCCTTCGAGAGCCATGAAAAAGTGGTTTAAGTCAGTGTTATATTTATCTTCAAATCTCTGACACTTTTTAAGGAATAATTCTCACATTTTGTATGTCGCTTCATAAGTGTATGGAGCGCATTTTACTAAATGGGAATAGTTTTGTATAGGGTTCGTATACAAATTTAAATATATATATTATGAAATTAAAAGTGTTTTATTCATCCTTTTTCTACGATTGTCTTACAACTAACTAAACAATAGGTAATTCAAATTTGCGTTAATAACTTCTTGAAAATGAATGAGAGAAAGAATATATATATATATATATATATATTAAAAGGTGGCCCATATTTTCCAATCTACTCAAAATTTGCTCACAATATCCTATCTTGTTTCAATCAAAAAAAGTTATGTGTAAAATTTTAGATTTAATTTAGAAATTAACAAGGCAACCCCCATCGCCGATGAGGTTTTGAAATTGCTTGGAAAAACGTCCATTTTCCAAATTACTATTTCTGAATTTTTATTATTTTATTTGCACTCATTGTAATCACTAATAATGGAAATTTCTGCAAAATTAATTTAGTTAAATTGGCATAAAATAATTTTTATAGCTATTACTATTATTATTATTATCATCATTATCAGAAGTATCAGGTATTCTAAATTATAGTTTTGTCTGCAAAAACGTATTAGTAGATTTTTAAGGATTATATGAATAAATCACAATATGCCACGTTAATAAATATTTTATGAAATCAAAAGTGTTTTATTAATCCTTTTTCAACGATTGTCTTACAACTAACTAAACGATAGGTAATTCTAATTTGCGTTAGTACATCCTGCAGTAATTTCAACAGAGGAGATTACTAGAACTTTTTTAAAAAATGAAATTCTTCTTTGTTGCATGCAGTTATGATCATATTTTAGTGAAAGATTCGCTTCATTCCATACGAAGAGCGGGCGGGAAGCTATTTTAAAATAAAACGGTCGTCCATTTCATACAGTTTTTGAGATATTTAAGGCTACAAATTAAGCCTAAAAAACCGTATGATGTAGAAATAAAACATTTTGAAAGTGAGGAGTTCTCTGCAAACCGCCAAGCTTATCACTATTTCGATCGCGAATGACTCTGACATAGTTTTTTGCGTCATTATGTTGCAGTGATCTCATGTTAGTAATCATGACATAAACTTTACTTCAAGAATCAAATAATTTTCCTTTTTTTTCGATTCCAAATCACGAATGAATTCGACTTATACATGTAAGGAAAATGGTCGTTTCCTACCGTGCGAAGAACGGGCGCACGCAGCTAGTATTAGCATAAAATAAAAGCTTAGAGGCGTAACAAACGAGGTCCGCACCACTTCAAAACAAAACATTTACCGCCTTTACTCCAAAAAAGTTTTACTCAAAGCTTTACTCCGAAGATTTCTTTAAAAAATGAAGTAATAGATTTTTTTTCTTTTGAGACGTGGCGCAGAAATACTCTAAAATGAATTCAGGGATGGTCAAAACGGATAAACTCTTAAAAATCTGATTACTGAAAATTTTCGAGATTCGAGTACTTTTTTGACTTCAAATAAGGTAATGTAAAGGGAATCAGAGACGGTCAATACTGATGTATTCGTCAAAATCTAATGACTGTAATTTTTCGAGATTACAATACTCCACTGAGTTCAAGTAAGGCCATATAAACACTGCCTCTTTTTAAAAACAAAGTCAGCAGGCATACAGACGTCCCGCAAAAAATTTTCCAAAATGGATTCAAGGATGGTCGAAATATAAGTATTCGTCAAAACGTGATCATTGAATTTTTTTCGCGATCACAATACTTTCTTCACTTCAAAGGAGGTATATAAAATACTTCTTACTTTTAAAAAATGTCACAGACGTACTGATGTTATGCAGAAATTTTCCAAGATGGATTCAGGGACGGTCAAAACGGATATACTTTCAAAACTTGATTACTGAAAGTTTTCGAAATTGAAATACTTCTTTGGCTTCAAAAAGAACTATAAAAAACAGTGCTTCTGTTTTGTAAAGTCAGCAGACATACAGAGGTAAATTTTCTAAAATGGATTCAGGGATGGTCAAAAAAATTTATTCGTCAAAACCTGATTACTAATATTGTTTGAGATTACAATATTTCCTTCACATCAAAAAAGGTAATATAAAACACGGCTTCCTTTTTGAAAAAAGTCAGCGTTTTCCAGAGCCTTAGAAAACAAATACATTTCAGACCTACCCTCGTTTAAATTTTGCTTCCATACCTAGAACGTTTCAAGAATATCGCTCCAGATTTTTACTTTAAATAGAAACCGGACTTCTTATGGTGCAGTGGGAATTTGCTGCAACTTTTGTATATATATTTCTGGATTCTGTTCCAAGGAATTCTTCCAGTACGGAATATAGGATTTGAAAAAAAGAAAACGCTTTTTTTTTTTTTTCTAAAAGAATGTCAAGACAGACAGTGTCTTAAATTCCGCTGAGCGAAAATCAGGGACTTCAACGGAATACAGAATGCCCTAAAAGAATTCAGTGAAGAAATTTCTTTCTTGCTGAAAATGTTTTTGTTTTTACCGAAAAAGATCAGGTTGCGCGTATCCAATAACTTTAAGCCTTTGCCGTGAATGTACGATGCTTTTGTGATTTAATGAAGGGGGGGATTTTAAAGAGTAACGAATCATTTTTTTGATAAATTTTGACTGTACCTTCCTCCTACGTCACACTTTGTTATAAGATCTGATACCCTGCCCTATCGACGGGCATGAATGAATGAAATTAATCGATTGTTAAATGCACTTGAAATAATCGATTGCGAAAAATCCATTCGAAAGTTCAGCACCTAGCATTTGAATAGCACATGACATTCGAAATGCCGAATAGAAGTCGCGAATACCGTTCGAATAGAAATCGCGATTAATATTCGAATAGAAATCGCGAATACTGTTTGGATAGAAATCGCCATTCTATTCAATATTCGAAAAGAAATCGTAAATACTCTTCGAATAGAAATCGCGATTACTAATCGAATAGAAATCGCGATTACTATTCGAATAGAAATCGCGAATACTGTTCGAATAGAAATCACTATTAATATTCGAATAGAAATCGCGAATACTGTTCGAATAGAAATCGCGATTAATATTCGAATATAAATCGCGATTAGTATTCGAATAGAAATCGCGATTAGTATTCGAATAGAAATCACTAATACCGGTCGGATAGAAATCGCCATTAATATTCGAATAGAAATCGCGAATACTGTTCGAATAGAAATCGCTATTAATATTCGAATAGACATCGGGATTACTGTTCGAATAGAAATCGCCATTAATATTCGAATAGATTTCGCGAATTGAGTTCGAATAGAAATCGTGATTACTGTTCGAATAGTATTCCTTGTATTCCATCAGCATTGCATTTGTAAAAAACAATGTTTTACCAGCATATTGGACTATTTCTACTTTGACTGTAAAACTACTTTTTCCTTTCATATAGTCTGAGCGCCGGAAAGTAATTTTGCAGGAACTTTGTTTCATAAAATTGCACAACTTTTGTGCTGTTTTATGCTTTGCATGACATAAGTACGAAAGAAAAAAAAAGATTATATTTTATGATAATTTCGTAAAATATACAGGGTGTCCCAAAAAGGTAATAACACGCTTTAATTCGTTATCTATTAGATATAAGTGTACAATGTCGAATGAAAAAACTAGGTTCAAAAATAAGACTACGCCAAGAAAAAAAATTCCTCCCGTTCCTTTTCAAAAATTTAACTTTTTAAACTTTTATACGAACCCCGTAATTGTTTTCTTAATTAATAAAATGGGTCCATGACTAATGAGGTGATACGCAAAATTTCAAGCTTTCATTATAAAACGTCTCGGAGATATCTTTAAAAATGAGTGGTCAGGGGCAATACACGAATTTGATTAGCGTTAATTGCGAGGATGCAGAAAAATTATTTTCTGTTGTAACTTCTGCACGACTCCTGAAACAAGATGCTCGGAAGTGATTTTTTTTCTTTGAGAGCCGTTGAAATGTGGTATAAGTCAGCATATATTTATCTTCATATCTCAGACACTTTTCGCGATGTAATTTCAAATTTTGTACATCGCTCTATTAGTATATGTGGCACATTTCATTAATTGAGAAATTTTTTATACGGGGTAGCATACAAATTTCAAAGGGGAAATTTAAAAAAATGAACGCGAGGAATTTATCTTAACGAAGTTTACTTACCTATCTTATTTTGAACATTGTTTGCAATGGATATTGCCCACTTATCTTTTATAGATACAGAATTGGTGCGTATTAACACTTTCTTGGGGAGCCTTTTATTTTATTATATTATATATTTGTCCACATCGCCTCATTACTTAAAAAAAAAAAATCTTTCATTTCTAAACTACAAAAATCCGGTAAACGAATAAAAAAAGCCTTTTAGAGTGAAATACGATCAATGCATTATACACTAAAATGGACGGAATTATGACTCAATATTTATATACAGAGAGTTCAAAAACATTGGCCTCGGATTTTATTGGTTCAACATTAATAACAGACATACACAATTAATTGCAAATAACAATAAATAAATTACAAGGTTAAGTAAAGAAAGGTACAGAATTCTTTGCAATAGATCAAAAATTTCAAGGGATTAAATGTTAATGAATACAAAATTTAATTTTTTTTTTACCACACCCGTTCAAAAAATTTCTCAATTATATTATTTACCTCACACATTAATTAAGTATTTTACAAAATTTCAGCCTTTTATTGTAAATAAAAGAGATATTTTTAAAAAGACTTGTTCAGAAGCTTTTCATAAATTTTAATGTAAACTTTTATAGCAAGCATTATTTAATTAATTTTTGCTCAAACCCTGAAAACGGGATCACCCAACGTGATTTTTTTTTTAATTTGAAAGCCATTGAAAAATGGTTTAGGCCAGCTATTTTTATATCCCAAACACTTTTTTTGGGATAAAATTCTCCAATTTTATACATCACCTCATTAGTGTATGGGGTACATTTTACAAAGTAGGAATTTTTGTGGGGCAGTAGCAAATTTTTAAATTTCGTATTTAATCAAATTTAATCTCTTGAGAATTTTAATCTGTATCACAAAACTCCGTGAATTTCTATACATAATTTTCTGATTTATTATGCAAATCTGTGACTCATATTTAAAAAGGAAAGCCAATGTCTTTGGGATTCCCTGTATAGCAATATTGCAAAACTCATTCCAATATGCCCGCACAAATGACTAAACCACACATTACAAGTTTAATAAAACACAAACCTATAATATTGAGCATCACTCAGAACGTTTGAAAGGCGATTACGATTGTGTAACAGCTTCTTAAAAGGATCGAGTAAATTAGATACATTTGTCGAAATATCTAATTTCCCTCCTTCAAAATATAACAGAGCGCCTTAACTCTGACGTGGCATGCCTCGAATTATGCTTACGTCACGGAACCGTAGCCTCGTAATTCGCGGAATAATTTATGACGTAATTCAAGTCGCATAAGAGTGGCAGTTTGTGCTGCGTTACTCCGTAATCGGATTTTGTGTAATGTGTTGAAACAAAGAGTGAAGGTTCTGTAATTTGTACGTATTGCAAGAGTAGCTGTGATGTTGAAATTATTTTAAATCGTAGTTCATTTACATGTTAATGCCTGTTTCGAGTAAATGAGCTATGGGAATATTGATTTAACTAAGTGAATTAACTGTCTTAAAATGCACACATACACGCACATACATAAACGGTGTCTCCAAAAGGTGGTTAAGCACTTTGATTCTTTATGTATTAGATATGAATCGGCAATGTGACTTCAAAAATTGTTAAAAATAACGTAGAAAAAAATGACTATGCTAAGAAAAAATTCCTCAAGTTAATTCGCAAAAAGTTACACTTTTTTAATTTGTATAAAATCCCCCTTACAAATAATCATCGGTTAATAAAATGTTCCCCATACACTAATGAGGTGATGCAGAAAATATCAGCATTTCACCATAAAAAGTCTCAAGAGATATATTTAAATAAAGATGATCGGTGGCTATGCACGATTCTGAATGTACACGATTATTGCTATTGTAGAAAAAAATTTCTTTCGTAATTACTGCATGATCTCTGAAATGCAGCCACTCGACTTGATTTTTTCTCTTCAAGAGCTATTGAAAAGTGGCTTAAGTCACCATGCTTTTATTTTCATATTTCTGACAATTCTTAAGATACACTGCTCAAATTCTGTAAATCCCCTCGTTATTGTAAGGTGCACATTTTCTTAACTGGGTATTTTTTTCTGTACGGGGGGGTCGTATACAAATTAAAAAAGTGTTATCTTTTTTTAATACCTTATTTTAAACATTTTTTTCAATTTACATTGCCTACTTATCTCATATAGATAAAGAATTATGTGTTACCAACTTTTTGGTACACCTTGTGTACATATATTAAGTTTATTAATTATATTAGAATTTTATGCCATTGAACTAAATAATTGAATGCTGATCTGAAATTATGTCCTTTGGAACATAGTTATGAGTTTGAAACAGATTTCAAATCGTAGTCAATTCACATGTATTTGAGTTGCAATTTTTTTTTGAGTAAATATGCATGAAAATATTGACTTGCATGAGTGAATTTGTAATTACATTAAATGCATTTATTTTTCTTTAAAAAAGTTATTATAACTTATTAATTATATTAAAATTATACTTTCAAGGGTCAAATCAGATACTGATCGTCAATTATGAGATCACTGATTCAAATAAGTACATATTCATATAGCACGAGCTACGCCATAAGTGTAACACACGTCGAATAATTTAGGACGTAATACTAGTTACTGGCCTGTTTCTCTTGTATTCAGAGTGCAAGAATAGAATCTGTGCAATTTGTGGAAATAAAGAAGCAGATTCTATGATTTTTGCATTTTGAAACAGTGATTGCGATAAAAGAATGGTTTTAAATCTCTATTATATCTCTATCGCTTAATTCTCTATATTACGTTGAAATTTGTTTTGGCTACATAAAATTCTAAAGAATTTCCGTTTAACCCATTTATGCCTAGTGTCCCTTTTTTGGGACGGCATTTTCGCTATTAGTCGAAAACGTTATTTATTTTTCCTAGCCTTTTAATATAGATTTCTATTCCGAAGAAGTTCTCTGTGAAACAAGAAAGGAAAACACTGTACACTTATGGATTATGATTCCCATTTCATGTCTTTGCGGCATAGTATGAATATGCCTATAGGACGAATATGCCTGGCGAAGATTGTAAAACAGTTTCAGTAGGCGATTTTAAGATAGATTTCGATTCCAAAGATGCGTTTTATGGTACAAGAAAGAGTTGATTCCTATTTTAACATCCCCACTCTCGCCAATCTAAAAAATCCCCGTACTTTTTCGAGCTTTGCAGTCATGTGTCTCTGGGAGTTATGCACAAGTTTTAACGTACTTACGTAAGTACTTACGTATTATCCCGGCGGTCCGGCAAGGCAAGCAATTTTTAACTAAGATAAATGCCGGGCACATGAAATTGTTGATGGTTTGGAATACGATTGTACGATACGGTAAGTACCGTTTCAACTCTCCCAAAAGAACCAGATGAAAACTAAAGTAAACAAACTAGCGATAAACGCACCAGTTAAGGAATCTGAAGACACTTAATTATTAAAACTACATTAATTGGCAATTCAAAATAAATAAAAATGTAACGGCATGCTGTGCTTACATGTTGTTCCAAATCGCCATTTTATTTCTATTTTACGATTGCCACATTAATGCAAAAAATCGTCATGGTAACTGCATATGTTTAATGATCGCCACCTTGGCGAGAGTCGAGGCGTTAAAGTAGGAATCAACCCAAGAAATATTAACCGGTACATTCATGGATTATGATGCACATTCGAAACAATATATAAAACGATGAAGTATATTTGTAATATACTTGGCGAAGATTGTAAAATAGTTTTAGTAGGCGATTTTAAGATAGATTTCGATTCCAAAGATGGGTTTTACGAAACAAGCAAGAAAAATACAGCACAGTCAAAAATAATGATACACATTTGAAACTTAATGGAATAAGTAAGAAAAATAGGGACAACGTATAACTAATGATACGATTTTAATATATAGCACTGTAGTGTGTATTTAAAACCTGAAAGTGTTTCAGATTTTCATCCTTTTTTCTTTCCGAACATGTACCCTGTAAGGAAAGTATTGTAATCATAACACATCTCCTCCAAAACGGCTCGACCGATTTTAAAGAAATTTTATATGTATATTCGTTAGGTCTGCGAATATGATTTTGTCTCATACCCCTAAGTCACAAGGGCGGTCCACCTCAAAATTTTTAGCACCAGAGTGCTAATAAGTTCAATCAGGATTTTTGTCTAGGCATTAGCGCATCGAGTCCCTTTTCAAATGTGTTTGCCAGATAACGTGGAGAGGGGGGGGGGCGATAATAAAATGTTGAAAGTCGCACAAGGATGTGCAATTTTTGATAATGGATCGCTAAATGGGGAGCCAAAACGTGGCAATTTATTATAAATATATTTCGAGTATAGTTAGAAAACGCCTAGCGTATATTGTAACACAGTTTTACTAGGCGATTTTAATATTGATTTCTATTCTGAAGAAGTGCTTTGTGGAACAAGAAAGGAAAACACTGTACACACATGGATTATGATTCCCATTTCATGTCTTTGTGGCATAGTATGAATATGCCTATAGGACGAATATGCCTGGCGAAGATTGTAAAACAGTTTCAGTAGGCGATTTTAAGATAGATTTCGATTCCAAAGATGTGTTTTATGGTACAAGAAAGAGTTGATTCCTATTTTAACGCCCGCCCTACTCTCGCCAACCTAAAAAATCCCCGTACTTTGGCGAGCTTTGCAGTCATGGGTCTCTGGGAGTAATGCACAAGTCTCAACGGTACTTATGTATTATCCCGGCGGTCCTCCAAGACAAGCAATTTTTCACCAAGATAAATGCCGGGCACATGAAATTGTTGATGGTTTGGAATACGATTGTCAACGTATTTAAAATCTACGAAAAAGTAGTTTGGCGGAAGTGACCTCCGGGATAATACGTAAGTACCGTTTCAACGCACCCAAAAGAACTAGGTGATAACTAAAGTAAACAAACTAGCGATAAACGCGCCAGTTAAGGAATTTGAAGACATTTAATTATTAAAACTACATTAATTGGTAATCCAAAATAAATAAAAATGTAACGGCATGCTGTGCTTACATGTTGTTCCAAATCGCCATTTTATTTCTATTTTACGATTGCCACATTAATGCAAAAAATCGTCATGGTAACTGCATATGTTTAATGATCGCCACCTTGGCGAGAGTCGAGGCGTTAAAGTAGGAATCAACCCAAGAAATATTAACCGGTACATTCATGGATTATGATGCACATTCGAAACAATATATAAAACGATGAAGTGTAGTTGTAATAACTACACTTCATCGTACTTATGTATTATCTAGGCACTTGGCTATGTAGTAACTTGGCGAATATTGTAAAACAGTTTTAGTAGACGATTTTAAGATAGATTTCGATTCTAAAGATGGGTTTTACGAAACAAGAAAAAAAATACAGCACAGTCATGAATAATATACACTTTCCAACTTAATGGAATATGAGAGAAAAATAGGCACGACGCATAAATTATGATACGATTTTAATATATACCGCTATAGTGCGTATTTAAAATCTGAAAATGTTTCAGATTTTCATCCTTTTATTACTATTTTTTTTTGGACAAAATTTTTTATGGAATGACTATGAATAAGTCTCAAGGCCAAACTATATTTGTTTGTGGCTTAGATTTGAGCACGCCATGTTTTTCACACGGACAATTATACGTGGCATGATCTCGAGTGGGCAAACCATGCAGTTTGTTTGTGTTAGCTAAAAATATTGTTCACTCTATTCCGTTAAGGGATTGATATTATTTTTTAGTAAAATTATTGTAATTAGCGATATATATAAATGTAAAGAATAAATTACAATGAATTAAAAATATAAATGTTTGGTATTGTGTTATTTTTATATTCCAGCATGGTTCACAGCGCTCCCCACTGATATACCACATCCTCACACACTTACAATAAGTTAGTCATTTCTTTCTACTAAAATAATCCTAGGAATAATTTATATGGCAAAACAACGTTTGCCGGGTCAGCTAGTTATACTATAAAATGAAAAATACATTAAAAAAACAGAAAAGTGAAAAGAAAATGAAATGTAAATATTACTGGCAGAAAATCCTGCCAATGGGCTTTAATGGGTAAACATATCAACCTTATTTCTTAAAAAAAAAAACGGAGATCTAGCTTTGAACTGTTGGTTTAGTTCGGTTTGCGGTAAGCGCACCTACCGGTTTTTTCGGTAGTCGGTAAGAACACCCACCGAAAGTGAAGCAGCAACAACCTTCGACAGCACATGGATGTTCAGAGGGGGAGGGGTGGGCGGTAACAACCTCTCTAGTATTTAAGTACCCTAGACCAGACTTCTGCAGGATCGTGTACACTAAAGAGAGCTGGTGCACGTAAAATATGTAGTGGCTGCTATGCCCGCCATGTCCAAACGATGCCTCTATGATGAAAACATTTTTAATGACTGAGCCATTTTATCTCTCACTATTGAAAATTGTCCTAAAAAGAGTGACATAAAAAAGAGTGAATAAGTCCCAAAAGAGTGACATAAAAATGCGACATAAATTTACATATATTTAAATACTATTAGTTCAAAACAGCCTTTAATCTATTATCACAATATTTCGTAAGCTATAGAATAGGCATCCCATGTATTTTTTACATATATTTAAATACTATTAGTTTACAACAGCTTTAATCTATTGTTACACTATTTCGTAAGCTGTAGAATGTGTATCCCATGTATTTTCTATAAATAGGTTACAATCCTAAAAATTTCGACATAGCGTTACCAGGCGAAATACACGAAAGACGAGAGATAAAATGACATGGTCAATTAATATCGTTTTAATACGGCAATAATGAATCTAAAAAAATTAGGGAGGTTCAGGGGGATCTCCCCCTGACGAGGCTCGAACAGACGAGTTTTTTTTTTTTTTTTTTTTTAAATATAACTACAGCACTGTCTTGATAATCCGACTTATACAGGACCAGACGACCCCCCGGATTATCGAAAAATTCTGGATTATCAAGATCTCTCCTTTTTTGACAAAAAACGTAATATCACGTGCTTTTATTTGGTCGACATTGTAGTACACTAGATAAATACACTACAAAATACAGTAGGTGAACTAGAAAATAATGACAAGAGTGGGAGGGAAGCAGAAGAGCAGGCATGCTTGTTTACATCGACGTTGGTTAGTATGTTAAGTGCTTGTCAGGAGAACCGGATTATTGAACATGCCGGATTAACCAACCGTCGGATTATCAAGAGTGTGGCGGATTAGTGTTGCGGATGCATAACGCAGGTTCCAAACAGTAACGTTAGATGCAAAGAGACGTAAACATAGATTACTTTAACCCTTTATAAGGCAGTGGTAAAATACTTATCACCTAAGGTCTATTAAAAACAGAAATCAATTGTCATGAGGGAATTTTCTGATGTTTGTTCACTTATATTGGATGTATATTTTTTCCATACATCTAGATTCTAAATAATGTTTGGCTTATGAACTTTTCTTTCATTCGCAATTTTAAAGAAATCTCGAATAATGACTCGAAAATTGAGCATAAGAATCATGGCTTTTAATTATATATTTTTGCGTTTAATTCCGTGTACAAGCAGCAGGTAGTTTTCCGACTTTGATTTTGTGTATAATGAATGTATTCTCCTGCAAAATTTCTATGTTTGTTTAATACTTGTTTCTCCAATTTTCACGTAGGATATTACAGTAGAGGGAAAATATAGGAATTAATTCCAAAAAATTCCAAGTAATTTCGACTCTCTGCACATACCCTCGCCTTATAAAGGGTTAAAGCTCTATTTAGTTAGTAGAAACCATTCTAAACAAACACGAATTTTAATGGTCTGATGGTGGTCAACGGGAAAAATGCGTATTACTGAAGCAATCCAATAAAGTGACTGAACATTCAGATCTCAACAGAGCTTCTCTTTGGCGAAAACAGAGGAAGGCGAACAAAACGGCCGCCAAATAAAACGCCAAGAACTGGGCGCAGGGAGTAAACAGTTTTAATAATTTTGGAAAACAGACACTTCAAACGATAGAGAAAGAAATACTTAATGCCAAAAGGTTTTCTTTAGAGCAAATGATGTGAAAAAGGGAGAAAACTAGTTCTAGACCAGTTTCCTGACTTGGCGATGACTACTTTTTTGCATCATTAGCGCCAAGCCGCAGAGGCGAACTTCTTTAAAACGTAAGTAAAGAGCACGGAGCCGGCGGCTTAGAGGTTAAGGGCCTGTCTTCCTCTAAGCTAATCGAGCAAGCTTATAGTCGTGGGTTCGATTCCCACTTATTCCCTGGTTGTTTAAATTTCCTTTCACTGTACTTGTATTACTTTCATTGTGCCGCCCAATTTTCTCGACGAGGATTTATAAGCGGCTTACTGGAACCAAGCACTCAAGTCTGCAAATAAATGTTCCAAATACAACAGCAACAGAGTAAAATATAGGAATTAACCCATTTGTGCCTGGATATTTTTGCGACTTTCTTCGATTTTTACTGATAACAGAAATAATAGATACATTTCTGAGGTCAACTTCTTGAACAAGGGATGATTTCTTTTAAAATCCTTATGCATAAAAATCGAAATATCAACATCCTACTTCATATTAAAATATTTTGTAGAGTTGAGGCTCAATACTCATGAATAAAGGCTAGGAAAAATAAATAACGTTTTCAACTAATAGCGAAAATGCCGTCCCAAAAAAGGGACACTAGGCATAAATGGGTTAAAAAAATGTCAAAAGTATTAAATTTAGAAAAGGAGATAAAAATGCCAAATAATTATAAATATTTGATGAACTGCATTATAAGCTCTAGATTAGCCATTTCAGATACCAGATTATTCGTCTGGAACTGTTTACTTAAAAGAATACTTGTAAGTATAGTAAAATCGTAAATAAAATAACCACTACCTCAGGCATTCATTGCAGTCCAATTTATCCTTCCATTGGAAAGGGAAAAAAAATCAAACAATCAGAAACAATCATGCTTGTGAAACATGTTTAGAAGTTATTTGACAAACGTGATTATATTTCAAATACTACTTCCTTTTTACTTCCCTTTTTTAAGTTAGTATATTTCAAAAATATTGGATTCATCAGAATTTGCTGTTTGCATAAGAATATAAATGAAAGAAGTCTAAACACAAAAATATTGGATAAGCTTAATAACATGAATAATCGATGTTTTGCAACAAAGTATGACTACCATAGATAAACAATGGATATACACGGATAATAAAGACTAGAATTTTATCAAAGCACTAAACATATATTGTTGACTATCAATGTTATAAAAGTATTTATTCGTTTCTAATATATTGGACATGTTCTGATAAGTCGTTTTTTGTTGCTATGCAACATACTATATTTATTATGTGTTTTAATATATTTTAAACATATTTATTCTCGGATGTAGGTTTGAAATAATTTCTTTACTCATTTATATGGTGCAGGTAATATGAATATGTTGCATATTTTAAACCTCCCAAATGCTTATGAATTTAAAATAAAACAGTCTTCACAAATAAATTAAATATATATGTATTAGGATTGCAGTTAATTTGGAAAGTAAACATGCATTTTTCTTCGTTAGTACATAAATATACCCAAGAAATATTCGAGTATAAGTGAGATTTCCTGTTTTAGCTTTGCGAATAATTTAGAAGCTTTTGAAAAACGCACAACTTGGGAACAAATATGGAAAATTATAATTAGCACATAACTTAATTAATATTTTATAATAAACAATTTTTAACATACGAAAAAAACGTAAAGAATTAGAGATTTACTCGAATATTATTTAGAGAGGGTGCACATAAAATTTGTAATATAATTAAAATTTCATTACATAAAATGTGTTGTGCGGTTAAAAAAAAAAAAAAAAAAAAAAAAAAAAAAAAAACAGCGTGTTTAATAATATCAGATATACAAGGTGATCAGTATAAAAGTGTACCCGTTAGTTTTCGTTATTGCTCTTAAATCTGGTCGGGGCCATGGTGATTTTACCCACAAGCGTCTAGCCCCCCCTGGGTCTACTTTGGCACCATTCAATGCGCATGCTAGTAAACTTCATTCCCTTCATACGGGGTTAAAAATTCGATCCGCTCAGGAAATGAATGGTTTCGCCATCTAGTGATTACTTTTGGAAACTTTGTATTTCTCATAATAATAAGAAATTTTGAAATATTTAGGATTAGCTTTGAACATGTGTTTATTTTTCCTTTTGTATTATAAAAAAAATTCTTCAAATATTTATTCTTTCTGATGATCTTGGAATTACCAATTGCTTGTTAATTAAAATTATGTATTAAGTAATTTCTACATAAGTTAATTATTTTTTTGATATATTATATAGTAAATAATCTTGCAGATTTTGGAATATTTAGTTTTAAATAAGAATGGCCTCACACACACAATCTCGTTTTTATTTTTATATTCCAAATGCCCCCCATCTAGTGATTAATTTTGGAAACTTTGATTGTATTTCTCCGTAATAAAAAGAAAAATATATCAAATAGTTATATTCTTTACTGATAATCTATAATTAGCAATATTGTAGCTGGTTAATATTCCTACATAAATCAATTATTTTTAAAATAGTTTATTAAGTAAATGATTTTAGCAGATTTTGAAATATTTACCATTGGCCTTGAACTTGTTTTTATAGCAGTTTTG
This sequence comes from Cheiracanthium punctorium, assembly GCA_038373885.1. Classification (NCBI taxonomy): domain Eukaryota; kingdom Metazoa; phylum Arthropoda; class Arachnida; order Araneae; family Cheiracanthiidae; genus Cheiracanthium; species Cheiracanthium punctorium. The sequence continues at coordinate 26,127 of JAWZYV010013303.1, forward strand.
TATTTGTGTTAAGTTAAAAAAGAATAATACTGCATATCACCTCCCCCCCCCCCCCCGATATTTAATTTTAGCACGACATATCCCCTTTCAAATTTTTTTTTCTGCCTACGGCCTTGGACATATATGCATTTTCTTGAATTTTAGGGGGGGGCTGCCCCCTCCTTTTGTCTGTATATAATATTTTATGTTATTCTCCAATTTTATACAATCGGAAATTTGTTGAAAGATTATGAAAACTATCTTTACTTATTAGATGTTTTAGTTTAATCTTTTGAAATTTTAAAACATCTAACACAAAAATTTGCATTCAAAGAAAAATTTATTGAAACTTTTGCAGAACACTTTATTGAAACTATTGCAGAACATAGATCATATAGCTTATCATCAATTAAAATAGAATAAATAATGCACAAGTACTGTAAACACTGGTATAAAACTAAAGCAAATTTAAATTATAAAACTAAAATAAATCAATTATGTAATAACTGATGAAATATTAATTAAAAAAAATAATCCTACTATTGATCATTACTTTTTTTTAGCAATATTAAACTTACTTAAACTCCATTAAACTTGCAATGAAAATAAATCAATTTTATTTAATATGCACAATGAAGTGAAATAGTTATAATCATTAAGAGATTCATAGTTAAATATACCGGTAGTCCCAAAAAGGTGGTAACATGCTTTCTCTGTTAGAGATAAGTGAACATTGAAATATTTCACAATTAGAAAGATTTTATTTCACATAAGACCATCAGAAGAAAGCACGTAGCTGTATCTTTAAACTCTACTGAAATGCTATGAACGAAAAAATTTGACTTAGGCCACTCTTTCATACCACGTCAAAGGCTGTTTCATCAGTAAAAACGAACATAAACAAATTGACGGGGGGAATTTCTTATGTCAAAAATACATTAATGTTTGTCAATTTATTTTAACACATGAATCTAAAGAAAGCATTATACATACAAATATCATATGAAATTGACTGTGAGGTCCGTGTGTTGCTTTTGACAATAGTGCTAATTTTGGGCATTTTTTTGTGATGTGTTTCATACAACTAAATCTCCAATCAGTGTTTTCCCCAAGTTTCAAAACTATTTGAAATTTTCCCCCCATTTTAGGTTTTTTGGACTAATTTGCCAGGACTACAAAGAAAATACTTAGCCGCAGGCAGATTTATTTTTTTTTTCTCCAAAATTTAAAGTTCTAACTATCGGGGAAAAAATGAAATCACTCGAGAAAAAATATTTTGAATTCTAATAAAATTATTCTAACAAAAAATTAGTATTATTTCTTTAAGAAAATTTCTAAATCGTAAATCATCATAATTATTATTCAAAACTGATGTCCATTGAAATGACTTTTTTGATTTTATTATTTATTTTTATACAATTGTATTACTGAAAAAAAAATCCTTGATCATACATATATCGTAGACAGCAAATTAATAAAACACACGGCAATATTATCAAATGCAATACTCCACAGAATTAACCCATTTATGCCTAGCGTCCCTTTTTTGGGACGGCATTATCGCTATCAGTCGAAAACGTTATTTATTTTTCCTAGCCTTTATTCACGAGTACTGAACCTCAACTCCACAAAATATTTTAACATGACCTAGTAGGATGTTGACACTTGAATTTTTATACATAAAGATTTTAAAAGAAATCATCCCTTGTTCAAGAAGTTGACATGAGAAATGTATCTATTACTGCTGATATTGGCGAAAATCGAAGAAAGTCGCAAAAATATCTAGGCACAAATGGGTTAAAGTCTTCAAATTTTACTGGAGTGGATAACAGAGTTTTAATCATCTACGTTTATTATCATGAATTCTCTTATTATTATACAGTCGAACCTCGAATTAACGAATTGATTGGGACCCACAATTCCGTTCGTTAAAAGAATGATTATTGTTTACTGCGAGCTTAAAAATTATAAGGTTAGGAGATCAACTATAAAATTATCTAAATTCTTTAATGTTACTTGTTCTTAAAACTTAATACATAATACGTACATACTTATCGGCACTTTATAAAGAAATCCTTGATAATGCTTTTCTTTTGTGGCTGTGTTTTGAAAGCACATGACTTTTCCAAAGCTTTGTGTATATATTAATTTTGTGTGCGAAATATTCAAAGTTTAAGTTTATGTGCGAATTTTATTTCAGCGATTGTTGTTGTTGTTGTTGTGTGTGATTATGGCAACGCTACACTAGGGCGATCTGCCAAGGGGGGGTGCCTTGGTAGGAAAACTTTCTAAGGGGTACGGACTTTCTAACGCGTATTCACGTTACATCTGGAGAAAACCTACCAAAACTCCAGACCGTTAGATCGACAGCCGCGCGATGGGACCCGAACCCGGGTCCTCCACACTTCGGCCATCTAACATTTTCAGTGGCATAACCACTGTGCCATGGTGAGGCCCTTTCAGCGATTGTTGTTCGTTAAATCAAAGCATTTTAGCACCCTTTTTGTCGGGACAGAAAAAATATTCGTTAAATCGGAGAATTAGTTAAATAAAAGTAAGTTAAATCGAGGTTCGGCTGTAGTTCATTTTTGTATTAGTTGTTTTAAAATTTCAAAAGATTAAACTAAAACATCTAATAAGTAAAGATAGTTTTCATAATCTTTCAACAAATTTCCGATTGTATAAAATTGGAGAATACATAAAATATTATATACAGACAAAAGGAGGGGGCAGTCCCCCCCCCTAAAATTCAAGAAAATGCATATATGTCCAAGGCCGTAGGCAGAAAAAAAATTTGAAAGGGGATATGTCGTGCTAAAATTAAATATCGGGGGGGGGGAGGTGATATGCAGTATTATTTTTTTTAACTTAACACAAATACAAAACAGCTATAAAAACAAGTTCAAGGCCAATGGTAAATATTTCAAAATCTGCTAAAATCATTTACTTAATAAACTATTTTAAAAATAATTCACTTATGTAGGAATATTAACCAGCTACAATATTGCTAATTATAGATTATCAGTAAAGAATATAACTATTTGATATATTTTCTTTTTATTACGGAGAAATACAATCAAAGTTTCCAAAATTAATCACTAGATGGGGGACATTTGGGATATCAAAATAAAAACGAGATTGTGTGTGTGAGGCCATTCTTATTTAAAACTAAATATTCCAAAATCTGCAAAATTATTTACTATATAATATATCAAAAAAATAATTAACTTATGTAGAAATTACTTAATATATAATTTTAATTAACAAGCAATTGGTAATTCCAAGATCATCAGAAAGAATAAATATTTGAAGAATTTTTTTTATAATACAAAAGGAAAAATAAACACAAGTTCAAAGCTAATCCTAAATATTTCAAAATTTCTTATTATTATGAGAAATACAAAGTTTCCAAAAGTAATCACTAGATGGCGACACCATTCATTTCCTGAGCGGATCGAATTTTGAACCCCGTATGAAGGGAATGAAGTCTACTAGCATGCGCATTGAATGGTGCCAAAGTAGACCCAGGGGGGGCTAGACGCTTGTATTTTACCCGGCCTGTTTGTGAACTCCGATGAGTCATCCAAAGATGCCTACAGATGCTCACTGATTGGTTCCAGAGCTTAGATACGCCCTCTAGCGGCCGATTCTAACCAATAAGGAAACGTCCGTTGGCCTCTTTGGGAGTGAACAAGCAGGCCCGGTAGAATCGTGATGGCCCCGATCTGGCGGATGTGGCAAATATTCTAACGCTGAAGTATAATTTTTTTAACCTTATTTAAGAGTGGGAGATATAATTTCCATCACCGTGGGAGTATTACAATTTAATATGGGAGATAAAACAGAAATGAAGGCACACAATGCTACTTAGGGCGAGATTCAAGTGAAACGCGCGCGATCGAGTTCGAATCGAACGTTTTTCAGTCCCCCGGAATGCTTCCAATGAACAAACCTATCGTGCTGTCACGTGATCAAAACACGATTATTTTGTTTCAGTTGAATAAGAAACATTGATACAGTATTTCAAAGTTTCCCCTTGTTCGACGAGGAAAACGTTCGAATTGTGCTTCACTTGAATCTCGCCCTTAATCAATTGATAATTTTATTTTTGAAAAAAACATAATTTAATTGAAACTTTTTTAGATTATGTTGAAAATGATGAAAATACTTGCCACCATTATGAAGGAAAATGGTGACAAACACGTCGAACCAAGTTTTTTGACAAACTTCGCAACATTGTTGGCGTTCTTGACGAGATTTTTTCAGTTATGATTTTCATTCATCGGTGTTTGCAAGACTTTCCTGGAAAACACTATTTTTAAGATAACCACCCCACACACAAAAGAATCTAACGGGGTGAGAAATAATTGATAATGCAATAATAATGTACAAAAAATTGAATTAAATTATATTTTTATGAAATAAAATAATCGCAGGATTAAGTAACTTCGTATGTTTCCACTTCCTTTTCACCTCACAAATAGAGTTGTAACAGTCCAACAGTGTTGGAAATTGTCTCCCATACTTAAACCTTTGAGGCGCAACCATTTTCGAATGCTGAAAAAAGGGCCGCCGTTGCCATCGCTCGACTTAACTACCAGCAAGATGGCGGACGATCGAAACGTTCAAAGCGTGCCACAGATCTAGATACCCTTTTTTGACGACAGCTGGCCCCTTTTTTCAGCATTGGGCAATCTATCCAGCTGTTCTGGCATATAGTGTCAGTCAGGGGCGTAGCCAGGGGGGGATATCGGGATATATCCCCCCACCGAAATTTTTGGATTAGTGATGAAATTCAGTCTATATTTATACACATAGAAGTTCATATCCCCCCACGAAAAATTTTCCAGGCGCATATACCCCCCCCCCCCGAAAATTTTTCCTAGCTACGCGCTTGGTGTCAGTGTCATCTGCAGATGTCAGTGCTGTTAAAAATAATCGTGACAATTTTTTTTACGGGAAAGGACGGGTTGAATGGAAAAGATTCTCGTGGAGCTATGTCACGCGCAACTATTTTTATAGAAATCAAATCTATTCTTCGTGATTGGCAACAGTCAAAACGTCAGAATTTGGAGTTCCCAGAGCGGGAACACTGCGCGTTAAAGGGTTAAACAAGATTCCAACAGTTCTATTTCATTGTTAGAATAGTTGCCGACAGATCTAAAAGTAATAGGAAAAACCTACGCCTACTGTTTTAAATTGATCACCCTGTATATAGTGTTATAGAGCAAGCTTATGAATTTATGTATAAAATATGCTAGTATTCGTAACGCAATCATATTATTAAAACGCCAACACTAGATGTTTGAGCATGAAATCGACCGTTTGAAAAGCAATTACATCGTGTAACAGCCCCGAAGGGGCAAGTGAATTAGACGCATGCGCCAAATTATCTAATATTCCCAATCACAATCCAACAGGCATCGACTCTTGGCATGACCTGGACTTAACGATGCTGTATCATGCCCATAGCGGTAATTGTTATGCCCTGTGCTTAGTATGAGCGGAATAATTTACGATTTCATTCGAGTTACATATATGGAAATCAGTGTGTTAGAGTATGGAAGCAGGTTCCGTAATTTATGTGTTCAGAACAATGTATGATTAGTAGTGTACCTAGAAAACTTCTCTTTTTTGTGTGGAGTTCTTTCTCCTATTAATAGGTATATATAGTAGACTCCCTATATATAGTCTACAATAGGTGTATAGGTGTATATATATAGTCTATAATAGGTATATATGGTGTATAGGTGTATATATATAGTCTACAATAGGTATATATGGTGTATAGGTGTATATATATAGTCTTCACAATAGGTAAATATTGTAGACCCCCCCCTCCCTCCATAACACTGTAGATACGTCCCGTGTTATACGAATCCGTGTTGTACGAGTCACAAACATATCAGCAGCATCAGTAATGCTAACACGTAATACAGAAACATCTGTTTCTTTTTATCTTACGGTACTGTACTAGTCTTTTATGACATACGAGGCGTATTCAAAAAAAAAAATTGTAAAAAATTTTTTTTTCAAGCCAATTTTATTTTTTAATGAAAGAGCATGCCTTAAACTATTTTTCTACATAGTTTCTCCCAATGTTCAAACACTTGTCGTTGCGGGTTACCAGTTTTTCCATACCTTCTTCATAGAAACTTTCCTGGAATGGCGACAACCAGGACTACAGCGAAGCAAACTACGATGTGCAATTCAAAACAAACGTGGAGGAATGCTCAGTAAAGGCATTGTGTTGCTGCATGACAATGCTCGGCCCCATACTGCTCGTGACGCTCAAAAGATGATTCGACAGTTTCGTTGCGAGCAGTTCGATCCCCCCGCCATACAGCCTAGGTTTGGCGCCGTCCAACAATTACTTGTTGCGGCACATGATGGTCATTTGCGGAAAGTTTCTATGAAGAAGGTATGGAAAAGCTGGTAACCTGCCACGACAAGTAAAAACTTTGTGTAAAAAAACACACATAAAATGATACTTATAACAAGATACGATCGTTTCGACCAAAAATTCTTTCGGTCTTCCTCAGTCAAATCCCTTCGTCTCACTGAAGAGAGGGAACTGAAAAAGATAAACAAACAAGCATGTTGTCACAAGGAAAAAAGAAAAGGCGAACAAAACCACGGAGAAAAGGGGATGGGATAAAAAGAAAAGAAAATAAGGACAAACAAAAATACATAAATAAATAATAATAACAATAATAATAAAAAGTAAAACGAACACAAACACACACAAAAAAGAAAAACAAAAGAACAAAAAAAAAATAGCATAAAAGCAGATAAAAAAAACCAACATACAGGACAGCACATTATGTATATATTTTTTATTTATTTACATTTGATGTGTGTTTTTTTATTTTATATTAAAACACAGTTTAAGGTATGCTTTATCATGTAAAAATAAAATTGGCTATTTTTTTTAAACCCACAAACCGGAACTTACTTTCCGAATACGCCTCGTGGTACAGGAAAAAGATCGCATGTTTTGTGCCGTGTTATACGAATCCGTGTTATATGAACCCATGTTATAAGGGGTGCCGCTTAATGGAATATCCCGCTTATTGTAACACATTTTCAATGTACCAAACCGTAATAATTAGTCAATGTGATCCCGGATAATGGAATATCCCGCTTATTGGAATAATATTTCGTGGTAAATCGGCTATTGTATAAAGGGTGCGACTGTAAGTTTAATTATTAGAACAACTGTAAAATTAAATTAGCAACTTTCAGAGAAGTAAACATAACTGTGAGTCGTACAGCGCTACTCAGAAGTTCTAAACCTTCTGATGAAGATCTAAATCGCAACCCATTTATGCCTAGTGTCCCTTTTTTGGGACGGCATTTTCGCTATTAGTCGAAAACGTTATTTATTTTTCCTAGCCTTTATTCATGAGTATTGAGCCTCAACTCTACAAAATATTTTAACATGACCCAGTAGGATGTTGATATTTCGATTTTTATGCATAATGATTTTAAAAGAAATCATCCCTTGTTCAAGAAGTTGACGTCAGAAATTTATTTATTATTTCTGTTATCAGTAAAAATCGAAGAAAGTCGCAAAAATATCCAGGCACAAATGGGTTAATCGAAAAACCAACGGCGGGAGTAAAAAGGCCATAGGTCACATTACTGAGCATTGGGTATATTCCTACATGTACATATATTTAAACGCAGGTCGATGAAAGATATGAAAAGCTTAGTAATATCGAATGATGTTAGTACAGCGTTATTACTAAACACATAAACTTAAGGTTATCGATCTTTGAGAATCAAATCGAGCGTTTGGAAAGCAATTATGCATGTCAAGCAGTCCAGAAGAGACCAAATTAGAACAGCTTATTCAGCCTTTTCACAAATTGGGAAGAGCCATAAAATTTCATAAATGGCCCCGAATTATGTCGTGTCACGCACATCTCCCTAATTGTATTAAGGCGGAGAATAATTTATGACGTCATTCGACTGGACAAGGTGGGGGAACTTTGCATCCAGTAATTGCGTCGGATTTTGCGCAATGTGTTGAAATAAGGAAGCAAGTTCTGTAAGTTGGTATGTTTTGTGTGGACTTTCAAGTTTGTCATTTCACACGTAACTGCTTCAAAAAATACTTAACCCATTTGTGCCTGGATATTTTTGCGACTTTCTTCGATTTTTACTGATAACAGAAATAATAGATAAATTTCTGATGTCAACTTCTTGAACAAGGGATGATTTCTTTTAAAATCATCATGAATAAAAATCGAAATATCAACATTCTACTTCGTCATGTTAAAATATTTTGTAGAGTTGAGGCTCAGTACTCATGAATAAAGGCAAGGAAAAATAAATAACGTTTTCGACTAATAGCGAAAATGCCGTCCCAAAAAAAGGGACACTAGGCATAAATGGGTTAATATCTTTAGAGTTGATTTTAAACTTTATGAAATTTGATATCGAGTTTGATTATAAAATGAGCTCAGGACAAAAATAAACGTAAATAAACGTAATAATTTATTGTATAAGTCTTCGATCAATATATAGTATATATATATAATAATAGATAAATTTCTGATGTCAACTTCTTGAACAAGGTATGATTTCTTTTAAAATCATCATGCATAAAAATCGAAATATCAACATCCTACTTCGTCATGTTGAAATATTTTGTAGAGTTGAGGCTCAGCACTCATGAATAAAGGCAAGGAAAAATAAATAACGTTTTCGACTAATAGCGAAAATGCCGTCCCAAAAAAGGGATACTAGGCATAAATGGGTTAATATCTTTCGAGTTGATTTTAAACTTTATGAAATTTGATATCGAGTTTGATTATAAAATGAGCTCAGGACAAAAATAAACGTAAATAAACGTAATAATTTATTGTATAAGTCTTCGATCACTAGTTAAGGAATGAAAGCCTACGTCAGAGTTTTTGGGATAGCTTTATATTTCAATTTTACTACAAAGTAATCTATCTTAAACATTTGTTTTCAGTTCTTAAAAAATTCAAATAGAAACCAGTTTTATCCTGAATAAAATTTGTTAAAAATCCATCATTTAAGAAGTACTTTTAGTGGCATATTTCAGTTTAGAAAACTTGAAAAAACGCGGTTTAAATGTGCTTGAGACACGAATAAAATGCAAGAGCTGGAAGTTAACCGTAGACATTTTCCTCTTCTTAAAAAATTAAAATAGCAAATGTTCCCCTTTTCAAAAGACTTGGAGGCTACGCATAATGATTAAGCAAAAGTGGAATAAAAAGTTTGGAATTTTTTTTTGCCTTTTCATGTGATATTGAATCTTAAAACCTGCTTTAGTATGCTTTATGCGACACTAGGATGGCAAAAGAACTAAGGTTTATCATTATTCTTTAGTAGTTTATAAAAATTTGTTCTGTAGTTATATACAAGAACAAGCGAAAAATTTATTTTAGAAAATAAGTGCTCAGGAGACTAAGCAAAATGCAGTTTTGACTCAACGTAACACATGTAAAGAAATGTTATATAATCAGGAATGTTATTGAAACAGTGTTGGAATAACACCCCTAAAGGTTGAAAAGGATATCAAAGAATGTAAAACTAAGCAGATAACATGCCTAGTAAAGAAATTATTTTTGCATTGATTCTCTTCACGTACTTAAATTCTACACGAAAAAATGTTACTTTTAAGAATAATAATTGCTAAATTTGTAAAACCGTTAGAAAATAATAAGAAAAATTACTTAAATTTTCAGTTACGTCATAGACAAACGCTATTAGTATTGACATATTTATGCTGAGTTTTACGATATTTACATAAAAATGGCATTTACAGTTTAGTTCTGATTTTTTGAAAACATGACAGCAAATGTCCCTGAAGATATCTGCAGACATGAAACCGCTAACTATTTATAAAAAAATGACTGTGTTTTATGCTAGATGTTTGCAAAGAAAATGAAAAAGCAATTGTACTTTATACTCAATGCTTCAGTTTACAAGATAAATAAAACAAACAAACAAACATAAAAAACAAGTCTTTATGCTGAATGTCTCTAACAAGAGAACATGAAAGAATAGTTAAATATGAGAAGCAAGCCACAGAAATTTATTATTCCTTTCATTTACAAAGAGAGCTAAAAGTTAATATTTTTCTATTCTTGAAGGATTAAAATAACAGACGTTATTCTTTCTTTATGGTATTATTTTGAGCAAAATAAAGATTTCAAATTCTGACACTTTAGTCATGTTAATTTAGAGAATTATTATGAGCTTAGGTGATTTTCATTGTATTTTAAAAATGACGTTTAGCATTCTTTGTCCAGGGAGAAAATGAAAGAGTGCAACTAACATTTTGAAGTTGGGTTTAAAGAAAGAAAAACCATTTTTATTTACAGAAATGTAACGCAGAATGTAAAATTCGGCATAGAAAAATTTCGAATCAAAGTAGCGAATGAACTTTCAATTTATCTGTTCATCGGAAATAGAGCAAAAGACGATTTGGGTATTTGAATAAACTAATCGATTTACAGTGCTATTTTCTGTAAATATTTTCTGTGAAAGTGTCAATAATTTGATGGAAACACACACTCACAAATATAAAAATGATTTCTATAGAACAAATCTGTTTGGAAAAAACAACAACTCAAGCATGAAAAAAATGTATAAAAAGAATAAGCTAAAACAAAATATATATTAAAACATGAAATAAGAACGTAATATTCAAATATGCAGATATAAAAAGTGAAACATATATGAAACTGCATTCAAAGACATGTAAATTTAAAGAGAAAAGTCTGTAAGCATAAAAAGTAATACATAAAAGAATAAAAAAAATACAAGCATAAAAAGTAAAACATTTAAGGATAAAAAGTAATAAATTAGACCATAAAGAATAGTAAACATCACCATTCAAATATAAAGTATTTTTATAAATTTATGTTCTATAGGACTGAAAAAGCAAACGTTCTTCTTTCCCTAGGGCTGTAACACACAAAAAATAAAGCTGTATCGGAATAATCATTTAAAATATGACACTTTATAGTCTTGTAGCCAAACTGCATAAACAGTTGTCGGTTCTTTGAATTTTATTAAATTCTAAAACATCTTAAGAAGCAGAAGAGTAAAGCTTTTCTTTTTCAGTTATTTATATAAAAAAATTAGTTTCTAAAATTCGGAAACGTGAAATAAAAATTTACTTTACAAAATGAATATTCAAAAGGTGGAACAAAATTTTAATTAAATTATCTATGTAAAATAACACAAAAGAAGAGCTGGTTGCTTGAATAATAATTAGATCACAAGGTTGTTCCGTGGAATGTAAAATTAAGCACATAAAGTTTTAAGTTTCGTAAAGACATTCTGTAAAATTCTTTTTCTTTGTGTATATTTAAACTGCGTATGCAAAACAGATTCACGTTTTTGAAAGACTCAGCGTTATTTATTTTGGAAATTAAAGCTTGGAGAATTTCAGAATTTTCAAAATTTTCGCAACCGGACAACTAATCTTGTTATTTTTCATAAGTTAGACTTTGTTATGTTTGATAAGCTTAAAAATGATTCAAAGTTTTGTTTGTAATATTGACATTAAATAGTTAACATTCTTTTTATATGAATAGAATTGATATAACATTTTAAAGCGGAATATGAAGTTTGGCGTATAAAAATCAGGATATCTCTAGTTTTAATTTGATAAGTTTTCTTTATTGCAAAGGGTATAATAAATTTTATCCAGGGAACTTTGATCAAATTAACCCTTTAACGTGCAGTGTTCCCGCTCTGGGAACACCAAACTCTGAAGTTTTGACTGTTGCCAGTCACGAAGAATAGATTTGATTTCTATAAAAATAGTTGCGGGGGACATAGCTCCACGAGAATCCTTTACTTTTTAGCACGTCATTTCCAGTAAAAAAATGGTCACGATTCTTTTTAACAGCACTGACATCTGCTGAAAAATGGAAGAATGCGAGAACAGCTGGATAGATTGACCAATACTGAAAAAAGGGCAGCCGTTGCCATCGTTTGACTTAACTACCAGCAAGATGGCGGACGATCGAAACGATCATCGCGTGCCACAGATCTAGAGACCGGCACAGCCAGCTGTCGTCTTAAAAGGGTCTCTAGATCTGTGGCACGCGATGAACGTTTCGATCGTCCGCCATCTTGCTGGCAGTTAAGTCGAGCGATGGCAACAGCTGTCCTTTTTTCAGCATTGAAAGGGTTGCGCCTGGAAGGGTTAAAACAGAAATCACTGAAAGCTGAATTAGTCATTTGGCTGCAAAGAAATGAATGATAGCATTTTTTAACACATTGAAGCGCAAGCATTTTCGCATCAATATAGAAGACCACCTGAATAGACTACCTAACTGTGAAAAAAGATCAGTCGCTGCCACCGATCCATTTATCTACAAACAACATGGCGCTCAGTAGAATAAAGCCCATCTGATGCCACAGAGCTGAATGAGTTTACTGACACAATTGGCTGTGCGGCCGGGCAGACGGCTGTGTCAGAAATCGTTTTAAAACCTGTGGCACGAGATAGGTTATTCGATCGACTGCCATGTTTTTGGTAGCTAAACGGATCGATGGCAACGACTGCACTTTTTCAGCGTTGGAGCCATTTAATCCCATTATTTTTCGACTAGCAGTTAAAACGCTGAAATAAGGCGTTTCACGATGCAACTACTGCCCGCCAAAGCTTTAATGCAAAGTATAAATCAGAAAGATATCAAAGTATTTTTATTATTTTTATTCACATGCGGTAAACGGTAATATACAGCCGGACCTCTATTTAACGAAGTCGCTAAATCCTGAAAAAGTTCGTTATATGGAAAATTCAATAAATAGAGATTTACCTTTTAAATGCTCTGACTTGCATAAAACTTACTTTAAATATATAAACACAAAATGTTTTTGAAAAAAAGGAGTTATTCAGACTTTTTAAAAATAAATTATATCAATTTGTTTATTATTATTATAATTTTACTTATCAGAAAAAAGTCTGAAAGGGGAAAAAAGATTAAACAAAACATCCGAAATTCCACAGCATTTTTTATCTTAAAATATCATTTTATGATAAAAAATAATGAATTTTAATGTCATTATGAATTTACGATGATAAGTAAATTAAAAATACATTAAAATAAGAGTCTTGAAATTTAATTCCTGTAAAAATATGTGCATTAACAAATTAAATAAAAAAAATATGTTAAATACACGTCTAGATTTTTGTGATTTTAAAATGTGAGTTTTTCTACCCCTACTATTATTATAAATGATTACTAGATATGATTACTAAATATGATCTTGAGACCCTCTTTTGACGAAACAAAGCCAGCTGTCGTCAAAAGAGGGTCTCTCGATCTGTGGCCCGCGATGAACGTTTCGATCGTCCGCCATCTTGCTGGTGGTTAAGTCGAGCGATGGCAACGGCTGCCCTTTTTTCAGCATTGGGAAAGGGTTGCGCCTCAAAGGGTTAAAAGCTATTTTTTAAAATAGTTTTTTCTCCCAATTTCAACATACTGTCATACAGGAAATAATTAAAATACATACTAGACCCTTTTTTTGAAAAAAATCCAATTATCCATATTTCTGGTTATCCGAATGGGGTCTGGTCCCAATTGATTCCGATAATTGGAGTTCTACTGTATTTTTTTTTTGGACTCTAGCAACATACATTTACATTCAAATTGATGCATTATCCCCGACCACTCCTTTTAAAAAATATATCTCTGAGACGACTTACGATTTGGAAGTGAAAATTCGTACGTCACCTCGTTAGTGAATGAGGCACAATTTACTAATACGTAATTTTTGTGTGTGTGTGTGTAAGAAAGTTTTATAAGCATAAACTTTGAGAAGTAACGAGAAGTATTTTTGTTAACCCTTTAACGCGCAGTGTTCCCGCTCTGGGAACACCAAACTCTGACGTTTTGACTGTCGCCAGTCACGAAGAATAGATTTGATATCTATAAAAATAGTTGCGGGCGACATAGCTCCACGAGAATCCTTTAACTTTTTAGCACGTCATCTCCCGTAAAAAAATGGTCAAGATTATTTTTAACAGCACTGACATCTACTGAAAAATGGAAGAATGCGAGAACAGCTGAATAGATTGCCCAAATGCTGAAAAAAGGGCAGCCGTTGCCATCGCTCGACTTAACTACCAGCAAGATGGCGGACGATCGAAACGTTCATCGCGTGCCTAGAGAGCCTCTTTGGACGCCGCACAGCCAGCTGTTGTCAAAAAAGGGTCTCTAGATCTGTGGCACGCGATGAACGTTTTGATCGTCCGCCATCTTGCTGGTAATTAAGTCGAGCGATGGCAACGGCTGCCCTTTTTTCAGCATTGGGAAAGGGTTGCGTCTCCAAGGGTTAACGATGAGGGAGTGAAAATTTGTACGTCACCTCATTAGTAAATGAGGCACAATTTACTAATACGTAATATTTGTGTATGTGTGTAAGCAAGCTTTATAAGCCTAAATTTTTAAAAAGTAAAGAGAGGAATTTTTTTTAACGTAGTCTTTTAATTTTTAAATTTGCTTTGCCCACTTATTACTAATGGATAGCGAATTAAAGCGCATTACCACGTTCTGAGGAAACCCTGTATAAACAAAGACTTCTAGTAGTTTTACAGAATTTAAAATGACTTTCATGGGATTTAACATCCTTCAGAAATCTTGAAAGGTATTTATAAGTTTAACTTGGTCAGTGAGAATTTCGAAAACCACAAAGCAAATAATAAATAAAAGTTCATATTGCAAATATCCAAGTTAAGTTAGAAATAAATTTGTAGATGACAACACAAAAAGTAAAAATAAGATTTGTGTAAAAAGAAAACATTAAACTATAAACACACGTTTTAAAAAGAACAATTTAACGACAGTTAGAACTAATGATATCATGATGAACTTAAAAAAGTTAAAGTTTATTTATGTTAAAAGGAAAAATTAAACTCCATAAATGTATGTTTAAAAAGAAAATTTTTGTGACAGTTAGAAGAACTGATGATATTGATGAGATTTATATACTTTTTCTAAACGGAGAAATATTACATGGTCTAAAAACTGTTATTGTTTTAAGCGCGCTTTAGGGACGTTCACATTTATAGAAAAGAAATAAAAATACTGTTTATTGTTTATGTTTATGACAATATTTTCTCGAACGAAAAGAGCTTTGACAATAAAGGGCGGCAACTGAAGAAATATTTTTGTGACTTTTTTTTTCTGTCCTTAATTTATCGTTATTGTTGCTATGCAGATTTTAGTAGAAAAATTGTGTTGGAAAATAAGGAAGCGAAAACATTTACCTTATTCGTGGTATTAACCTAAAATAAAAATGTACCTTAAAAAGTAAGCAACCAAAAGATGAAACGAAATTGATTTCGTGAAATAACATAAATTTGTAAAATCCACCTGGAATTTTGAAAAATAATTAGATCCCATGGCTCTGTAGCAGAATGTGAGAATCCAGCTTATTTTAAAATGGATTTTTTAAATTATGCATAAACTCCTTCTCTTTTTGCGTGTTTACAATTGAGAAATAATTTTATATTTTTCAAAGACGTAGTTTTATTTATTTAAGAAATTAGTGTTCACAAGCTTGGCAAATTTTCCTGAAAACAAATAATGTTTTTCTTAAGAGATTTATTTTGTAGCACATTATGTTTTTAGATAAGCTCGATAATGTTTAAAATTCTTTGATATTTTAAAATTTGATGTTAGTTTCATAAAATAAATACAGTTTATATTTTTTTCTTACAATTAAATTCGTCGGCTGGAAAAGTATAAAATTAATCTTTCAAAAAGTGAATTTCTCGTAAGACAAATATAATTTTATCTTTGTGAGGTGGAATTGGTGACAATTTCAAAGAAATGATCATACATTATAATGCTTACAGTTTTTCGGGCATTATTAAGTATTACACAATGATATGTTTCATCTTTAAATTCATAAGTAACAATATATGATTCTATTTAATTAATTATTCAGCATTACATATTGATATGTTTGATGTTAAAATTCATAAGTAACAATATCTTTTTCTATTTCATTTAATTAGTATTTTAGTCTCAATCTGTATAAAATAATTAATAAAGTTAATTATTTATCTGTTATAGATAAGTGGTCAGTGTAAATTGATAAAATGGTCAGAATAATGTTCGAAATAAGCCTCCACTAAGGAAAAATTCCTCTCGTTAATTTTCAAAAAGTTGCACTTTTAAAATTTGTATGCGATCCTCATACAAAACAATTCCCAATTAGTAAAATGTGACCCATAAACTAATGAGGTGACATACGAAATTTGAGAATTGTACCTTAAAAAGTGTCAGAGATATAAAGATAAATAGAACGCTGACTTAAACCACTTAATGGCTCTCAAAAGAAAAAAAAATCACCTCGAATGATCACATTTCAGGGGTTGCACAGCAATTACGAAAGTAAATCTTTTTTACCACTCTAGCAATAACCGTTTATATTCAAAATCATGTATGTATAGTTTCTTTAAAAATATCTCTGCGACGTTGTATGATGAATGGCTCAAATTTAATACATCATCTCATGAGTGTATGGGGCAGATTTTACTGATTGGGAATGTTTTAGTACGGGGGTCGTATACAAATTTAAAATAGTGTCACTTTTTGTAAATGAACGAGAGGAAATTTTTCTTAACGGAGTCTTATTTCCGACCTCGTTTTGAATATTTTTTCAATTTACTTTTTCCACTTATCTGTAACTGATAAAGAATTCAAACCCATTACCACCTTTTTGGGACACCCTGTATGTTGCTCATATAATTTCTTTAGTTTGACAATGTTTTTAAAAATCATGTACGCGGGACCTAAATGTTACGAACCCTAATTTTTGGTGGCAATGCAAATAAAATCACCCAAAATTACAACCTAAAAGAATGTGCACAGCGAGGTATTACAAAATATCCTATAAAGTCCTAAATACATAATTTTTCAACAACGCAGTTAATCGCTTTTCATTTATGCGAAATACATGAGCAAATAGTTAGGCATGTGCTGCCAAATTTCACCAAATTCTTTTTCCATTTTATTAAAACCAAGTGGGGGACCCTATGAAGGCACGAATGAGCTCACACTCAAGTAAAAGCCGGGAGTTGAATTCGTAACCTAGGTGTGATGAAATGGTTCTTTAGCCACTACACCACCTGGGCGGTTTGACAAAAACTAACCAAAATCTATTCACCATTTTGGCTAATTTTTTGGTTAGGTTCAATCGTAAATGCGTAAGTATAGGTACGTAAATACCTATGTATGCTTGCACGCCACGCTTAAGCTCGTGTAAAAATTTAGCAACGATCAAAACTGATTTTTTTTTTCAAAATAATACAAAAAATTTTCGTGAATACTAAGAATTATTTATCCTCTGACGGTACTTAGAAGTATCGCTAAATTGAAATTGTAAAAAAAGAAAAATGTTACCATTCCTTTGAACCTTGTAACCATTCCTTTTAAAAATCACTACCAAATACTTCATTCAATCGGTTTACATGACGACTGCATGTTCTATTAGATTAGATTGTTTTAAATAAACACCTTTCCGCTCCCTTTCTAATCATGTCCAGCACTTTTCTTCCCGAAAAAGAGCATGAGGGAATTTTCGGATGTCTGTTTTATGATTAAAGGATTCGATTTTCTAAAAGTGTGTCCAAAAGAAGAAGTATAGTTAGAATAGGTCCAAAGAAGATTGTAGAACGGCTGTTGTAGGTGATTTTAATATGAATTTCAATTCCAAAGAACAAGAAAACAAACACGGCATATTCATGAATGATGATACACTTTCCAACTTAATGGAAGAAGTAAGAAAAATGTGGAAGACAAATGGATACGCTTTTAATATAAATCACTTTAAAGCCTATTTAAAATATGAAAAGGCTTCAGATTAAAAAAAAATATTACAAAAAAAATTCAATTAACGTAACTGACACACAAAAGAATTTGTGTAAAATTTTATAGGAAACTACAAACATTTTTTGTTAAGTGAATTTATGCCCCCGTCACGATTTACTAGGTGTATTAAATCATAAATCTTTGCAGTAAGTATACAATTTTTTTAAACTCCAACTTTTAAATCTCTACAGTAAATATAATAAGCTAAATAGACTTCTATGAAGTTTTTTTTTTCATATGTCAAGCTTCTAAAAATACTCTAAAGTATGTTCTCTTTTGTTGCATTTTATTCGATTGGATTGTATATTAAGGCAAATCTATTCGAGAGATATCTGCCTTGCGTGGAGGCCTTTTTAAGTTGCTCAAAGTAGTATTTATGTTACATCAGGAGAAAACCGCCTAAAACTTCATACCGTTAGATCGATGGTCGCGCAATAGGCCAGAACCCAGGACCTTCACACTTTAGGAATCTACCATGTTCAGTGTCTTTAACCACTCGGCTATGTGTGTGGGTGTGTGGGGGGGTTATTGTATTTTATAGCTGCAAAATTATACTATGATATTTAAGGAAACTGAAAAACAAAGACAGGAAAAACAATTGCAAACGTACTTGATTCAGAATAGATTGTCCAATAAAAAATTAGATCGAAAAATTATCTGCATACTTTCGCAATATTCGTTACATAAATAAATCCGGTTTAAACATTATATAATTTCAGAGATGCACATTAAATCACGAACATATTTGAAACTGTTCAGTTTTATTGGCAGTTCATTATAAAAAACCAAATATACACTTTAGCTTTGAAAATGTTGTTTAAGTTTTAAAAAGCTCACTTTATGATATATACCTAAGGAATATTAAAGTTCCAGATAAATCTACCTTGGCATAAAACTGCTGAAAGTAACTAATACAATATTAAAGCCGATTTATGGATTATTGGCCTGTATCGGTTATTTGCTCAGCAGTCATGACCTGATATTTACTTAGATTCAATATATCGGAACTAATATTACATGATTTATGGAATAGATAAATTTATCTGCAGATGCTATGCCTTTTTCCCCCATTTTATTGGAGTAAGAAGTATTTGTTATTCATGTTTAACCAGTAAAACATATGTCTTGTAAGAATATATCAACAGGAAGGGTAAATCATGAGAAGCCCATCAATTATAACAAACTTTTAATAGAAATTTAATAATGCTGCGTACAATAAATATCACAAAGGAAAGAAATAAAACAGAAAACTGTAAAAATGGAAAAATCGATTCGTTATTTAAATATTTTCCTTTAATAGTCAGGTTTTTGAATAAACCAAATTTTTTTACTGTACTTCACAATTATTAACATGCACAATACACTACAATATGTTTTATTGTTCTGATATTAATTATTCTGAAATATTTATATGTAGTAAAGCGATTACAATATAAACTTTTAAGATATGATTAGGTAAAATAGCTTGGTATTTCTTTTTCATAAAAAATTTCAATAAATAAATTGTTTCTAAATAATATATTTTTTTAACCTATACTATTTTGAAACATTCATTGGCACTATTTATACTCACTAAAATGTGCATTAATTGCATTCTGAAACAAAACATTAGCTTTCATATGCTTATTGAATCTATTATCTTTTCTCGTGTAGCCAAAATCTTTATAAAACTATGCACTACTGAAAATTTTCTTTATAAAAGGTCTAAGCAGTTTATTATCCGAAAAAAGTAAGAATTTTTGTAAATTTATTCTTTCTATTTATACTTTAGTGTGGTGTGGTAAAATGCGTATACAGTTAGGCTTAGCTAATATTATGTTTCCAAAGGCTCCTAATAAACTCTAATGAAAATATATGTTGCCTACTGATGTCCGAAAATACAGACTAAAATATAAAATAATAATTTAAAAACAAATGTTTTATATTTTCTATTAAAAAGAAATAACTACCCATTTTTACCTCAACTTATTCTGCAACAATGAGATGAAGGTAAATAAACAAATGCGGTGTTAAGGCCAATTATCTTCTCACGGGATCTAGGCCCAAGTGGATTGAGTACCTTCCGTGGGAGACTTTCTAAGGGATCCTAACCCGTATTTAAGCTAAATTTCGGAGAAAACCACGGAAAACTCCGAACATGAAATGACGGAATACAATGTTTAGGCAGAACCTAAGTCTTACATCATGGACAGAATATTTTTAATTTTAATGATTCGTGTCACTATTGGGAAAAAAAAATGACAATGTATATTAATTCTTTTTGCTTTTTAAATATTATATTACCCATTTTAAACCACCTGCTACCCATTTTACAGATAGAAAAGAGCTCTTAATAATATTTTTATATTTTAAATTAATATAACTACATATTTTTTTAAGTGTGAAGGGATGAATAAATTACATGAAGTGACACAAAAAGTTGAATGTTTAACCCTTTAACGCGCAGTGTTCCCGCTCTGGGAACACCAAACTCTGACGTTTTGACTGTTGCCAGTCACGAAGAATAGATTGGATTTCTATAAAAATAGTTGCGGGTGACATAGCTCCACGAGAATCCTTTACTTTTAACACATCATTTCCCGTCAAAAATGGTCACGATTATTTTTAACAGCACTGACATCTGCTGAAAAATGGAAGAATGCGAGAACAGCTGGATGGATTGCCCAATGCTGAAAAAAGGGCAGCCGTCGCCATCGCTCGACTTAACTACCAGCAAGATGGCGGACGATTTTGAGACTTTTTTGGACGATGACGACTTTTTTGAGACAGCTGGCTGTGCCGCACAGCCAGCTTTTTAAAAAAGGTTCTCTAGATCTGTGGCACGCGATGAACGTTTCGATCGTCCGCCATCTTGCTGGTAGTTAAGTCGAGCGATGGCAGCAACGGCTGCCCCTTTTTTCAGCATTGGGAAAGGGTTGCACCTCAAAGGGTTAAATGGTTTAACTAACCATACCATATAACTCATGCTGGTTTATCTTTAGCTTTATTTGTGGATGTAACATTTCTTAAATTAACATCCCATTTAAAGTTTTACTTTAAAGATACCCCAGTATTATAACTTACTCTTAAAAGAAAAATCGATTATATGATGATAAATTATATACTCGCTTTTTGACATAATACTAACAAAAATTAATTATACAATCACCGATTTTAAAACTTTCCTCTGAACAAAAAAATACGACATTTTTGCAAAAATACTCATCTGAATTTTAGATTCCATATTTGGTTTTTAAGAATATTTTCATTGCTTCGTATCGATTTTGGCTGCAGGAGCTATTTGGCAAGCTTTCAAAAATGCAAGCTGAAATGAACGAATCTCAGTTCTAAGATGCAAGTGTAATTCGTGAACGCTGTTTTGGTCACTGAAGTAAACGCTTGAGCTAATTATCCTCATAAGTATTGCGTGCGACGGTGAAGGGAAGATTCTTAAACGTGCGTGTACGGGCGTGAATGTTGCTACTTTTTTTAACTGCACCATTATTGGGAGAATAAAAAAGAATTGCACGTGCAATTGTGGATCGTTAAGTTTTCGTTAAATGAACATTTTCGCGATTTCGTTCACGGGTACGATTGTTTCACACTTTAATTTTTCTTCGCGTTTGACGTTTGGCAATATTTCTGAATCACGAAAGGGTCGTTTTGTTTGGCAGAAACAACCTTAAAAGTTACAGTGGACTTGCGCTATGACGCAAACTGTCGTCCGTGAATGAGATATTACGCCAGTTTTTCACGAGTAACCTATCTAAGATCTAGCATGGACTCCGTGCCTGTAAAAGGAGATGTTTCGCCATCAGTAAGAAGCGTGATCAGACAGTATCGTCTTCCTACGGGAGAAGAGAGCCCATCAGCGAATGGTATTTCATCACTCGTAAAATTGCTGAAGGCGGAAGCATCGAAATCGCCCCAGTTTCAACCTGGGTCCTTTATTCATTGCTTTATGTTGGAGTAGGTAATATATAGTTAGTGGATGGTTTAAAACTGTTTGAGGGGTGTATGTAAGTATCTACTATAAATGTGTATCAAAAAGTCATATACATAGTGATTCGAAATTAGTTTTACAAACTTTTAGGAGAGGTAAGATACACCAAGAGGGTCCAGTATCGCAAAGCAATGCGGGGTCGGAAACGACGTCTACATTCACTTGTTAATAAGCACTTTGGAAGAAGTGTTAAGTGTGCGTCTTGTTTCTTAATTAAGTTTCATAAACAATGGGGTTTCTTCCGACAATTTCATCACTGTAATGAAAGGAAAAATTCTGCATTACCGATTTGTATTAAGCGCAATCGGTGAAAGATGGAGTTTTTGAAAAAACATGGTCGTAAAGTGTATCCTACCCCTCCTAAAAGTTTGTAAAACTCATTTCGAATCACCCTGTATATATACATCATTTCATAGCACGAAATTTTTACTTATGCGAAGGGTCTTGCAACGCATCCCTTGAGTAAGTCAAGACTCTACTGTACTTTTCCTAAGCTAAGACTATAGTTCAGAAAAATCATGTTACTTCCGAACATGCAAGGTGGTTATTAATTAAATTTCCCCTACAAACAGGGTTATACAGTCAAGATGGGCGAACAGATTGTAGCCAGGTTTGGTACACAGACTAGACATGAGATGTGCTCAAGAAATTAAAAAATAAAAAATGCGGTCACGCTTTGCAAGGAAAAGTAGCACATTTAGCTACGGAAATGACTAACTCGAAATGTACAAACAATTTCAACATTTGTTCAGTAGTTTTTCAGAATTTAGTAACTAATCTGTGTCATTCCTTGAGCTATTTTCCATGCAAGGCACAATCTGGAGTGCGTTTTTGAAACTAAACTTTTTAAAAAACTTCCCTGAGTGCATTTCGTGAACTCTCTAGGTATCAACTCACCCACTTTGCTACAGAATGTTCTTTAGAGGGGAAGTTTAGTTATAGCTATACTGTATTTTAAAAGAAACTCTCTTTCCATGAAAGTTTTTTGTAGGACAATGAATAAATTTTCTAAGAGTAACAGTTAAATTGCAAAAGCACTCCGCAAAAATGGTGTTAAAATGTAAAATGTTTTTTTTTCTAATGGCCGGTCTCTGCCTTGACGGCTTTGCCACTACTAAGGCCGGAATTGTTGGTCTCCTCATTATGGGGGCACCTAGTAGGTGGACCAACGACGCCCCATATGAAGGGACGGACACAATGACAACAACACCCAATCGGGGGGAACCCCGACCCGGGAGTTGAACCCGTAACCGTAGTATGGTGCTTCACCCACCATACAATCCGGTCGACGTGTTAAAATGTAAAATTAACTTAAGGACTTAGTATAATGGTACACATGAAATGGTAATTATACAGAGTGAATCTAAACTCTTGGGCAAAACTTTAAGGGGTGAAAGGGCACATAAGAAGGAATCAGAATCACATAGCAATGTGGTGTCAAAAACGCAGTTTTCACTTACCTGATAATAATCACTTCGTGAAAAGTATTGAAGTGTTCGTCTAATTTCTTAACCAAGTTTCATAAACAATAGGCTCGTCTCCAAAAATTTCATCCGTGAAATAAAATAGAATTTTTAAACTATGAATTTTAGTCTTCTGTTTTCGGAGAAAAATACACTAGTTTCTGACGAACAATGGTCGGAAAGTGCACTGCTGTTTAAGCCCTTTTTCACGAAGTGATTGTTAACAGCTACACGAAGACGATGTTGCCGACCCCACATTGCTATGGGATTCTGATTCCTTATTATGTATCCTATCACCTCTTGAAGTTTGTCCGAGAGTTTAGATTCACCCTGTATATATCAGCAATTTTCTAATCATTTCGGTTGAAACAAAAGGCACGCAAAAAATAATTCAAGCATCGTCATGATAACTTGAGCCATTTTTGCAAATGAGGAAGGGAAAACCTTTTATACCAACCGAAACGATGATTTTGTAGATGAGCACCATTTCATGTGTGCTATTATGAAATGTTTTTATTAATTTTATAGTTAAATTATGAGACCTACAAAAGTTCTCTTACATCGTTGATAACCATTTCCCATACGAAAAACTAAAACACTTATCTTGTTCTTAACAAGAGATCAATTGCTCTATGTGCTTACTTTTTTCTGCCGATTTCAACTCATACTAATTTTTCCTTCACACTTTAGCCGTCTGCTATGTTTAGTGCCTTATTCATTCGATCATGGTGGGGAACTTGTCAATGTAAATTCAGTTATGGTGAATAGCTGAATACTGATTTTTTGTATACTCCAAGCAAGGAAGTAAAAAACCAATGTTAAACATTTCGTTTTATTGTTACAGGAAATATACTTAAAGTCAGCAGTTTTTTACAAAATAATATTTTCTGTTGCACTTCACACTTTAGCCGTCTACCATGTGTAGTGCCTTATTCATTCGATCATGGTGGGGAAACTTGTCAATGTAAATTCAGTTATGGTGAATAGGTGAATACTGATTTTTCGTATACTTCAAGGAAGTAAAAAACCAATGTTAAACAGTTACAGTTTTATTGTTACAGGAAATATACTTAAAGTCAGCAGTTTTTTACAAAATAATATTTTCTGTTGCACTTCACACTTTAGCCGTCTACCATGTGTAGTGCCTTATTCATTCGATCATGGTGGGGAAACTTGTCAATGTAAATTCAGTTATGGTGAATAGGTGAATACTGATTTTTCGTATACTTCAAGCAAGGAATAGAAAAAACCAATGTTAAACAGTTACAGTTTTATTGCTACAGGAAATATACTTTAAAAAAGTCAGCAGATTTTGATAAAATAATATTTTCTTTTTCAGTCTGAACGGGGACGATCTAAAACACAATAAAAACAATAAAACATTCTAGATCTCCAGAGAAACGATTTATTAAATCAAAACTTCTGCAGTTGACAAGTGATTTGATTTATTAACAAAGAAAAACAATCGCTTTAAAGTGTAATGCTTTTCTCTTACGCTTTTAAATGTCAGTAGTAAATGACACTATGTGGAATTTTGTTATTTGCCGAATCCAAAGATTGATTACTTGCCCTAAAACAAACACTTGACGCCCTAAATTGTGTTTCAGTCTAAGTGACCGCAGTGGGCAGAGGATTTAACTCAAAAACCATTTACTATTTTGCGGTACCGTTCAAGTAAATGTTTATTTGTCAAACTGAAAACGACGCAGAGAAAGGATATTCCCAAATGACTTGTAGAAAATTCTTTTTGATACATTAACCATTTATATTTGAACAATTTAGACTTTTAAAATTTTTTACTGCAGTCTGTAGAAACAGATTATAAAGATACTGGAAGTTTTTATTAATGACTATGTCATTTTATATATATTTCTCACCCCCTTTATTGAAACTGGACTGAAAAAGTGTCCCAAAAAAGCGACATAAAAAAGTGACATAAAAGTATTATTTAAATACTATTAGTTCACAACAGCTTTAATCTATTGTTACAATATTTCGTAAGCTGTAGAATATGCATCCCATGTATTTTTTACATGTATTTAAATACCGTTAGTTCACAACAGCTTTAATCTATTGTTACAGTATTTCGTAAGCTGTAGAATATGCATCACATGTATTTTTTACATATATTTAAATACTATTAGTTCACAACAGCTTTAATCTATTGTTACACTATTTCGTAAACTGTAGAATATGCATCACACGTATTTTTTATATATATTTGAAGACTATTAGTTCACAACAGCTTTAATCTATTGTTACACTATTTCGTAAGCTGTAGAATATGCATCACATGCATTTTTCTATAAATAGGTTGCATAAAAATTTCAACATAGGGTTACCAGGCGAAATACGCGAAAGATGTGAGATAAAATGACATAGTCCATTAATATTGTTTTAATATGGCAATAATGAAACTAAAAATTTAGGGGGGCGTTCAGGGGGTCTCCCCCTGACGAGGCTCGAACAACCGAGTTGTTTTTCGGTTTTGTAATTCATGTAAAATTTATTGGACCAAAATGTGAAGAGTTCAACAAAATGATTATTTTTATTTTTTGTAGTATTTGAAAATAGATCTGTATTATACCAGAGTGTTGCCGATGTGTTTGTCAACAGTTTAAGCTGAGAATGTTCTAAAAAATCATAAACATTCTTAAAATATTGATCTACGAAAAATCTCTTTAGTGCTGAAATCCTACTATAATTTTACGCTGATCCCTGACTGACTCTCTAACAATTCCGGGCAACTCATCCAAGATATAAAACTTTTACTCCAAAATGATTTAAAGGTTAAGCACGAAAAAATCAATAACATCTACACCGTTTGTCCGATCCGCTTGAAAATTTTCATAATCATGCATAAGAATATAGTAAACAATCTGAGCTACTCTAAAAATCTGAAAATCCACCCGTTCCCTCATTTTTAGGCGATTTTTTGCTCTTTTCAGCTCCATTTTATTTCCGAGAGTCAAAAAAGTGAATCATTTGCGTGACGAAATTACCTTTTTCAAGGGAAAATGACGTCATACAATTGGGATTCCAATTCGTTTAAAATAGTTTTTTGCAAAATAGTTTAAAATGCCGTCTCAAAAAGCAACACTAGGCATAAATGGATTAAGCTGGCAGATATTTATCTTCATGCCTTTGACAATTTTTGCAGAATATAAATCTCAAATTTTTTATATCACCTCATTTGTGCAGGGGGACACTATTGGGTATGTTTTGAACCATTGTTATATTTAAAAAAAAAGTGTAACCTTTCGAAAACTAACGAGAGAAATTTCTTCTTAATAGTCATTTTTCCTATCTTATTTTGAACATTTTTTCAATGTACGTTGCCGACTTATAAGATGGGTATTAGATAAAGAGTCGAAGCGTCTTACCATCTTTTTGGAAATCCCTGTATATGCAGGAAAACACACAACTTATGATTTCCGCTGTCGTGAAACGTTTAAATTAGGTTCCTAATTTTGGAAGCCCAAAAATTAAAACCGTTTCCTAAATCGTGGATCATCCTGAGCATGAAGCTAACCTATGGTCATCTAAGTAGTGTATCTGAAACATTTGTAAACGCGACTTGATTTGATAAAATGAAACACACATAAGAGATCAGTAATCTCTACACCCACAAAAGTAACTATAACATAAAGCATTTTTCTTAAAAGATATCAAATCTCCCATTTATTCGTAACCTTCTCTCTCAAGTTATTTTAGAGGAGTTGATTTGCTCCAAAAATTTAACACGATGATCTGAACTGTCATTATGAACTTAATTAAAATTTTCTCCATTTTTTTAGAAAAAAATAAACTGTTTTTTAAAAGAGAATTTTAAAAATGCTTTCCTTTGGTTGTATGTCAGAAAGAAAGAACTTTTTTTTAAACTCAACTTCTTTTAAAAAAAGAATGTTTTTTTCTAAATTTAAATAAAAAGGAAGTTTATATCTCCATCATCTGCTTTTTAACCTACATCTACTTTATCTTTTTTAGTGATGATTAATAATAATATTTCAACAACAGCTAAGCGCTATGTATTGGTAAAGTTTTTAATTTATAACTTTTAACATACAGTTAGCTTCAGCGGCGTAGCTATAGCTTACTCAGGGAGGGTTGCAGCTAAAGGAAAAGGATTCATTCTTACTATGAAATTTGAATGACAGTAAATTTTATTTCAGGTAAAAGTTATAATAGAACTAAAACTTTCTAAATTATTTTTAATAAATATTGTTTCTTACGCACTAAATTATAAAACTAAAAAAATAATGTAATTTTTAGGAAATTTAATGTAAATTTTAAAAAAATATGTAAATCTTTTTTACCTTATACCATTACGAGCGATGGATTCAAAATATGAATATTTGTGTATAATTAGCTTTTATGCTTAGACTAAGGGAGGTACCCAGACCCCCCTTCCCCTTATATGCGTCCAAGGTTTATTTCCACAAGCTTTAAGAACAACATAAATACGATGCATCAAGAAAACATTGGTACTAACTTAGTTTCTACAGTTTTTCAATGCTTGCATTTTAAGTGAGACCGCCTTCTACATAAATTAACTAACAAGAACTAACATTATCTATCCCAAATCTTAACTTTACGCATCAATTCAAGTTAAGCACCGATAAACAACACCAAAACATCTCTCTAATTACACGTTCTTTCACACGAGCACGTACGTAACAACATGTCCGAACTATGGAATATTGATTTCCTCCCAAAACAAAACTTTCGCCATATATTCACACGCGGCTACCGATAAATTACGCAACTCTTGTTCCTATCAGAGTGGTATAATTATCTGTAATTTCTCGAAATAAAACAGATAAGAGTGTACAGAGTGCCTGTTCATCAAAATATCGAGCTCCTATTTTACTCCCATTTTCTGTTACCGAATTCGATAAATTAATCACTCTATTTTGTGCCATCGTTGCAACCTGCTTATTGCTGAGTGATGAATGAAAGCATAACTCAGTTTTAATGGATGATTGCAACGGAACACGTGATCATCTTGGTCTGATATTGAAGAGTGCTTGCGGCTCAGTTCCGTTCGCTTGGGTTAGAATAGACACCACCAGATGTCAGCACCAGTTTGCTTTCAACGCTAAGCGTTTGTTCATGTCATGTTCTCTGTACCCTGGTTTTTTAGAAAACCGGCGCATTTTGCGTTTTAAACAATTAAAAAAACAGTTTATGATTTCGGTTTGTCTGTTTGTCCGTCTGTCCGCCCGTGTTCTAATTGCCGTAAATATCTATCGATTGTTATGAAATTTATATATGTTATTTCTTTGTTCAGTACCATGTACCCTATTGAAAATGGTGTATGTAGCATTTATAATTTTTCTACAGCACCGCCTAAAGAAATTCCAATACATAATGCTCATTCTTATGTCTTAGAGTATGCCTTAGATATATTCCGCTTTTCAAAACAAAGCAAAACTGATATATGTTATTGGGGATTACAGGATGATCTTTGAAAATCTTGTTAGTTCTTTTAGTGGACCTTTCAAAATAATTCCAGTACATTAGTGTCTATTCAATTCAGCGATGTTTATCCATTTCAAGGATAATTTAATACAAAAGGATTATACTAGCTTACTTTGCATTTAAAGGATGTAAATATCATTTAAAGCTTTTTTACAGGATAGCATAGAATTATTTTTTGAGTGATATTCAGCTATTTTGAGGTTATCTCCAAATTCTCGCCAGGTTTGACGACGTTACCTCGCCAAATTTTACTCAAGAAAAACTGTTGTGTTGGAAAGTGTTTTATAATTCAAGCGCTTGACATGATTTATGTTTCTGGTTATCTTTGCCATTGCCCTACGCTTGGAATTCCGCTGGGAAAGTGGTATTTAAATTATTTTTGTTTGAAGTTTCTAGAATAAACTATAGATGGCACCACTCAATTTCATTTTTCTTATGTTCTTTGAGTAGAGTATTTTTTGCGAGCCAGAGCATAAAAATCAGTCCGTGGCTATGACTGTAAAAACAGAAAGCTCGTTTTAACTCCTTTTGTCTGTTTCTAATAGCCTATCAGCTATCCTGTCGAGTAATGAATTAATATCTAACTAGAGTTTCGAAACATAATTGCAATAAAGCCCGTGATCATACTAGTCAAGTCAAACATTGGCGCAGCAGCCCCCCTGCGGGGCCAAGGCTTGCCCTGCCCAACCGCACCTTCGGACCCTGGGTTCTGGGTTGCGGATGCATGTGCCTCGACCAGGTTGTCAGCCTGACGTGAAGCCCCCAGTGTTTGACCTGAAGCAAGCTTGGTTCTCATTTTATCGACCCACTCAAAGAATGAAAGGCTGAGTTGACCTTGTCTAGCCCGGGATTCGAGCCCCGGAACTTTGGGACGGCAGCGTGGTGCGCTAATCGTTACATCACTGGGCTCCGATCATACTAGTCTGGTACTAACAGCTGGATTGTCCGCTGGTCGTTAATTTTTTGCAGTCGTTAACTTTGCCCCGCCTTGAGGTGGAGTTTTAAGGAGGAGCGTCAAGGGGTTCATGTGATTGGATAAAAGACCTCCCGTTTCCCTCCGGAGTTGTTATCGCAGTCGGTAACCAAACAACTGGTTCTGCCCAGTTGGTAGCTAACAACCGACGATTTCGTGAACCACCGGCGGAGAATTCCACCCTAAAATTGTTTAATGCGTTCAACTTGATTGAAATATGCAAGTATTTTTCTAACAGCGTATAAAATGCAGTACCAGTTCAATGTACACTGCTCGCCCAAGCGAAAGAGATGCGGTTTGGCGCACTGCCAAAAAAATGGAACAAGCCAAAGGGGAGAAAGCAAGCTCCAGGTATGACGGAAACGTATGCTTGGAATTTTCTTTAGCGATCGCAGAATGTGTTTGCTTCTCCTTGCTGAATCCATCTGCTCTCTTTTCTCGCCGTAAAACAAATCGGAACGATTAGTAAATCACGTGAACTGTCGGATGGCTAAGTAGTACATGTGCTTAACCAATTTTCTAAAAGAGAATAAAAACGACGAGACAGCTTTCTAACAACGTATCAAACTGCAGTACTAGTTTTCAAATGCTGCCACAATTTTTCTTACAAATTACATATCATTGTCAAAATGCTGCATTTTTCTGTGTCTGAAAATGCTGACACAGTTTTCTAATAGTGTACCGAAAGACTCATAAATTTTTAACTATTGTCTTCGTGTCTTCGCAAATTTGCTCGTTCAACAGAACAACGGTGAAATTTTGTGCTTGGTGCTATACAGAACTAAAAAGAAAATAAAAATGAGAAATTATTTTACAAAAAAATTTTAATTTAAAAAAAACAGTCATACAGATGTATCTTCAAAAAGAAAAATATAATATAGAGAGATAGAAAATATTAATCTGAAATAATCCATCGGGCTTAAACAGCTGCTTCCATCTGTAATTAAAACTCAATGTTTTGTTTTTATATTCGAATACTTTTTCCATTAATTCTTTTTTATTTATTGGTGCTGTGCACAACTTTATGTCCTAGCAATATTGATTTTATGCAAAGTTCCCTAACTCTGTTCTACCCCCCCCCAGTCTGTTCCAATAAAGTATTTGCGCCCTTTCCGAGCAAAATGGTATCATTATCGTAATTTCTTGAAATGCAACTGATAAGAAAGAAGTCTCAGAACAATTTATCAGGACATCGTGCTGCTCCCTGCAATATTTCCAATAAAAATAAAACTCCTTCCACATTGTGATAATGATCCAGATTTCCGAGTTTAATAAATGCATGCATGTCTTTTGTATAGAGTTAGAATTTTTTTTTTTTATAACTGTGTGATGAGTTATTACTTTACGCAGGTTTTCATTCGCTGTTTGTGACAAAGTAATGTAATAGCCTATCCATGTCTAGAGTAAAAAAATCTCTCTATTCTAAAAAAAAGTAACGGCCGCTGTCAAAGCTTGTTGGGCTATCTCTTCCTAAACCGTGGGGATTTGAGTTTCCACTAAGGTGTCCACAGATTCGAAAAATCCCGATGAACCTGATAAGCTGGCTTAAATTTCGAAAATCGAATTATTTTAGAAGATATTAATAAAAAACTGAAAAAATAAACAGAATGGTTGCCAGATTTGGCATAAAATCATTCATTCCTTTGCAACAAAGCGTTTCCAAGTATGTAGTATCACGTGAAATTGTCAAACATGAAGTAGAAATGCACCCATTTTACGCCAAAATAAAAACTTTATGAAATAAGTAACTCAAAATGTGTCAAAGTTGACAATTTTCAAATTGTAAGTTCGCTTACACAACAAGAGTTTAGAATTAGCGATTATTCGTTTTTCCACAACAGAATAACTAATATCTTGAAAATGAAAAATAATTAAAATGCAGATTATTTTAAAGCCGGTTCGGTGCAGCTGGATTATTGGCTACCAGTAGAAATATTTGGCGGCGTTAAATGTGTCATTATAGCAGTTATAGTACACTTTGGATATTTGCAAGCGCGACGAGATGGTATAATTCGTGGTGCTAAGTACGCCAATCTGCAAACGATTATGTAAATGAAAATATGGATAACGGTTTTCCGGTAACCTTAAATGAACAGTAATTATAGGTTGTGAGCATGTGTCAATCGCCCAATAATGAAAAGTCGCCATGGGTGGCAAGCTATCCTAGCTGTTCCGTAGTTTTTATAAAAAAAAACATATGGAGTGCTGTTTTCTTAGAGCTAATTATTAACTATAATTATATACGCAAGTCGCCAAATTATGAAAAATCGCCATAATTGGCTAATATGCAAGGGTGTTCCATGGGTTTAACATAATTAAAAGTAGTACAAAGTTTAAATTTTTATGTTCCATGGAACATGCAAGAACCAAACAATGTGTAGCTCGGCAACATTCTATCTGATCCAACCTTTGGGTTTTGCTTGTTGAAATCATGCCTTTTTTTACGAATAAGCCTCATTAGGAGCCGAATGCCTCATACGAAAAGCGAGCGTAGAGAGTCTAGGGGCCTTGGCCCCTAATATTTTAAATAAAAGATCCAAATTTGAGAATGTTAAAAGGCTGCTACTTGTACACTCACGCAAAAATGTATTCAAGTTAAGCCTTAAATAAATATTTTGGAATAAATACTTGAGTTAGAGAAGTACAAACCAAATTTTTATAAACTAAAGGTTAAGTATTTTAAACTGTTTTATTGATTTGTTTAATAAAAAAGTACAACATGTTAGATAACCGGGTTGCATTTCAATTATATTACGTAAGCTGTAGCGTGGTAGTCCTTTAATTATTGTTAAAGATGGTCATTTGTTTAGTTGTAATTATCTGTGAGGCAGTGCCTGACGTCAATCCATTTATCAAAGAGTGATAAGCAGGTAGGAAAGATTTATCTAACAGTGGGCGTGATTAATTTATCCGTATAATTTGGTATCACGTAACAGAAGAGACCATGGGAAGAAGAGCATAATTTTTTAAAACTCTTCTGCGTGCCTAACTACAAATAATTATAGATAATTATACCAAAAAGAATTTTGTTGGAAGATAGTTGAGTAATTTGTTGTAGTTACGTAAATACCACAGACGTTTTCCTATGAAAATCGATATACAGAGTTTGAAAAACTGCTATTCATTTTTTTTCTGTTATAGAATAAAACTGAATGTATTTCTCTGTGCTTTTTTTAATAATAATCTAAAAGTATTTTATACTAGAAGAAAAAGTTCGTTGTGAAGGCAATTATAACGGGGGCAAGAAAAAGCGTTTGACAAAAATATGTCTACACTCAATACATTTAATCTTCGTCCACCTCAAATAAATAACTTCCTATTCAATTTTTGTTATATGCCCAAATCGAATTTCATGCTCTTCTGGAAATGCGCAGAAACTTTTCCCATTCGAATGATTTCGTTTTGTGTACTCAGCACCTCTTCTATTAATGCTTCAGCAGACGATTATTTTAATGAAAAAAAATTAAACCATGTTACCTGGAAAAACTATTTTAAACGAATCGGAATCCCAATTGTGTGACGTCATTTTCACTTGGAAAAGGTAATTTTGTCACGCAAACGATTCACTTTTTCGACCCTCGGAAATAAAATAGAGATGAAAAGAGCTAAAAATTGCCTAAAAATGAAGGAACGGGTGGATTTTCAGATTTTTAAAGTAGCTCAGATTGTTTTCTATATTTTTATAAATGATTATGAAAAATTTCAAGCGGATCGTACAAACGTAGTGAATTTTATGACAGTTTTAGACCATAACTTTTTAATCTGTTGTTTAAATCTGTTTCTGTCTATTTTCTGATAAATGACGCCAGAAGTTTTGTTTTGAAGTGGTCGAACTGGAATTGTTAGACAGTAAGGGCGTCAGGGATCAGTAGGATAAAAGGATTATTATTTTTAAATATTTTAAATCACTGGTTCGCAACCGGTGGTTTGCAAACCTCCAGGGAATCACGAGATGTATGAATGGGTTCGCAAAAATATTATTCTAGCATTCAGCGATTAGTCGCGATTTCACAATTCGATTGCTCAATGTATTCGCGATTAATCGCGATAATCGTTTCACTATTCGAATTTTGGAATGCCGCGTGCTATTCGAATGCTATGTGCTGAGCGTTTGAATGGATTTTTCAAAATCGATTGTCTCGAATGGATTTAATAATCGATTATTTCAAATAGTTTTATTCATTCATAACGCCCATCACTGCATGAAATAGCTCAAGGAGGTCTGGAATAAAATTTTAGTACAAAAAATACTACTAGAAGGCGCTTTCCAGAAAAAAATGGCTTATTCGCAATACACAGAAAATTTCAACACTTATCCAATAGTTCTTGAGCATTTATTAACTAATCTGGGTCATTTCGCGAGCCGATTTCCCAACCAAAAGCGCCATCTAGTGGATTTTTTTGAAATAATCATTTCAAAACTTTCATTGAGCGCACCTGGTGTACAGTCTATATGCCAAATTTGATGTCAATCTACTAAGCCGTTTCAGCTGCAGAACACTGTTTATTGGGAAAGTTTAATTGCAACCACTCTGCAGTTCATTGTAAACAGTCATTGATGATTCTAGAAGTTATCAGAAAAGTTATTTCAAAGAACATTTGATCTGATTTAGGTGTACTTTTGGTCATTTTGAGGATTATCCTTCGAATTTATTTACGTGTGACACCCAATTTATGAAGATATCAGGAATATTTTTCCTGTATCACGATGTGTTATGTGGTGCCACAAGCAAATTGTATGAATTAAGCTCTCCTTTTGATATATACGTCTATCCAACCTGCTTATCAATGCTTGATGAATGGAGACGTTGTCCGGCCCATAATTACTACTGATCACGTGACCATTCTCATCTATCATTGGAGGCACACCGATATGTATAATTTGTACGTTTGAATTGAAATGTTTTCTCTTTGTTGCCAAGGGTATCATGCTAATCCAGTGATGAAAATTACATAGTCAGGAATAGTTCGTTCGAATTTTGCTTTTATGAGATTGATTTGAAAAAGAGAGAGAGTACTGTGTTGGAAATTAATTGGCGGAGCATATAAACTTTTCCAGTAGAGTTAAAAATGTTGTTTATCTTTTGCTAAATAACGATCTTAACCCTTTATGTAACTCGTATTGCAGATGTGCAACATACCAAATAAAGCTATATAAATTAATCATAGTTTATGAAAGTGTCTCGTGCCCTTTAACCCTTTCAGGCGCAACCCTTTCCCAATGCTGAAAAAAGGGCAGCCATTGCCATCGCTCGACTTAACTACAAGCAAGATGGCGGACGATCGAAACGTTCATCACATGCCACAGATCTAGAGACCCTTTTTTTGACGCACCTGGCTGTGCCGCACAGCCAGATGCGTTAAAATGCTACTACAGGATGCGTTACTTTTTAGCTTGTCATTTCCCGAAAAAAAATTGTCACGATTATTTTTAACAGCACTGACATCTGCTGAAAAATGGAAGAATGCGAGAACAGCTGGATAGACTGCCCAATGCTGAAAAAAGGGCAACCGTTGCCATCTTGTTGGTAGTTAAGTCGAGCGATGACAACGGCTGCCCTTTTTCAGCATTGGGGAAGGGTTGCGCCTCAAAGGGTTAAAGGGTGCAAGACCTCTTAAAAATACTTGAATAACTGTTTTTGTGCTAGAATAACGTTAGAGTAAAATAATTTTTTTTTTAAATTCCCGAATGTTGGGGATATTTAATAAATATTTATTTTATCCTTCAGCATTTGCACTATTGATTATTGAAGCACTCATATTGTTTTTTAAAGGTCAACAAGATTACTAATGGTTGTTTAAAAAGTTGTCAGCTTAAACTCTTTACAATCACTTTGGTATGCTACAGATGTATTTTCGAGTGGTACAAAAATAAAAAATAACCGTTTTATTGAGCTCTGCAACGAACACACAGGTCAATTAATTTCTAAATGAATTTCAAAACTCAAAAATGAATTGTATTAGAATGCTTATGATATATTTTTACACATTACAGTAAGCGATTGTTTAAACTTCACTTGTTGAGGTATAAACGGTAAAGTTAAATTTAGTTACTTTTAATTAAAGAATTTAATGGATAGCTATACATATAAATAGATAGTTTCATTTGAGCACACACTTAAAAAACGATCTAAAACCAAAAAAAATAAAAAGTTATTCGAAAAAAGGAAATTTAATAATTGTAACGTCTTAAAATGTTTGAAACAAAATTTTTAGCTTCTGTCTGAAATATTATACGTACGTTACCAAAAACTGCAATTAATCTCTGATCAAGATATGTTCAATACAGCAATAAAATAAAGTACATAAAATGGAATGCGTATTAAATACATTTTATTTTAAAATTACGTCGTTCCCACATTTAATTTAAATTTTTTAAGGCATTTATTGATCTTAGTTGTAAAATATCACATTTCTACATTTAAAAAGCATTAAAAAACATTAGTTCATAACGTGAGCATTAATATTTTTGGTACGGAGAAACTGGCCGCCGTTATACTACATACGAGGTACGAGGTATTTCACAAGAATGATTGCACTGTACGGTAGCGTAAGCCGGCAAAAACATATTTCGTGGCATTCGTAGACATCTCGAGTGTGATTGACATTAAATTTTCCATTCGGACCACGATACTTATCGGTGACTGACGCATCATTAAATGTGTTCAAAAGACATTTCTAAATTATTTGAAAGGCTTTCAGCAAAAAGGTTAAAATTTTAAATTCAGTAAGTTTATTTTATTTATTTTTTAAACTTTCTTTTTTTAAAAGAAACTAAATATAGTTATACGTAAATAACTATGTAAACATAAATTTATGAGTACTTCAAGTTACTTACCTAACTCATAAGTTGATCAGTTCAGTCATTCAGGGCCAAATAAAGTGCTGTTTCCTGTAATAAACAGATTAGTATAAATAAAGCTATTTTTAATATTTACTGTAATAACAAGATAAAGATTCAATGAGAGGAATCATCAAAATTCTAATAACTATTTTCTGTTAAGAAAAACATACAGTTGAAATGAACATTGCATTCTTCTTGCACTTATCAGATGCAAACAGATACTAGGCTTTAGATTTCGACAAAAATGGATTTATTTATATTTTATAGTTTCAAGTAAAAAAAGAATGTATGCACGTGCAAATAAACTGCGTATCGCATACAGAGATACAATTTTACTTACAATAATTTTACTTACAATTTTAATTACAATTTTAATTACAAAATGGGTTTATTTATATTTTATAGTTTCAAGTAAAAAAAGAATGTATGCACGTGCAAATAAACTGCGTATCGCATACAGAGATACAATTTTACTGGACGTACTTTGGAGTATTCATATGCACATTTTAACCTTCTGAGCGTCTTATAAATGGGAAGAAACTTGTAAAGTTTTTTTCACGGTCTCGCAGCTTTAAAATTGTAAAAATGAAAGAAATTTTGGTATGAAGATAATAAGCTATAACTATTATTAAAGGCTTTAAAATTAAAATAGATTTAGTGATACCTGCGTGTTTAATGAAAACTGGAATTTAGTGAAAGGAATTTTATGCCACAACTCAGCGGTTCTCAACCTTTTAACGTTGCGGCCCCCCAACAAAGGCTAACTTACGGTGGCGAGCACCCCCCCCCACATTTTTCAGCAAAACATTCAGTTTTTTAATCTTTAATAATGAACATTTAGTCGAATTTTCTAGAAAATAATGTTATCAGTAAAGTTTAAATGAACATTTTAAGTGAAAATTGATATATTTTTGAGTAAAATTGAGAATAAATAAGATGATTTTTTAAAATTATGCATCACTACTTGATCTTTGGTTTTTCTCGCCCCCCCCTGCAAACGTTCTGAGCCCGGGGGGCGCCCACAGGTGGTGAGAAACGCTGCCAGAACTGCTTGGAGGATTAAAGTAAAAATATATGCTTATACATTTTTACGTGCACGTTTACAGGTGAACAGCGCATGAGACTGTGGAATACGATTTAGACAGGACTTTGATACTCGAGTCAGGACTTTGATACTTCTTATTTTGAATACGTTACATGCATGTTTCGAAGTAAAAAGGTTTTTTTTTTTTTTTTTTTTTTTAAATTGCAACAACAGTTAACTGCGTACGTGAAGACTCAATTTTGGCGAAAGAGAACTTCGAAAGTTTTTATCCTGGACTCGTCACACTTATGTCTTGAAAACAAAAATTATGTTTTAATTTTTTTTTTTCAAATTTCCACACGAACAATTAAACTGTGTGCGTGACTATGGGAGATTCAATTTTGAAGAAAATATATTTAGACAGTTCTTACTCTGGACCCGTATCATGCAGATTTTAAAATGAATTCACCTCAGACTATCTAGCAGAAAACTTCTGCCTGAGTTGTCATAATTTTTCCTTGAGGCGGATAGGCAACTTTGGACGGTACCTTTGACTCCCATGTCAAAATCTGTTTTACGTAATTCTGTCTTACTTATAACTCGATTTGAATTCTGTTTTTGTGTATACATAGATAAAGTATCAGAGATTCAGATGACGCATTCTTAAATGCGTAAATAATTGATAACATTTAATATTTCAATAAAATTAGAAATTCGTCCGCTAGATGGCAGCTCTTCGCTAAATATATTTTATTGAAATATTAAACATTATATATGTTTGATACATTTTACTTAAATGTGTAGAAATTTGATAGCATTTTATATTTCAATAAAATACGAAATTCGTCCACCAGATGGCAGCTCTTCGCTAAATATATTTTATTGAAATATTAAAAATTGTATATCTTACACTGGACCCGTATCATGATACATCAGATGATACATTTAAGAATGTGTCATCTGAATCTTTGATGAATTTTCTAAGTATACACAAAACTGAATAAAATCGGAGTTGTAAGTAAGACAGAACTGTGTAAAACAGATTTTGATCTATAATTGAATGGGAGCGTCGAAAGCTTCCGTCTCCCTTAAAACGAAAATTTATATTGATTTTTTAGATTAGCACAAGTTGTATATCAATTGCAGACAACAGTTTATCGGTTCTTTCTGATATTCTAACTATCCCTATCTAACACTTCAGACTCGTTTTAAGATTTAGTTTTAATAAACCGTACCAAAACATTCAATAAACATATCGATTTACGCTGCAGGAACGAGCAACACTGATAAATTATGCATCTCCGTGACAAGGAGGGTGTATAATTATTCTAATTTTCAAAACATAGCAGATGAAAGAAAAGTACGAAACAATTTATCACAATGCCGTGCTATTTGCTTTTCGCGATAGAGCGATACCCAGAATTCAATAAAATTAATGCATTTCTGATGCCGTGTTACGCAACCTGCTTATCAGTGTTTGATGAATGAATGTTAAATATGCATTGTCGTTCACATTTGCAAACGAAAAAAAAGTATTTTTGCAACTCATGGATTATTCTAGTTTGGACTGAATTTTCAAACGAAATTAAGTTGCGAGAGAAATGTACTGTTTGAAATGCTGTAGGAATCGATTCATTGCGCTTGAAATAGACAAACTTTTAAAGTTTGTTGGGTGTCAATGTTAAATACCTAACGAATGATTGATCCTGAAACTCTAATTGATTAACATTATCATTTTTCAGGAATTTATACCTTAATCTGGTACCGTAAACTTTATTTTATGTTGGAAGCAATTATTTACGCTTGAAATAAACAAGCTTTTCAGTTTTGTTGAATGCAAATGTTAAATAATTTACGAATGATTGATCACATGAAATTCCCACTGGCTAATATTAGCATTTGGCGATATTCCGCAAAATCAATCTGATGTCATTAAGCTGAGATCCATTTAATTGCACATTTCGTCACAAAGCTTGGCGATGTATTTGTAGAAACAAACGAACTTAGCACCATTACGCAAGATTTTGGTAAGGCTTTTGTATAGTTTGCTTTTCTGTTAGTGGACATCAATCATTGAATAACTTCAAGAAAAATCTTGATAAAGATATACACAGTGCGCGAAAAATGGTAATAGGACAGTATTTATATGGATTCAAAATACTCCCCTTTCACCTGTACTTAGAAGATTGTGCAAGAAGTTAGTACTTATCACGTTGATGTACATGTACAGTCTGTCCCACCAAAATAAAGCCACCTAGATTTTGTGCCGTAACTGGATGCAAATCAGACGAATAAGAACGAAACAAATATATTAAGAGTGTGTGCACAGAAATACGTATTTACAAATGCAAAAACTCACTCCCTGCCCCAACTTGGGTGGAATAAAAAATAAATGCGTAAAATAAGGGAGAGAAAAGTGTCCCGCCGAAATAAAGCCAGTACTGTTAATAGCCAGCATATTAGCGACGTTTACATATTAGAGCAAGAGCCAGCGACCGCCAGACCTTCGTCATAGTATAAAAGCTGAAATTTTCTCTGCGCATACTCCCCAACAGAGGTAGGAACAATCGGCCACTCTAAAGTTTGGAGGATCGTGGCTTTGGCAGGTAACAGGTGGCAAAGGTGTATAAAATTGCCGAAAATTTCGTCATTTCATAAAGCTTCATTTTTTTATATGTTCTTCTTCGCAGCACTAGAAATAACTATATCCCTTTCCAGACACTTTTCCATCGTGGTATACCCCCGCCAGACAATCTCAACGTCTTGAAAAACGTAATTCTATTACGAGCGCGCTGCAAGAAAGTTCGCGCGTAAGAAAGATCAGAAGTAGCAGTATAAAATGTGCTTGCACTTTGTGACAGCTTGACGTACTTCGTCGCGGGAGTTTACGAACACAACAGTTTTCCATGACTTTGAGATTGTCTGGCGGGTGTTTGCCACGATGGAAAAGTGTCTGGCAAGGGATAAAGTGATTTCTAGTACTGCGAAGAAGAACATATAAAAAAATTAAGCTTTATTAAATGACGAAAATTTTCTGCAATTTTATACACCTTTGCCACCTGTTACCTGCCAAAACTCGATCATCCAAACTTTATAGTGGCCTATTGTTCCTACCTCTGTTGGGGGGTATGCGCAGAGAAGGTTTCAGCTTTTATACTATGACGAAGGTCGGGCGGTCGCTGGCTCTTAGACTATATGACTTTAGATAGTTGATGTAACATATCATTTACCAATACTTGGAGGACGGTAACATCAATATCACCCCAGTGTTCAAAGATGGCGGCCTTCAATTCTGCCACAGACTGAAACATTTGCATATTCATTCCTATCGTGGATACCCCAAGCATTTTCTGGAGATTTAGAACAAGCTAAAGAAGCAGGGCATTTCAGGATATACAACGCATCACCGAAAAATCTTCTCAGGAATATTTTGCAACATGAATAGGTGCGTTAACCCTTTAACGTGCAGTTTTCCCGCTCTGGGAACACCCAACTGTGACGTTTTGACTGTTGCCAGTCACGAAGAATAGATTTGATTTCTATAAAAGTAGTTGCGGGTGACATAGCTCCACGAGAATCCTTTACTTTTTAGCACATCATTTCCTGTAAAAAAAAGGGTCACGATTATTTTGAACAGCACTGACATCTGCTGAAAAATAGAAGAATGAGAGAACAGCTGGCTAGATTGCCCAATGCTGAAAAAAGGGCAGCCGTTGCCATCGCTCGACTTAACTACCAGTAAGATCTAGAGACCCCTTTTTGAGGCAGCTGGCTGTGCCGCACAGCCAGCTGCCTCAAAAAGGGGTCTCTAGATCTGTGGCACGCGATGAACGTTTCGATCGTCCGCCATCTTCCTGGTAGTTAAGTCGAGCGATGGCAACGGCTGACCTTTTTTCAGCAGTGGGAAAGGGTTAAGCTGATGGAAAATCGGCCTTCAATTCTCCCTGCAAATATGGAGTAACTGGGTCTGTAGCATTCTTCGATAATCAGTAGCTTTTATATGGCCTGAAGGAAAAGCCCAGTTAAGTTTACTACCAGGGAAAACCTCTCCACACCTTATAATGGCAAATATGGTGGAACGAGAGTGAAACCGGCAGATATACTTACAATCTTACCACATATACAAAATAATTATAATATCAATAATATAGTAGCCACTAAATTTATAACGGGCGGGGGCAGTTTCCCAAAATATTTAAAAAGAATCAATTATAGAACAACGGATCTATGTGACTGTGGTCAGACAGGGGATCCCCTGCATTATATCTTTGGGGACTGCCCCCTAATGCCTAATAAAATAAGAAGAAATAACTCAATAGATCCATATAAAAATTTTATGCAAATTATCCAATTGCCAAACATAATGAATCTAATAAAAGTAAATTATAATAAGCTTATAGAACACTATAGCACTATTAAATTTAAATATCATTGATCTGCCATTCTCCTGTGGTACAATAGGTATATATATGTATATGTATATATATGTGTGTAAGTGTATATGTGTGTATATGTATGTTTTATCATGTGTATATGTGTGTATATGTATGTTTTATCATGTCATGTGTCATATCATGTCTGTAATTTACGATTGTACTAATATTGTTTACTGTCTGCCGTTGGGGTTCTGGGAGCCCTAGCGGCATAGTATGTAAAAATAAGCGATAAATGAATAAATTCTTCCCTGGAGGGATTTTATGCCGTAAACCTTCGGGTCGGCCCCTCCAGTGGGTGTCTCACATCTCACACCTTATAATGAACTTTCATGTTCTAGTCTTGTAGAGAAAATTCTCTCGTGCCATGTCAGTGGACCGCAACGCCGCGTGGGCCATCCAAATTATTTTTTTTATTAGCACTCGGTTGCTATTTCTTACAAACCCGGGATTTTCGTGTACGCGGCGCGCCGTGGTCAATTTTCCGTTTGATCCATATTTTCTGCAGATTGATTTGATAACGGAATCATGGACTGTCCCTTAAGATGATTTTCAAATACCAGGATTCACTTGGGTCGAAAGGATAGACAATGGTTTCCAAAACAGAAAACCACATGGAGTTGTGATTTCTATAAAGGAAAACTTAATGAAACGCTTTACCCGTGCCTACACGAGCCAGATCAAGGGTGCTCCAATGGTCATTGCGCATATTCAAGATAAAGTGAGATTTGCAGTTACATACGCTAGTCCTCGAATCTCTTACGAAGATAAATTAGACGCTCTATTCGAAACGTTGCTGAAGGAGGATGATTGTAAGACTGTTTTAGTAGAAGATTTCAACATCCCTACTAGCAATTTTGCTCGGGCCGTCATCGGCTGGCTGCGTGGCCGGTGGTAGCCCGAGCAAAATTGCTAGTAGGGATAGAATTCAATTCCGATCGAGGATCCAATTGCATAACT
Source organism: Cheiracanthium punctorium (assembly GCA_038373885.1). NCBI lineage: Eukaryota > Metazoa > Arthropoda > Arachnida > Araneae > Cheiracanthiidae > Cheiracanthium > Cheiracanthium punctorium. Next base: position 69,148 of record JAWZYV010013303.1, read on the forward strand.
GAAATGGGTACTTTAGATTTTCCAATACACTTTCATCCAAAACATTTCCCTACTAAGGGCCAAACAACAATGGATGCAATTTTCAGCGACAAAATGATGCGAACAGGAGTATATAAGAGTCTATATACTTACAGGTATCATTTTCCTCTAAATGGCAGAATTAATTGAATAGATTAAGAAAAAAAATTGAAATTCTACCAGCTGAGTGCGTAAATAAAATCTGGAAGAATTTCCGATTTTCTTATTTTTATTTTTGAGATTTCCCGAAAATCAGATAAATATTTTTTCGTAGATCATGTAAAATCGGCCGAACCAAGTAGAATGAAATTCAAGAACATGATAGATAAGGTAGATAGTCAACTCAGTATGCATCAAATTTTTATAATTTTTCCATCTGAGATCATAACCTGACACCACTGGTCCTTCTCGGTTTGGTGGTATTTGGCCAAATCGGCTCTTTGCTTGTGGATAATGTTCAGGAACTGTTGTTTCGCTTTTCGTATGAGGCATTCGGCCCCTAATAAGTCTTATTCGTAAAGAAGGCATAATTTCAACAAACACAACCCAAAGGTTGGATCAGATACAATGTTACCGAGCTACACTTTACTTGGTTCTTGCATGCTGCTGGGAACATAAAAATTTAAACTTCGCACGATTTTTAATCAGGTGAAACCCATGAAACACCTTGCGTATTAGCCAATTATGGCGAATTTTCATGATTTGGCGACTTGCGTATATGTATAGTTAATAATTAGCTTTAAGAAAACAGTACTTCATATGTTTTCTTTCATAAAAACTACGGAACAGCTAGGATAGCTTGCCACCCATGGCGAATTTTCATTATTTGGCGATTGACACATGCTCACAACCTGTAATTACTGCTCATGTAAGGTTCTCGGAAAACCGTTATCCATATTTTCATATACATAATCCTATGCAGATTGGCGTATTTAGCACCACGGATTATATCATCTCGCCGCGCTGGCAAATATCCAAAGTGTACTAGTAGCTGCTATAATGGCATAGTTAATGCCACCAAATATGTCTACTGGTAGCAAATACTCCAGCTGGACCGAAGCGGCTTTAAAATAATCTGCATTTTAATTATCGATATTTTAGAAAATATATTGGCAACTTTCGTTTTTTATAGTTTCAGCTACAGATCATGAATATTAGAAGCATTCAGGCAGCAGGTAACACTTCTTTCTGTGTAAACCTTGATTATGGCTTTGCTCGCAAAAGTATATTGAATTGAAGTGAAATATTTTCCTTAGCTTCCCCTTGAAAAATGCTTTAAGTATATTCGAAAATGTACTCTGCAATAAAAAAAAGAAGAAAGCGAAGCACTTTATGGCTGATTCAAAATTTATACTTCGACTCGAAATGGAAGTCTATTTGGAAATGAAACATTTTCATTTATTATTTACCAGATTTTGTATTTTTATGCTGAAACGCGGGAAAAGTATGAAGAAATTTATTGCTTGTCGCTTTATAATTCAGAAGCATGTGTGGCAACATTCTCGAAATGCGTTTTGAATTACTCCTTTTCAATTTCTGAGCCCGCCAGTTGGTCAAAGGGGAATAGATTTCAATGTTTGCATGGGCTTCATATTTTAAAGTTTCGGGTTCATTTGCGTGAGGTTGAGATGTAAAATCAGAGTGCGAAGTAAAATTTTAGATTACTTCAGAGTAAATAGATTTAAAAAAATGCGATAGAAATAAAATCCCGTTTCAATTGTAAACCAACAATAGCCTTTTGCCTGCGGAATATATTTGAGAAAAGCCTGCCAAAAATGGAAAGAAAAATTCTCTTTAATTTCGCTAATTAACTCAGGTTGGGCATTACAAAATGGCCGCATTTGTGTTGCCCGAACTGAGTTCGGGCGTCAGAGGCAAGGGGTTATAGCAGCGGTTCTCAACCGTTTAACGCCGCGTCCCCCCTAACAAATGCTAACTTATGGTGGCGCCCCCCCTCACATTTTTCAGCATACATTCAGTTTTCTAATCTTTAACAATGAACATTGAGTCGAATTTTCTACAAAATAATGTTATCAGTAAAGTTTGAATGAACATTTTAAGCGAAAATGGATGTATTTTTGAGTAAAATTGGGAATAAATAAGAAAATTTTTTTAAATCATGCAGCACTACTTGCTCTTTGGTTTTTCTCGCGCCCCTCCTGCAAACGCTCTGCGCCCCACAGATTGAGAAACGCTGGGTTATAGGTATTACTAGTATCAAGTTCTGAGGCCCATTTAGAAAAGTCAAATGTTTTATTGAATTCAACCACTGACAACCTGTACTTTAAGTATTTAATAATGCTAGGCCTACCATGTTGGACTGGATAAGACACTGAACATAATACATGGATAAAGGTTCAAGGTCTTGCATTCGGACCTACCGCGCGGATGTCTATCAAACGGTCTGGATTTTTGGTCGATTTTCCTCCAGATGTAACGTGAATACTCGTTAGAACCCTTTAAAAAGACCTAGGGCCCCTTTAGGAACCCTAGGTTCCTAAAGGGTTCCGAAGGTTCCGAAGGTCCGAGGTTCTAACGGTCCCGAAAGGTCCTTAGGTTCCGAAAGGGGGAACCCTAGGTTCCCCTTTTAGGAACCCTTTAAAAAGACCAATTGCAATACAGTGTACAGCCACAGAACACTTAATGTTCCTAATCCTGTACCTTTTGATAATAAAGAGTACTCTCATTTTTGAGGACGGCTCCTAAATGGACGAAATTATTTTGTTCCTTCAAGTAAATTATTTGGTTGAAAAGGAGATAACCAAACACTTATGTCGAATTAGCCAAATTTATGTTCCATTCATCAAAACACATTTTGAGCGCATCAGAAAAACGTATCAGTTTACATAATTTCCGAAATCGTGAAGCAGAAAGCTACAGCCGTAGTTCTAATTACAAAGTTTCTCTAAAAGAGCTATTTGAAACTTTCTGATAAGAGTATTTGAGCTATGTGGAACTTTCTATTCTTTTTAATTAAATCTGCATTTTCATGCATGAGTTTCGGTGAATGCGCTTAACAAGGCTTGTTTCGTCGAGTCAGCAAGCTCACGTGACGACCGCCCAATTTATAACGTTTCCGGGCGGCTGGATCATTTTCTCCTTCTCTCAGCTGCCAGGAAAAGTTTCCCGGAGAACGGGAAAATTGTCCGGATCTGGAGGGACTAAATGCAGCGGGTTGGAAGACGATCCGGACGGTATCTTCTGTAAGGGATATCAGATGTCGATAGTTGTAATTAAACACTAGTTTTGCAGCTTAATTTCTGCTTATCATGAAGATGTTTGTATGTACGTAAGTAGCATTACAGATAAACAATTAATAATCGGACTGGAGTTTATTTTGGCACGTATCATAATTTTTGAAAAAAGAAAAAATAGAGCATATATGGCGGAACTATTTAAATGTTCTAAAATTTAATATTTAATGGAAATTAATTGGAAAATGTATGTTCTGAAGTAAAATATAAAGTTACGCATAAGAAAAGATCATTTTTACTTTAAAATTTTACAAATTTACTCTATGAAATATTACCCGAATGCTATATAAACATTATTAAGTAAAATTTGCTTTTGCATGGTAACATTTCAAACCCCCTGGCGCTCAAAAAGTGACTCTAATTATAGATTGCTTCACATAGATAATTTTGTTTGATGCTTGCTATCTATCTATATTTTTAACTAAAAGTTTAATACATAGTATTTGAAAAGACGACTACGATCAGACAGTTAAAATTTGACTTTCGACAGCCTCTCGGACTTTCAAGAGACGCTCAGGCTCCTTCTAAGTGTTAAATGTACACTGTAAAAAATGTTTGTTAAACTGACAGAAAAAACTGTCTGCCAGGACGCCAGTTTATTTCCGTATATTTTACAGAAGTGTGCCGTATTTTTTTCCGTATACGGAAAATTTCTGTAAAATAAACTGAGAATCTGTAAAATTTACGGAAGACTTCTGTAAAAAGAAAAAAAAAAAAAGAAATAAACTGGCGTTCTAGCTGACAGTTTTTTTCTGTAAATTTGGCAGACTTTTTTTGCAGTGTAGATATACCAAATTTACAGGTAAGAGGAAGTTTTAAGAACAAAATTTTGAACCTTGAATTGATTCTTTCGAAATCCAGAATCGTGTGAAAAAAATTCAGAAATGCGCATGATTCACGCATCATTCTGCGATCTATTCTTCTAGTTTTATTACACAGCACAGAATGCAGCCATCTGCACTGCAAAAAAAGTCTGTCAAATTTACAGAAATAAAAAACTGTCAGCCAGGACGCCAGTTTATTTCCTATTTTTTTTTCAGAAATCTTCGGTAAGTTTTACAGATTCTTAGTTTATTTTACAGAAATCTTCCGTATGTGGTAAAAAATACGGCAGACTTCTGTAAAATATACGGAAATAAACTGGCTTCTTGGCTGAAAGTTTTTTTTCTGTCAGTTTAACAGACTTTTTTTTTTTGCAGTGTATATTCGTTCTAGATGAGACAGGTATTTTTTCTTCTTCGTGTACGGGAGTTAGGTAGGGGTGGGGTGGGGGGGGCATGGCTCCTCCCTGCACCATAAGTATAAACGCCCATGTCTATGACCATTCTAATATAAACTTGCATTCATGCCTGCCGACGCCTCTAATAAGGATCATCTCTTAGCTCAGGTGATGACGTGGCCAATTTATCGCACGTCCAAAGTAACGTCGGCTTATTCATTTCTCCTTTTACCCCTTCTCCTCTCGCTCCCCTCTCAGCTGCCAGGAAAATCTCTCTCGGAAACGGGAAAATTCTCCGGAAATGAAGCGAGAGTAGTATTCGCGCCCCAGCTGATCTACTAAAGACTTCCCTTTTTTAGTTTAATATGAGGTATGGATGGAATGCTGTTTCTTGAAAGCTATTGATGGAGGATTCTAATTTCATGTTCCGAGGATTGTTCTTATGGTGAAGATATTACTTTAACCAAACAGTTTTAAGTTCAGTAATTTTATTTTCCGTTGAGGTGGCAAAACGCAGGCTCGTTAAAACTATTAGCTGCAGTAAAAGGCAAAGACATTTGCTTCAAAAAACTGTTTAATGAAATGCAACTTAAAATAAAGGCATTAATCATATGTCTGGTGTTGGCTAGCGTAAAGTAAACGCCTTAATTAACAATTAAACAGCAGTAACGTGAGTGAGAAAATTCAGATTTCACCCGCAGTTGACTTATTTGCTCAAAAAAAAATTCCCATACCTTCACTATGTCCCACACAGAATTTCACAACTTTTACAATAATTCGCTTGTAGACAACTTTAAAATAGGTTCGTTTGATTTGCTCAAATTTCTGGAGATTTTTAACTGTGCAACAGAGATAAAACCTTTCTTACGACATTATTTTTGCCATTGATTGTCCAAAAAGTAAAGGAAAGACATAGCCAACAATACAATATATTCTAACGGGCGGGAACTTGCCGATTAGGCATTGTCCCTTACAACGGCCCGAAGGTGTGATCATTTTATTATGGGGGCACCCAGTGGGCGGTCAGCTTTACCCCCTACGAAGGGACGGAGACAATGACAGTCACGCCCAATCGGGGATCGAACCCCGACCGTCAGGACTTGAACCCGAAACCGGAGTATGGTGCGTTACCCACCATACAAATCGGTTGGCACACTACAAAAATATGTGCGGTACAGTATTATATTAATAAAATTCTCAAATTTCTGCTTGACGATTTGCAACTCGTAAAATAAACACTTCCAACCAGGGACTGATTTACGTCAAAGCATTCGGGGCACGAGCCAAGGATTTTATAAAAAATACTAGTAATAATAACTTCTTTTTTACTATTTCCTACCGCTATCATTATAGCCACAACTTTTGTCTCCGGCATTTATTCCGCGCTAACATCATTTAATCTTGTTCTCTGTAATAATGTATGCTGATCACCAGGTGCGGCATTTCAGTTAGGGATGGACGCGTGACGGAAAATTGGCGTCTCGCGTCTCGCAATACAGCGACAATTAGGACTAACGACCCAGGGATTACACACAGAATTTTTGAACGTATATTAACGTTCAAAGAAATTTTTCTGAATGTTAGAAGACGTTCAGAGAACCTGTGTGTGCTACCTGGGGATGATTGCTAGCTAAAAATTTTCAATCGTCACCTAGGCAGTTGAACAATATTTTCTGAACGTCTCTTAACGTTTCAGAACAACTGTGAACGTTTATCAACGTTCCGAGTTGTCCATTGCTCTATCAGATTTGTTAACATTCATTGTTGTGCTGACTTGTTCAATCCCTAAATCGCAGTTAAACATTAATAGTTAGTTTTCAGTCATTAATCGTGGATATTTTTTTTTATAAACATTGCCTATGTCCACTCTAATCAAATTCGCTTTCATGTTTGGTTTGGCGCCAAGTGCAATATTCACGCCAAATAAATAATAACTCGCCAAATCAGCGCGGATGAAAACTTGACTAATTCATCGTACATCGAAATCAACATTTGCGATCTACTGATTCATTTCTTCTCTCGCCTGTCAGGAAAACTTTCCCGAAAACGGTTAAAATTTCTCCGGAAATGGAGCGACTCGTGCAGTGGCCCGGAAAACGGGAGAGGAGCCAGTTCTTCGCGAGAGATTCGTGCCCCAACAGAACTGTTAAACACTTTCTTTTTCGATTTAATATCCTTTGTGGTTTGGTGTATGGTTCAATGCGATGCTATGTATCAAAAGTTATTGTAAAAATACAGGGTGTTCGAAAAGACTTTCGCACATTTTAAAAATTCACAGAAAATCAACAAATTGTTGTATGAATATGCGGTTCGCACAGTAATGCTTTACAGAATCAAGAGTTTACTTTTCCATCTTAAAGCAAATTACTTCAAAAATGTGTTAATAGATGGCGCTGCATCTCCAGTTATCAGCAATGAGAGCCAATAGGGATTTTTCGTGAGTTCCAAACAGCATTGACGGTGCGGGAATATTCATTCTAACTAAGGCGACTGAAACTGAGAAAGCGTATTGCGTAGGTTGGTATTTCGAATCAAAATCCACAACTACATGTGAGAGAAAGTTTCGTAACATGTTTAAGAAAAACCCTCTGAGTCGAAACAGTATTTTGGCTTGACATGAAAAGTTTTTAAGTGACTGGAAGCGTTTTAGACAGGGAAAGCAGTGGTTAGCCACGAAGATCGGATAAGATTGTACAAGACATTCGGCAAGCTTACTGTGACGGTACAGCGCCATCTATGAACACAATTTGGAAGTAATTTTTTTACGATGTCAAAACAAATTGTGTACCTGTGAAGTATTACTGTGCAAACCACATATTCATACGATATTTTCTATGAAGTTTTTAAATGAATAAAGGTCTTTTCGGACTCCCTGTATACTAATTTCGGGAATTATTTCACGTTGAAGTATTTTTCAAACGCGAATTAACATATTAAAGAAGATTTCAATTAACATTTTACCCACGAATCATGCACTCGCTCTCTGGACAACTATTAATATTCAGAGAACGTTCGGCAATATTTGTGCGTGGTGCCTGCGTAGATCTTTGAAGATGCAATTTTTCGTGTGTTAACACATTTGTGCCTGGATATTTTTGCGACTTTCTTCGATTTTTACTGATAACAGAAATAATAGATAAATTTCTGATGTCAACTTCTTGAACAAGGGATGATTTCTTTTAAAATCATTATGCATAAAAATCGAAATATCAACATCCTACTGGGTCATGTTAAAATATTTTGTAGAGTTGAGGCTCAATACTCATGAATAAAGGCTAGGAAAAATGAATAACGTTTTCGACTAATAGCGAAAATGCCGTCCCAAAAAAGGGACACTAGGCATAAATGGGTTAAAAGTACCAAATATGCACGTTTGCTGATAATTTTAAAAACTGTTTTCTTTAGTAAAATATTCTTCTACGTTTTGAAATGCATCTATATCATAAATGCATTTTAAACCGTAGAAGAAATTCCGGATATAATGCATTTATATACGGAAAAGGAAATGAATGTATGGAATTACATTTTAGTTGCAGAAATTCGGGATATAATTCATTTATATCCGGAAAAGGAAATGAATGTATGAAATTACATAGCATTTTTTCAGGACCGTGATATAACTTTAACCAACGGTAAGCGTTTTTGAATTAAACGTTTTTGCCAATGCAGTTAATCCGTGCTATGGTGATCCTGAAAATATTGAACATACGACCGTGCAGTGAATTAAAATCATTAGTTCCAATCCATATACATATAAATGTGCATACACTTTTGCACTCACTCAGGCATCATGAAAAGGTTCTCTGAACGTGTATTAACGTTCAGAGAACGTTTTATGAACTATAATAAACGTTCAGGGAACCTGTTAGTGCTACCTGGGACATTTGCATTTTGGCTCTAGGATGTGGAAGCAATCGCCTCGGCCAGGTATTCAGCCTGACGTGAAGGTTCCAATATTTATTCTCATAACAAGCTTGGTCCTCATCATTTCATCGGCCCACTTAAGGGAATGAAAAAGACTGAGTCAACCTTATTCAGCCAGGGAATCGAACCTCGACCCGACTGGAAGCAGGGCAATGCGCCAACCGTTGCAGCACTGGGCTCCATAATCACAATAATAATTGTAAAATAAAATGTATTGCTATAGTGAATGCATCTATAAGCAATTTCAACCTAGTTTAGTATTTTTATGAGCTTTTGGTGTTACAGCAAATACTCCTATACTCGTCAGAATCCACGGGTCATAAAACTCCCAAATTCCAAAAAAAACTTTCAAACATTTTTCAAGATTTCCTCCATAATGCACCACAGAAAACTGTTACTCGGCTATTCGCCAAGCATAAAAAGTAGCTTTCCCTTTTGAAGGAATGCGCATTGAAAATTTTTAACAGTGGCCATCGATCGGTTTCATTGTCAACTGACCTCAATTTATTCCTCGGAAACAGCTTGGCAAACTTTGCTGCGTGGAGCAGTTTCCATTGCTAACAATGGGCTATTATCTGGTGTGTTTGAGCTCTTCAGGAATGCAGAAAAAGTATATTGAGAATGCTTTGTTGGCACTGTGTAAATATGTGTGAACTGATTTTACTTCCCCATGAATTTTTGTGGAATTTCGAGGATTCTTTTTTTACTTTTTTGCAAAACAAAGTTAAAAGGAGCTTATGATTTTGGTTTCACCTGCCTGTCTGCCTGTTCATGAACTAACAATCCTAAACATGTATCGATTGCAAAGGATTTTTTTCCGGTTACTACAATGTTCTATGCCATGTTTTTTTTTTTTTCAAATTATTGTAAATGGTGTGCATAGTATCAAATAAGTTTACTTAGTGGGACACAAGAAAGACTTTCAGTACATTACACTTTATGGACAATAAATGTTTAAAGAGCGTTTCAGAGAGACTTATTTTTTGAACATAAGTAAATATGAATAAAGAATGTACTTTGTTGAAAGTAGTGTATGCAGTATTTTTACAGATGCATACAAAAAATCTCTCATACATTTTGGCTACAAGGACGCTGGATAAAAATGCATATTTCACTACCTTTTTGGCTATAATCTGCTTGTTTCCATCGTTGCCAAAACGATTCGACATTGTTGCTTCACGGCATGATCGTAACTTGTGGCCGATACTTCCTTTTAAAAGTATTGAGTTTTTCATGCTATGTCAAGTCCACACGAAGTGTATCTGCCTACGGACGGGATGCCTTGGGCGGAGGGATTTTTAAGGGGTTCTAGCGCGTGTTCACTTTACATCTGGAGAAAGCTGATCAAAGCTCGAGAAATTTAGATCGAAAGGTGCGCGCAAGGCCTGAACGCGGGATCTTCACTGACCTGATATCTACTATGTTCGATTTCTTATCCACTAGTCCATAGTGGGGATCCTTTCTTTGAAGACCTCAGTTTTATGGAAAAGAAGCCATTTACGACCATAAATTAAAATAAGCTAATCATGTCGAAACTTGATAGTTTTAAAATTTAATTTTTTTTTATGAAGAAACAAACACCTAGTGTAAATAATTTTAAACATTCATTGAGTATGGACGGTGTATTTCACGTGTAGCATAACTTTGAGTGTTTCCATTGCCCTAGTAACACAATTAGTTCAAAAAACGTTCAGAAACGTTTCAAAACACGTTTTTTGACGTCCAAAAAACAAGATATGAGCGTCTTTTGAACTACCCCCCCCTACACACAGGTTCTCTGAACGTCAATAATCGTTCAGAAAACGTTCTTTGAACCTTTATAGACATTCAGAGAATCTATGTGTGCTGTCTGGGTAACTGTGCTGCTAAAGTCTTTCTTTTTTTTTTTCAATTCCTACTATTAGTTCATACTCTCCCTATAAATATTTATATGTCCTCAAATTTAAAATCGTTAATAAAATAGATTTTATTCATCCACTCAAGTTCAAATACATTTTTTAAAAACTTGTAATGGATTACACTTGATGTTAAAAAACTTTTTCTTTAATAAAAAGTAACTAAAATAAATTTCTTTGTTGACCTAAGTAGGAATTGATTTAATTCTTTTTTGCATTACTTTTTTACTTCGCCACTCCGAATTTCTTATGATCCGAAAAACAAGGTGTACTTTCCATACTTTCCAACGAAAAATGTCCATTATGGATCTTCGCAAACTACTTCTGACAAATTCGAGCAACCAAAAGAAAAACAAAACAAAACAAAACGAAAACAAACAAACAAACAAACAAAAACCACCCCGACTTATTTGATTTGCTTTTTTTTTCTTATTTGATTTGCTTTTTTCTATTTCGCGAAGTGCAAAAGGCATGATATGTCAAAAATTTTGCTTCTTTTTAACCTATCTTTAACATTAAAAATAACGATGTAAATATAAAGCGATTTGGTTAAAATTTGTTTAAAACGAACGTTTATTTGCTTGCTGCTAATATGCATTTTTTTTTTCAAAGCCATAACGTGTCTGTTTGGTTCAAGGATGCATCTAAGGAATGAAGGGTTACAGGGCTTGTACACCCCCTTAATCCACGCACAAACTCTGGATACAGCCAAATATTCCCTTTTGAATTCATAGCTCAAAATGGTACACGACAAAAAAAATAAATTTATAAAAATTGTGAAAACTTTATATTCAAAAATTATATTAATTTCGTAAATTTTATGTTTATAATGTAAATCTTATTATTTAGCATAAAAAACGCAATCTACTATAAAGAATTCAAAAGTTCTTAGTACTAAAGAAAAGTTTTAATAGGTATTTAGAGTAAAATATACTGCCAATCAAATTGTATAGTGAGAATGGGTCTCTAATTTAGATCGCACCCAGTCCGAAGTTATAGTCTTTTATGACAAAGTTATACCGTCGCTTGATTTAACTTCTATTGGACGATTAAAAGAAAAGACACTGAAGGCCAACCCAATTTAATTAATGCTTGTAACGCTTCCTATAAATAGAATCAAATTCTATTTCCATGGTAACAAAAGCAAAGATTCATGAAGAAGTCAGAATTTATGATTTTCGCTGTTCTGTACGCACACATCATCTATTAATTCTCATCTTCTATCGATTGAAAATTTTTAGCGCTAGCAATCATCCTCATCTATGTCATCTATTAATTATGTCCACAAGAAACTTTATGCATGCGGGTCTATAAACAAGAAACTAATCTAGACTCGCAGCAATAAAGTTTTTTTATATTCTCCTCGCTTGTTGTGAGAGCGGGTATAATTATGTGGGATTACGCATAACTATAAGGTCATAATAAAAAGAAAGTGGTGGCACATTTAATTATAACTGGAGCATGAATCAAGTCTATGAACAAGCGGTATTTGTGACGTCCGAAATGTTCTAATAGGTATATGACCTACTTATCGAGAAAGATAAATCATGTCAAACACACTGAATATAAAGCACTTTCCAACACGGGAAAATATCTCTAATGTACACTCTCCAAAAAAAGTATTCGAGCAAGAGAGAAATTTCCTATTTTAGATTTGCGAATAATAATTGAGTTTTTGAAAAAACGCACAACTTGATAGAAATATGGAAAGTCATATTTATACAAAGCCTAATTCATATTCTATGATAAATAAACTTTAATATACGAAACCAACGTAGGAAATTTCTCTCTTGCTCGGATACTTTTTTTAGAGGGTGTATCTCTTTTAAGCTGTTCCTTAATATATATATATATATATATATATATATATAGTATGTACAGGGTGCATCTAAATTATTTCAGCAAAATATTATGGGAGATAGGGCACTTAATAATTAATCAGAATCACAATAATCAGAATAGCAATTAATCAGAATAGCAATATAAGATCAAAAATGTTGTCTTCATGTAGCTGTTAATAATCCCTTTGGAATGGGTACTGAAACAACTGTGAACTTTCTGACCATAGTGTGCCAAAAACTAACGTATTTTTGTCAGAAAATATGTCAGTAAAATTCGTAGTTTAAAAATTCTATCTCTTGGATAAGATATTTGAAGACAAGCCCATTGTATACGAAACTTGCTTAATAAATTTGACAAACACTTCAATACTTTTCCTACAGTGATTATTAACAGCTACATGAAGACAGCGTTTTCGACCCCACATTGCTAAGTGATTCTGATTCCTTATTATATGCCCTATCTCCCATAATATTTTGTTGAAACAATTTATGTACACCCTGTATACTTAGTCGTCATAGGACTTATAAACAGCTTTAAAAACTAACCGATAATAGTATAAGCGATCGAAAAAATTATTAATACTTTTTCACCCAATGCAATATGCAAGAATTATACAAATATATGCAAGAATTACATAGCAATTTGGTATCGGAAACGTGTATGAGGGAGTTGTCGGAGGTGGATTAAGAGAACATCCTCTCGGCCGTTTACGTGACGTATAGTGTAATTAATATATCCATGAAATACGCTGAGGACTTTGAAAACAGGAAGACGACACGAATGCAGAAAAGCTACGTTTATTGAAGGTAACAGCAAAAACAGTCTTGACGTAAGCAACTCATAGCATTGTTTCATAAAATAACACCAGGAATATATCTAATTGTTCCTGACACACGGCATGCCGGAGTTCCATAAAAAAACGAACACAACCTCCTCTGACGGAGAGCAATCGAGAAGTCATACTAAAATCTTCCTACAAAACTGCCAGCTCTCTACAGGTTGGCGAGTAACATATGAGCACTCATAAGCCACAGCCCCACGTGACAACCACCGTCCGGTAGGCGTAACCAATATAAAAATTTGAAACAAACGGATTAAATGATTGACGCCAAGACAGAAGTGCCAGAATTTGGCGAATGCCAATACCTAAGGCTACAACCCCGTGAGAAAAGCGAAGGGGGCGACCGGGAGGCGCCAAGAACTTACACAGCATATGCTAAAGCGAAATTAATTTAGAAGAGAAACCCCGAAAAATCCCAGACATAGCGTCGCGAAAGAAAGAATATGTTATAGAGCCGAGAAACAGAGTGGAGAGAGATTAATACGGGATACGAAATTTTGATTTAGAAAGACTAAACATGGGAACATTATTTTAAGACGCGAAAAATATGTGAACTTCGTCACAACGTGGTTCTTCTTATATACGTTAATAATCACATTGGAACAAGTGCAGAAATAATAGTGAACCTTTCGAAGATTGTAAATCTAAAACTAATGTATCTCTCACAAAAAATAAGTGACTAAAATTGATGGTTTAAAAACTTCTATTTCATTTTGGATGACATTTTAGAAACGAGCATATTGATTATGAAACTTGGATAAGAAATTAGACGAGCACTTCAACACTTTTCCGCGACTGGTTATTAACATGTAAGTTAAAACGACGTTTTTGACACCACATTGCTATGCGATACTTATTCGTAATTATGCGCCCTATTTCCCGTTAAATTTTGTACCAATAGTTGTGGGACACCCTGTATATACAGTAAACCTGTGTGTCCCGTGCAGCTAACAGAAAGATTTCTAACGCATACACACAGAAAAAAAGACTTCAAAAATTGGCCAAATTGTTATCCGTTTAGGGAAATAATGCCAATTCCGTATGTTCGAGATCATTTCAAGAGTGTTTCTTAAGTCTAACCGGTGAGTTGTTTAGAATCGTGCAGAGGAAAACTTGTAAAGAGACATTCTGAATTTTTTTCTTGTCTCCAGCACTGATGGATTCTATAAAAATCTGTTCAGTTGCACGATTTCACAATCTTTACAGCATCAGCATTTTCCCATAACTATAGAAGACCAACTGGATAGACTGCCCGAGGTTGGGAAAGTGTAAACGTTGCCATCGAATCATTTAACTACCAACAACATGGCGGCCGATCGAATCACCATGAACTAAAGAAGCTGGCGCCACAGAGTTAAAAGTTTTTCTAACGGCTGCGCAGTCAGCTGTGTCTGAAAACTTCTTTAGGTCTGTGGCGACAGATGGCGATTCAGTTGTCGCCATGTTTTTGGTAGTTAAATGAATCGATGGGTACGGCTGCACATTTTCAGCATTGGGACCATTTGGGCATGCTTTTTTTACATCTAGCAGTGAAAACGTTGAAATAAGGTGGTTTCATATGCGTAACCATAGCGCGTTTAAGTGCTAAAAGAACATCACTAGCAATAAGGCATAATTCGTTGCGTATTTGACGGTCCAGTGAACAGTAGGTTATAATTAATAGCCCACGTGATTAATTGCCAAAAGTTGGATCGTGTCGCATACAAGTGGGTTAATTAGTTCACTAGTATTGATAGTTGAATCTTGATTTATTAACAACAGGATTTGGTTGCATGACGTCCAAATTCGCATGACATTAACAAACAAATATCAGTTTTGAAGACTTTTTTAGGTCCAAATTTGGTGATATATTGTTAGAAGTCGCCAGACAATGGCAAAATAATTGCCAAAATTTCTGTTATTAATCTAAAAAATAAATAATAAATGTAAATATTTCTGCGCGAACCTGTAAAAATGCTATAAATGTTCATTTTTGTTTTGTTTTTTTACTCGAAAAGTAAGCTTTTGAAAATTATATATGTGCCAATAGTATTGTGCTTGAAAATAATGACACTAAAATGACATAGAGCCTGATGTATTAGAATTCTTCTGAATGATTCTGTAAAATAACTATGCTACTAAGCAATGTACACTATCTTCGGTGGAGAGCGTTACTTTGTAATATTCAGCACATTTTAAGTTTGTTTTGTTTCAAATAGATGAAAGTCTAATGCAGACTTTAAATAAATTACCTCCCATAAATCGCAATGCATCTAAATTATTTTGGGTGCTCCTGTAAAGTACCTATATTTTTCGTTGCTAATGTAATAAATACTACACATATTATAACTAATATATACATTGATATTTTGTGTTTAGTAATTAAAAGTCGCTGTTTAAGCGTCTCTTGCTCTAAACACCAGTTTCTTTTGACTGTTTTTGTTACTTTTCAACTTTGTAACAAGTGTCGAATGTGTGCGTGAATTATATTACAGCATATTTCTTCGCTATTTATCTTCAACTTATAGAAAAGTGAAGTACAGACGACTAAGGAGTAAAACTTAAGAAGTAAAACTTAAAAGTAAAGGTAAAGGATTAAAAGTAAACTTAGGTACGTCTTTTTTAAAAAATATATAAATATCTTATGTGCCCATAAAAATTGGGAAAAGAATATCATCAAGCTGCCTTAATGATTGATTAAGTTTCAATAATGGGCTTTCGGTGCAAAAAGAGAAAAAATTCTCCAGTTGAAAAATAAGTAAAAAATATCATATATCAGAAGAAAAATGGAGTCCTGGGGGTTGTAAATCAAGATTGCGGTAGAAGCACGTAAGAAAAGTATAATTCTAAAAAAAAATAAAGGAAAGTACTGGTATTGCTTGAGCAATATTTAACAGCTGAGGTATTTCACTAAGGGATAAAAAGAACTAAATATAGTGCAATAAACTATTATTAACTGAACTTTTTTCGTATAAGAAATCATGAACATTTAGACTGTTTTCTAAAGGTATGATTTTACCTTCGGAACACCTATTTTTTTTTTGAAAAATTAAAATTTTAGTGAAAAGTCCATGTTTTTAATTGACATAGGATATTAAAAAAATTTAATTACCGTTTTAATCTTATTTTACATAAACATTGAAATATTGAATAAATTTAAATGAAATTTCGATAAAAAAATTTCATTTACGTCACAACTTTTGTAACCGATTCTAATAAGTTTTTTTTTTAAATAATATTTATGCAGTACATAACTAACATGTTTAGCTGTATTGTAAAAAAAAAAATTGCAAAATTTCAAATATTTGTGAAAATATTTCAATTTTATAGGAAAACTCAGTATTTTCTAAAAAAGGAGTTTTTTGAAGATGGTCATAAAATTTTTTAAATAAACACAGAAGTATTATATTCTGCTTTCTAACACAGTTAGGCATGATCAAAATATCCTAGCAAACTTTCAAAAAACATTATGAGATACGAAGTTTATCGTAAAGAAAATTTACGAAAAACACACTTTTTCACATAATGTGTTTACAGATTTTAATACTGTACTATATACTATCATTCCCCAGTACATTACTTCTTGTGTAACTTAGCTTCTAGTCATCGCGCTATCAAAAATAAAACCGTTTTGGAATCTTATTCGTTTGATCTACGAAATAAGAAAAATAAATCAGAAAGTTTTACAAAACAAGGTTTTTTTGGAAAGTTTTATACCTTAAAATTCTATTTGAAATGGGAACTTGGGAAAATTTAGACCATTTCTTTATGAGTAGTAGTAGTATTACATACGATTATGCTTGTGTGATTTATGCTTGTGTTTGCATGAATTATTTCAGTTAGCTACCTATCCATTAAAACAAGGTTATTTCTGCATCGACCTAATAGTTGAACAATATATTAGGTTGTAACGAAAGTTTCCCGCCACCGCAAACATCGTCAGCACACAGTTCGCGTCGGCGTATTTGCTCATATTTTGTCAAACGATTTTTGGCATTTGAAAGAAAGAGGCTTACTTTATAACACTGTGTTGTGAAATCTGTAAAAAATATAGTTATCATTAAGTATAAGGTGTCCCAAATGGAACTATCACTCTAGAGGATTAGAACCATCATTTACTTCCATTTGTGTTGCAAAAAGTCAGCTACATAATATCAACAAATTATGAGTACTGCTTTAAGTACTATTGTTGTATCATGCGACACTGTGCAGGTTTGGTACCGAAAGTTCAAAATCAGTTATCTAAGGAGTTAGAAGTTAGTTTTTCAGGCAGATATGGCGGAAAACTTTCGTTATAACCTGATATTTCTTTCTGTGTTGCTTTTTACACTTATGTGTTCCATGCTATCAAAATTTGTTATGACACTTCATCTCTTAATAATGAGATTCATTACTTAAAATCCTTAGTAGTCTGTCGTGGTTTTAGTCCCTCTATTATTGATAAAGCTCTTTGTAAATTTAATAAGTCTAATTCTTCCTCTACCTCTGTTATTGATATTAATCAATCAATTGTACAGCCTTTCTTTTTACATTTCTGCTACAAAAATTTCTAAACTTCTCAAAATTTGCTGTTTCAAAGTCATCTTTAAACTTGTTAATAAACTTCAATTCTCTTCTCTCAAAGATCCTATTTCTACTGAGAACCGTTGGGGGTGTTTATTTAATTCCTTGTAGATCTTGTGACATGGGCCTAGATTGGTCCTACTAGAAGAGATCTCCTATTTAGGCTCAAAGAGCATGAGATATGTGTTTCTAAGCACGAACTTTCCAAATCTTCTATTGCCTCACATTGTTGGAATTCTAATCATCGTTTTCAATTTTATAATGCTAAGATCCTGTGCACTCCTCAGCCTTTCTCCCATCTTGATATTTTGGAATGTTTTTAACCCATTTGTGCCTGGGTATTTTTGCCCTGGCTTTCTTCGATTTTTACTGATAACAGAAATAATAGATAAATTTCTGATGTCAACTTCTTGAACAAGGGATGATTGCTTTTAAAATCATTATGCATAAAATTTGAAATATCAACATACTTCTTGGTCATGTTAAAATATTTTGTAGAGTTGAGGCTCAATACTCATGAATAAAGGCTAGGAAAAATAAATAACGTTTTCGACTAATAGCGAAAATGCCGTCCCAAAAAAAGGACGCTAGGCATAAATGGGGTAAATTACCTAGTACGATTGTGGGGAAGCTTTCCCCAGGTTGACACCGCAGGCCGTGACAAAAGAGTAAGACTTCGTGCAGAGGCAATTACATTTTATTTAATATATCAGCATATATGTAAACATAAAAAATATAAAGTCCTACGATGGCTGGGCAGACCCATAAAAAAAAAAACCGCGGGTTTACTAGACAACTGCTAAGGCGTGAAATGATGATGAAAAACTCAAGCCAAGAGTTTATTACAGAAGCAAAAACAAGCCACAGGGCACGCCAAACAAAGTGCAAAAGCAACCTGACGCCAGGAGACGTTAAATACATTTCTATACAATTATTTTTGAATCCCCAGACGCGCCATAGGATAAAATGAACAATCTATCAGCTAAATTGTAACCCAAAAGAAAGCCAAAGTTATTTATAGATTTGATACCATATATGGTCATAAACAAACCATGGAATCAGAAACGCTAGGCTTTACCAATGCAAAAGTGAAATAAAAAGGAAAAATAAATGAAAATGGAAGATTGCTTTTAAATACGGCAGGTGCAGGAAATAAAAAAACTTTACAGGCGAAGGGAAGAGAAATCCAAATCGAAAGTGCAAAGAATAAATTTTGAATACAGATTAAATTTAGAAATAATTAACAATTAAGTAATTGATAATTAAAAATAGATATGTGATGATCTGCATCACAACGATAGTTCTTCCATTCTTTTTATTCATTCTGCTTGGAAGCAGTTGTTGTAAGGTTCTTTCTTTCTCCTTCCTTCCCGCCTATCTCTGCTTTCCGCACCATCTCTTTATTTTTATTTGTTTGTTTATTTATTTTATGTTATTTATTTATTTTTGAATTCATTTATTTGATGTTGTGTATATTTACTTTTTTTTCTTCTTCTTTATTTTTAATTAAAAAATAAAAAATTAAAAAAGTGTTGTCTTGTTTATTTATATGTATATACTAAAAAAATAATAATAATGTTGTCCTGTATTTACATTTACATACAGGTGTTTTTTCTTTATTATTTTATTTTTATTTTTATTTTATTTTGTCGTTGTTGTGATTACTGTTCTTTTGTTGTTCTGTGTATTTTTTTCTAGTCTTGTCATGTTCCTATTTTGTGCCACTCCCCCTCTTTTTTATTTTTCTTTGTTTATGCATTTTTCTACATTTTATTTTTATCTGCGTTCCTTCCTCCCTTGGTAACGACTTGTTCGTCGCTTGTGTTTTCTGTTTACTGTCCTATCAGTACCCCACTCCTGGCTTCAGGTGAATGTTTCCCACAGAAGATCAAAAAGTTTTTGATCGAAACAGCTGAATGGCCATTCAAGTAACCTTTGTATGTATATACTAAATATTTTACATATGTTATTTTATTGGTGTTATTTAAAAAAGGTTGCTGTTATTTTAATGTAGTTCTTTGTTTTTTTTTAATTTTTCGTTATTTATACTTTTATTACAGGACAGCGCATCACCATTCAGAACCAGTTAAAAAAGTGAGGAAATGATGAATCATGTGGCGTGTGCCACCGAAATGAACAGAGAGACTTGTCTGTGCCATATCTCTGTATTTGAAGAGTGGTAAGTGCAAAATTTAAGCAAAATTGACAGCCAACATAAACATTACAAACCCTCTTGGCGTAAAACAAGATATCACCAAGGCTTAGTGGATGTGGATAAATTGAAATAGTCTTCATTTATAAAAAGTATATTTTGAAAATACGAAAAAAAAACACTATCGTCATGTGAAATGTTATTCTAGAATATGACACAAATCATAAACTGCATCCAAACAAAGAGCAGCTACGTACCATTTTTTCTTAAAAATTGAACTTTGTAAACGGAAATAAGATCACTGGCTACAAATGCTCCATAGAAAACTAAAGAGAGTTGTGTTCTCAAGAATTATGCACGTGAGACCTTGCTACAAGTCAGATGATGGGACAGGGGCCTCAAGTTTGGGTTTCCAAAGTGCTTTCTGTGTTGCAGTTCATCAAATATTTATAATTACTTTTAACTTTCCTTTCCCTATTCTAAATTTATTAAACTTTGCCATTTTTTAATTCCCATATCCATTCGTTACGCTATTTTAATTCTGTATCTTAAATTACTTTGGCTTTAACTTTTGCAATCTATTGAGCAGGCGTCCTTCCTATACTTTCATCCCGTTCCTACGGAGTTTCAATAATATTTCTAATGTTATAACTTCTCTTTGACTACACCCCCCCCCTTGGAAACCCCCATTTAAATTTTGGTAAGCTCGCATTAAATCTTAACGATCTTTTCATCTTTCTCAATCTGGAGATTTATTTGGCGACCATTTTTTTCTAGCTCTCAGCTCTATCGCCAGGTTTGCTTTCTGTGTTCTCACACATGTTTTCGACCACTTACCGTTTTGGTACTTGTCAAAACAAGTTGCGTGTTTTCGCTATTTTGCCAGCCATCGCATTGTTGCCTGTAATTTTCCACTAATGGATACGTCAATAAGAAAGGTGTCACGTAAGTGACTGTCAGCATGGAGTTTCTGCGTATTGCATGTTAAATACTACGCTGCACTGCTGCATAAACTAAGTATATCAAGTGTAAAATAACTCCCTGTGAATGTTATCCACACTCTTTACACCTTTTATCTGTTCTGCACGGAGGAGAAAAAATACCGCTCATATCTACAACGAATAGATGGCTGTTTTCTGTGTCCCAAAGCTAGAAGAATAGATCATAGAATGATGCTTGTAGATGGTACACGCAACTGGTATAGACGAACTGGTCAAGAATGTCTATTCTGTAGTATTCTGGCTAATCACAGCAGAATGAATAGTCTGTGTGACTAGAAATGATCGTTCGATGCACTCATGTACTAGAATGACCGTTTGTGAGTCTACCCGGTAGCGTACGCATCGATTGGCAGATATTTTCATTTGTGTTCAACCTCCAGATTATAGAGGAGAAATCTAAAAATTGTATAAGTGGGTTCAGAAGCGTTTCGTTCTATGATTCAGTATTTATAAGGAGTACATAGGCTCATAAATTCTAGTTCCACCAATTATTTTCTAAATGCCAGAGGCATATATTTTTTTCAGTATATGGTTAGTACATGGGTAGACAGACGGACTTAAAGAGAGAGAAATCGAAATTATAAACACTTTTTAAGTTTGTTTAAAAGTATTTAAAAGCACCTTCAGCTGGTACATAGTTACTGAAAGCATCAACATGCCTTTTTTTAAATAGAAATTCACTTAAATATCACTTACAAAATAAAAATATGAAAACACGCAATTGCAGCGGTTGTTATTCTATGCTTCTTATATGCCCGCGAAGAAAACAGAAAACAGAAAAAGAATGTCACCAAACTGTCTTAATGATTGATTAAGCTTCAATAATGGCCTTTCAGGATAAAAAACTTCTTGCAAATGGGAAAAAAAAGAAACCATATATTAGAAGAAAAATAAAGTCTAGAATGTCGTAAATCAAAGACTGCTGTGGAAGCCTGTAAAAAAACCCTAATTCTCAGTAAAAGAAAGCCGTAACATCGCTCAGTGCATTTAACAGCTGGTGTTTCTAGACAGAAAAACGAACACAGAAGATAAAACACAACATAATTGAGAAATAAAGAATTATAGGCCGAAGTTGAGGATAGCCATTACGAAATTAATAGTTCCAATAATAAATTTTCATTACTTTTAATAATTATTATCGAGTATTGATTTTTCTTCGTAAATATGAGTCAGATTAGTCTTTTAAAATTATCCAAAAGTTATTAACGAAAATGTATGAATACTTGGTGAAATTCGTTTTTCGTATGGAAAAAAGTTTTTTTAAAAAGGGAAAGAAACACACACACAGATAAATAAATAAAAATCTGAAACATTTTTATATTTTAAATACCCTCTAATGTGCTATGGATTAAAAGCTTATCATAATTCATCCGTCGTCCCTACTTTTATTCCTTATAAAATTCAGTTGGAAAGGGTATCATTGTTCATGAGTGTGCCGTATTTTTCATTCTTGTTCCATAAAAAAGTTTTTTGGAAAGGAAATCTATATAAAATCACCCTCTAAAACTGTTTTACAATCTTCGGCAGACATATTCTAATTATACTTTTACTTTAAAATAAACTATAGGATTTGCTATAGGTTCTAGCCAAACGTGGAAGATATCGCTAATTTGGTTTTAGTTTTGGGTACATATCTTTTGGCGCCAAACTTGGGGATAAATCATTAAAAATTGCAAACCTTGGTGACTTTCACATTTTATTCTCCTCCTTCTAAACTATCTGTCAACCTTATTGAAAAATGGAAACGAAAACGTGTCGACGTCCACAAAAAATGCCCCCAATTACGTCAGTAGTAAATAAAGTCTAGAACGAAATAGCACTCTAGTGCGAAAAACCTCCTATAGAGAATAAAGGAATTCTATTCTTTCGGATATTGTTTACCTATGCACAATCAGTCCAAAAAAACTCTCAAATCACGTCTTTTGAACGTGAAAAACACGTATTTTGAACGTGATTTGAACGTTTTTTGAACTAGTTGTGCTACTAGGGTTACCCGTAAAAGTGGCATGTTGCTCGTCAATTTACCTTATTACTGGCAAAATTAAAACATCAAGAAACATAACAGCAGCAGTGCGCCATTCTGTTCCCATAGAAGCAGAAAGAAAGCATCACCAACCTGTTTTAAGAATGAGAATTGTTTAAGTTTCAATAATGGTCTTTCAGGACAAAAGAGGGAAAAGAATAATCCGGCAAAGAGAAAAAAAAGCTTATATATCACGAGAAAAATGAGGTCCAGAATGTCGTAAATCAAGACTGCTGTGGAAGCACGTAAAAACTATAATTCGCAGCTGAGATAACTCTGACATTGCTCAGTGTATTTAACAATTTCTCGAAAAGGAAGGTACAAAATATTAAAAACACAATTCTGTCGTAAGAAATCATTAATCCAACTACAGAGATGTATGTTGAGGATGTTATTTACGAAATTAATATGACAGATAATAATTTTTCGTTTGTGTTAATAACTATCATGTGGTATTAATATTTCTTAGGGACTCTACTGAAAAAATATTAATAATGCATCGATACTAGTCTACCTTTCTTGATTTAAGTTTCCACGTTTACATTCTGGTTTCCTTACTTTTGGTAACTGAAAGTTGTATATGTGCAAATAACCTGATTACCAGTGAGAGTGTATTATGATTTACGGGTTTTCTTGAATTTATTTGTAGTGTAAGTTCTACAGCTCTTTAATCATGAAGAAAGGCTCATTCCATACATCTATCTAACATAAAAGAGATATCCGTAAAATTTTTGCTGTAAAATGTAGCACACCAATGCCTAACAACCATTTTCAAGTCATTTTGGAATTGTAATGATTGAAATGAGGCATGCATCATTTCTTTTTATCAAATATATTTCTTGATAAAAAAAAAAAAAAAATAGTCATCTATGAAAGCATTGCTTTAAAATTAACCAACATGAATTCGTTGTTTAGGACAATTACTTTGTCATTAAAATGCTTGTTTAAAATTTATTTGTTACAATTTAATGTAAAAAATAACTATTTTTTGGCACGGGCTATAGCTTTCACATCGGAGGGGGCCCAGTTATAAGGGGTCCATTTTATTATAAACCTTGACTGAAAGTAGAGTTGTAATTTTGCTATAAATATTTTATTAAATATAAAAATATTTTCAATTTTCTTTTTCAAAAAATATGCAATTTTATTTTCATTATTACTCATTAAAGTACATAGCTTAGAAAACTAATATAACATTTTCGAAAGTTATATAAAATTTAAAAATAATTTTACCATACACTATTTTGAAGCATGGACACAAAAGGTGGATATACGGCCAAAATAAGCACTTTTGCGCAGTCTAAGGGGTTGTCCAGACCCCCTCAGTGCCCCCTTATGTACGTCCATGCTTTCTGCTCTACACCAATATTTTAATAAAACGTTTTGACTTTACAGAACTGCAGTATCTTGCCTAGTCGCACGCTCTTTAGAATTAAAGATATGCCCTAAAGCATCCCCAAATAATCCCTTTTGGCTTAGCTTTATGACTCTGAAGTTATTTAAGCAGTGTTACGTTTTGACTAAGTATCATTTTCCGTGCAGTTAGGGGTACGATGCGAGAAGCTGCCTTAAATTGTCTCTCGCAGTTAAGCCCACTTTGAAGGCAATTAAGTAAGTCAACTGTTATGTAAGTAGAAATAACTTTGTTTAGAACGAAGATGGTTACTGAAATATTGCAACGGGACATGTAACATCCGAATAGGGAGAGCGTAAACAAATGCGACAGCAGTCGGAATTTATACAAAAGAAAAACAAGCTAATAGAGAGTAAGTAAGAAATGTCCACATTTCTAAGGCAAAGAACAGCAAGTTTAACCCTTTAACGCGCAGTGTTCCCGCTCTGGGAACACCAATCTCTGACATTTTGACTGTTGCCAGTCACGAAGAATAGATTTGATTTCTATAAAAATAGTTGCAGGTGGCATAGCTTCAAGAGAATCCTTTACTTTTTAGCACGTCATCTCTCGTAAAAAAATGGTCACGATTGTTTTTAACAGCTCTGACATCTGCTGAAAAATGGAAGAATGCGAGAAAAGCTGGATTGATTGCCCAACGCCGAAAAATTCTCTAGCTGTGCCGGCACAGCCAGCGAATATTTTACTAACAAATATTTTAATAACATCCGATTATGTTTTAAATTGTTAAATCCTTATGAATTTCTTTTGGAGGCAAAGTAATTGTATACTCGGTTGGAAAATTTAACTATCATTTTGAAACACATAAATACCAACAACAGACCAGTTAACGCAAAATTCCTCTCGATAAAATTCAGTTTTAACAACAATAAACTTTCAATTTATTTCAATTAATACACAGACTTACAATGAAACATTTTTTACCAATAAAACTTATTTTAATAAATTCTATTTTTTTAAAAATTGTTAAATTCTTACAAAATAAAGTAATTTTGTTGTACTCTGTCGGTCAGAATTTTAAACTACTTTGAAATACATAAAGGCTGATTATTTGTGAAGTCTAAAATGAAATCAAATGGAACTCAAAACAAGTAAATGGAACAAAAAACCTTAAAAAATATGATGCAGTAAGACGAAAGGTTGCCATTCCGAAGAGACAAATACAGAAGAACAACAAACATTCGAAATTAACAAGAAAGGTCTATGACGTGGAATGAAATACATTTACGAAATTCTATACGAAACAAAACAACAACAAAAAAAAATGCTGCCACCAGAGTTTTAACCTGTAAAATGCAATTCAGATAGAAAAAAAAATTTGAACATATAATTAACAGAATAAATTGAAACTGGATGATAATCCATTACAATAACGAAAAACTATTAACAGAGTAAAATTAGTTTCACAGATAGCTAGGAGCAATAATATCATTTTTAATTAAACTAATGATTGTTTTCGATATAATAAATAACTATTTTCTGTCGTTCCGTGAGAAATGCCAGCTGCTATATATATTTAAGATGTGTCAAAATTTTCGTTAGCAAGAATAATTTTTTCTCTAATTGTGCTTCTACAGCACTTTTGATTTATAGCGCTCAGGCACCTTATTATTTTTCCCATAAATATTTCTGTTTTATTCTTCATTTATTCGTGGGAGAATTTTTCATTTTGTTCAAAAAGCTCTTATTGGAACTTAATAAATCATCAGCATAGCTTGATAATATAGTTTTAAAATTTTTTATAAGTAAATAAAATGTAATTTCAGAAAATGCGACATAGCAATTGTGACAGTGTTTCAATTTAATCTAATTAATTTTCTAAATTAATTTTATTTTCGAAAGTTTAATTTTCTAAAATTTAATGATGCAGTCGTACTCGCTTAGTGAAAAAAGACATTTCGTCAAGAAAATTTATTCTAGTAAGCGGGAAATTCCCATTATTTGGAATCACACTGACTAATTAATAGGTTTGCTAAATTGAAAATTTATTCTAGTAAGCGGGATATTCCATTACCTGGGATCACACTGACTATTTATTACGGTTCGCTAAATTGGAAATTTACTCTAGTAAACGGGAAATTTCATTATCTGGGATCACACGGACTATTTATTACGGTTTGCTAAATTGAAAATTTATTACAATAAGTGGGCTATTCCGTTTACCGATATTCTGTTATGCGGGTTCAGCTGTAAATGTTTATAGCTAAATCACTCTATGGTAACTTTTTATATTTCTTTACAAATAAATTATTATCATAACGATAAATTTTCCGTATTTTAAGCATTTGTGGAAAACTAAAGAAATTACACATTTTATAATTGCTTAAAAATTACAGTTACACAATATATGGAAATTTAATTATCTAAATTGTTGAATAATTAGTCTTGAGTTCCCATAACAATTTTTTTCTACCTAATTAAGTAGCGCATGCTCATTAGAGTTAATTACAAGTGGAAAAGCAACCCTAAAGAGTCCCTTGTGACTACGCTGATGTACTTAGAAGACACTTAGGCAGTAACGTTTTCACATAAAATAGGTATTATACACTGTCAAACGAAGGGTGTACAATAATTCCGTATTAGAATTACATGGCAAACTACATGTAGGATGATTTTCAAAAGCACTGAAAATTAAAAGGCAATTAATTTTACACGGAACGCCAAATAACTAGTCGTTAAGACTTTTTTCAAGTATAAAATCTGAAACTTTTGAATAGTTAAAAAATCAAATGATACTTGACAGGATTTGTACAGATTTGACAGATTTTGCTTCCCTGACTTTTCCGTGACATCTATCACGCTCTTCCCTGACTTTATCTAGCGTGTTTTCCCGAATTTTGAGATTCTATTTTTAACATTACATCCTATAATTAATAACTTTTTTTATTTTGACCCTTTTATAGAATAATAATAAAATTAATATATACAAGAATCTTATTTGACATCACTGGATTCTAACAAAAACCATGTTTGATAATAATTTAGGATAAAATTAAGCATATTTCAACTGCACAAGATATGCTCATAAAGAACACATTTTAAAATTATTTATAAGTTTGAATGAGAAAATGAAAATAAAACAATTTCTTTACTTAGGTTCAAACAGCAAATATTTTCTTGATTTTACCGCAAAATTATATTTTTCTTGCATTTCCCTGACCTTTCTTCAATTTCTGCTAATTTCCCTGACTTTTTTCCCAAATGCCTGACTTTCTCTGAGCAAAACTCATTTCCCTGACTTTCCCTGATATTCCCTGACTTTCCAGGTCTGTAGAAACCCTGTTTGATGCTCTAAAAAATTAAGACTATTTCTTCACATGTTATATCATATACGTTTATAGAAACAAACGTACGAAAGTTTTAAATTTTTTCCCCCCTTTCTATAGGCCAGGTCAGTGGCCTACATGTAGGCTTGACCGCCACGAGAGGTGGAGTTGTTGGTCATTTCACTATGGGGGTGCCTAGTAGACACACCAACGTTCACCGGTGCGAGTTGTCTCCTAATTTTGAACTCATTTTGAGCTGGTACCTCGATTGGTACTCCCAGAGATATACTCCCAGAGATCCTCGTTTCAACACGACGAACATTAGAGTCCCGACAGATTTTATATGCATCGGCTTCACTTCATTGTACACGTAGTGGAGTTCATTCACCTAAACAGTGCTTAAGTCGGCATGTTTCACTTTTGGTGTTGTAATGCGAACCGAGTTTAATCGACCGATCTGCTGCCGGACTAAAGAAAAAGATATTAAACGCATAGAGTTTACAATATTTTTCTAAATGGATACTTTCTCAACCATTTTTGGTGCACTCCATTCAAACTCATTTCATTTCATAGTGAGATACGATGATTCAAGATCATTAAGGTTTAGGGAGTTTACGCCAAATATAGGCGATATCGCCTGTCTTCAGTTTTACAAACTTACTTTTCGAGCCAAATTTGGTCTAACATGGAGACAGTGAGACTTTATTCATGGCCAAGGGCGCCTTTACCTATGAGCATTATTGTTAATTTAGCCGAAAGAGATTTTATTGCAGTCTGAAAAGTAACATAAATTCTAGACTGCAATAAAATCTCATTCGGCTAAATTAACTCAAATCTGATTCGCGCAATCCTTGCGAATAGTTCTCAAGATTCACACAGGAAAGTTTGATTTCAAAATACCTAATACTTTCTGAGAAAAATGATTAGGAGTTAAGGCACATTTCTTCATAGCAAAGCATTGGGACTTGAATCTCCGCAAGCCGACTACAGAGGCCTCTTAAATGTGGAACACAATTTCCAATGCTGTTGGACTGTTACAAATTTATTTGTGAGGTAAAACAGGAATGGAGACACAGTAACCTAATCCTGTTATAAATTTATTTTTGAAAAAAATAATTTAATTCAAATTTTTTACATTATCATTCCTTACAGCAAATGTTGAAAATGTCTGTCACCATTTTGAACGCAAACATGAAAAAAGTTTGATTTTTCCAGAGGAATCTTGCAAACATTGATGAATTAAAAGAAACCATGCCTGTAGAAACCACGTCAATAACACCAACCCACGCAGCGGACACAGGTTCTCTGAACGTTAATAGATGTTAATAGATGTTCTATGAATAGATCGTTAATAGATGTAGAACGTGTTTAAGAGATGTTCTCTATATAACAGATGTTATATAGAGAACCTGTTTGTGCTGTCTGGGAACATTTTTGAAAAGAGAGTAAAAAAAACGTGGCTCGACGTGTTCACGTATTCATTCAAAATGGAGGTGAACATTTTCAGCATTTGCTGTCATGAATGATAATGTAAAAATTTGAATTAAATTATGTTTTTCAAAAATAAAATTATCAAAGGGTTAAGTAACATCGTGCATCTCCATTTTTGTTTTACCTCACAAATAAAATTGTAACAGTCCAACAGTGTTGGAAATTGACTCCCACACTTAAACAAGGTCCAATTGAATTATATTTCAGTGTTATAATAGTTGCCACATCCGTCAGACTAAATTATAGAATTTTTCTGGGACAGGATGCCTGACTTTCACTCCCCCCCCCTCCCCACAAATAGCCATACGGGTGCTACATAATCATGGCCCGAAAAGCTACTGCACATAAATTTTAATGCATTGAACCTTAGTAGCACAACTACGTCGAAAGACGTTCGTTCAACGTTTTTAATGTTCTTCGTACATCTTTTAAACGTTTTTTTAACTAGCTGTGCTACTGGGGAAGGTATCGTGTCTGACTCGGTAAATAAACTACGTAGACGACTGCAATGAAGAATGGAGGTTCTGACACTGACACTGGTAACTTAAAGGAAAAATAACATTTTCCAAAATGTCAGCCTTCGGGTTTCTATCATGAAGGGGGGTTGGACACAGTTAGATTTACAAAATTTCAACATTCGAAGATTTTATTCGATTCGAAAGTGGTGGCTCAGCGAAAATAAAAAATACGTCCTATATGGTCAGTGAAATTAAGGTGGAATGAATTAAAAATTACGCCAGCAGAGAATTACACATTGGCGAGAACAATAACTTGGCTGAGATCAATAACGCGAATTCCAGAGCAACCCTACAAGTTAATCCAATAAAATTAAAATGACGTAATCGCGAGCAAATAATTTTGAAGATGTCGAAGGGCACCAAAATAATAACTTACGCCAGCAGGATGCCAAGAGGAGAAGTAGAAAGTACGTTGATTTTGCAGACGGACGTAATATAATCTATTTTTAGCACACCGGTCCGAAGAGACGAATAACGAAAAGAATAGTGCATACGGGAAAAGCGAAAATACAGATTTAAAAGCCGAAATGGCAGAAAAATGAAAACAGAAGTGATTTAGAATTCTTGAATTTTGGATAGATTACATTAAAGAAAGCCAAATTAAATGATTATTAAATTAGATATGTGATCTCTATCACATATATACTCCCCTCAAAGAGGAAAAAAAAATTTGAAGAAATTTTTTTTTTAATTAGTTACAATTAATGTCCTTAAAAATTTAAATTAAATGCTCTGTTTGGCTGGCTTAAACAATTAAGAAAAGTATAAACATATACAGACTAAATTATACAATTGAAAAAAATACTGATGACCACCACCTAAAAATGTTTACAGAGAAAAATTGTCATGACAAAAATAAAAATAATAAGTGCTAGCAATAAAAAGAAATGTCGACAAAATCAAAGTGGAGCATTTGGCTCACAATAAATTTTCAAAGGGGCATTTTAGCACATCCTTTCTTTCAAACAAGGGGCATTTTAGCACACCCCTTTTTTTAAAATAAGGGGCATTTCAGCACACCCTTTTCTCTTAAATTGAGCATTTCAAGCTCATGTGCACATCACAGATATACTGCACAGAATTGCAGTGAGTACTCAAAATTAAAATTATAAACCAGCGCTGTTGAATAGTTTGCATATATATATCAATAAGGCCTTTAAATATCAGAATTATATGTGATGGAGATCACATATCTAATTTAATAATCATTTAATTTGGCTTTCTTTAATGTAATCTATCCAAAATTCAAGAATTCTAAATCACTTCTGTTTTCATTTTTCTGCCATTTCGGCTTTTAAATCTGTATTTTCGCTTTTCCCGTATGCACTATTCTTTTCGTTATTCGTCTCTTCGGACCGGTGTGCTAAAAATAGATTATATTACGTCCGTCTGCAAAATCAACGTACTTTCTACTTCTCCTCTTGGCATCCTGCTGGCGTAAGTTATTATTTTGGTGCCCTTCGACATCTTCAAAATTATTTGCTCGCGATTACGTCATTTTAATTTTATTGGATTAACTTGTAGGGTTGCTCTGGAATTGGCGTTATTGATCTCAGCCAAGTTATTCTTCTCGCCAATGTGTAATTCTCTGCTGGCGTAATTTTTAATTCATTCCACCTTAATTTCACTGACCATATAGGACGTATTTTTTATTTTCGCTGAACCACCACCGCCCGTTATAATAATGTTTCAATAGTATATGTTTAATAAAATAGTTTCATGTATTTAACGTCAAGTATTTAACGTCTTTGTTTTATTATATTGTAACTAAGTGCATATTCGAACCTGGATTATCAAGTATCACAACGCAGTCTTTAAATTTAAAACAGCCTCAACCAAATAATTTCTTTACATAAATGAAAAATGAAAACAGAAGTGATTTAGAATTCTTGAATTTTGGATAGATTACATTAAAGAAAGCCATATTAAATGATTATTAAATTAGATATGTGATCTCCATCACAAAACCTAGTAGCACAATTAGTGCAGAAAACATTCAGAAGACGGTCTTTGAACGTTTTTGAACGTTCTGTGAACGTCTTTTGAATATTTTTTTATCTAGTTGTGCTACTAGGGAATGGATTCACGGGTGGTCAAGATAAATAGTATTCGCATACGTAAGTACATAC
Organism: Cheiracanthium punctorium; assembly: GCA_038373885.1. NCBI lineage: Eukaryota > Metazoa > Arthropoda > Arachnida > Araneae > Cheiracanthiidae > Cheiracanthium > Cheiracanthium punctorium. Next base: position 100,677 of record JAWZYV010013303.1, read on the forward strand.
CCTAGTAGCACAACTAGTTCAAATAATGTTCTAAAGATGTTCAGTGAACGTTCAAAAACGTTCAAAAGACGTTCTTTGAACTAGTTGTGCTACTAAGGTATTTACGTACGTAAGTATATTTATAATATTATTCTCCGTGAACGATAATCATGTCATATGTATAATAATAACTTCTCCTGTTTATTTATAATGTGTTTTCATAAGAGTTAATCAGTTATTTCCAATATTAAAATAAGAAATCTTTTGCTCAAATACTTTTTTGAGTGCGTGTAAATATAGATAAAAATTATTTACGGAGGATAAAATCTGGAACTTGAAACATTATTTTTAATCCACTCAAAAATAAACATTTGCCTTGTGAGAAATAAATACAATTAAATTTATTTTTTCAAGCTTATCTCCCTATTCCCACACCTCCCCAAACCCAAACGTCGTCATCGACAAATTTAACACGAACAGATCAGTAACAGTTTTCTTACAATGAAATTCTGCTCTGGCAACAGACAAAGGGCATAACACGTGATATCGTTTCACAGCGTCTGATTGAATTTTATAGCGGAACTCAGCATTTCCATTCAGGAAACATCAAATGCAGGTATGATATTATAAACGCATTCAAACAGTTTGAAAACTATAAATATGCAGAAAACGAATTTCGTTGCCAGGGAAATGCTGTGTTGAAAGAAAAAAAATTATTTTTTTTCAAACATGGAAATAGGAGTGAAATCGAATACGCTTTTTTTTTTCCGGATGCGAAAATAATCGAAACGATATGAGTTTTTCTTTTAATAAAAAAATGTTTTATAACTGGAATATTATATAACGGAATTTATTTTCTGCACAAAAGATATGCTTTGTGTATGAAAAGAAATGTTACGCAATTGGTAATTGAGCGCTGTAAATATAATTTCGTTTTAGGAAATTTCTCTAAGGAATAGCAGCAGTTCTGAATCGATAAGAAAACTATATTTGATATGTTCTATCGAAGACATTTTGTTAGGGAGTAGGGAATTCCCTATACCTTTGATGCAGATTAAAAAATAGCTCGCATTTATGAAAAAATAATTTTGTTTGAAAAAGAAAAATTGAACTTTATTTTTGTGCTTTTTTGCAATTAAAACTTTTGTCGATATTAAAAATGCTGTAAAAATTAAAATAACGAACGCGTTTACATTTTATTGTGGTTGATTAATTATGCGATAAAACATTCTTTTTTTAATTTTTATTCAACGTACGGTAGAAGTCTAATATTTGTAAAAGTTTACCTGTCAAATGAGAGTTCGCATCATATTAGCTACAAAACCGGAAATTCATCTTTTATACGCTAGTTATTCCCACAATTACCGAAGTAATAAGACGTCAATAATAATTTTTCGACAAAAATTAAACTTTTATGTATTTAAACAGAACAAATAATAAACCTTTGAATTATACAATTCTTGAGCTATGAAATTTTTACCAGAATAGAAATTTTCTCGGTAGGTAGATAAACAATTTCTGAAGAAATAATAAAAGTTAAAGCAGGAAGTTTTATGGTTGCACTCTTCTTAAATTAATATTAATGTAACATTTAGCCGGTTTTACTGAGGTCTTGATATAATTTGACAGTTCCTTTTCATCTGGAAAATTTAAATCCACTATAATTTTCCAAAATTCTCGAACGTTTAAAAAATTTAAATTATCATGTTTGCATAATGGCTAGAAATAATGCTGTAAATGGCCTGAATATTTAAAAATTGAAAAGAAAACTATCGTTGCAAATGGAATGAAAGATAAGGAATAAGAAAATAATATTTAAGAATTTTTAAAAACAAATGCAAATAAACGGAAACGGATGCTAGTACAGAAAGCTTTTTAAAATGTCTGTTATAATTTAATAAAGAAATATAAAATGAAAATCGCTATATAAAATAAAACACCATCTGTACAATCCCTCCCACAGTCATAAGATAGACAAACGAAAGCCAAAAAATGAAAGTTAAAACTTTATAGTGGTGTATAAATTATAAATGACGTTTAAACAAAGAATGAATTACTTAAAAGACAAATTTCCATAATCTTTTTTTTTTTACGTTACGAACACTAAAAATAAAATATAATTAATGGTCTTTTTTGCTATTATTACATAAAAGAAATCCTTTTTATTTCTATTTTGTAGGAAATATTTTTTATCCTTGTCTATTTTAAGCAATATTGTAACCTGATATGAGCCAGATAAGTTACCAGTGATAAATTACCCGATGCAAGCTTAATAACTGCACTATTTCCATTCAATTTCTTTTGCTTTTGCTGTTCAGTTATGACATAAAATAATTACCCGTTTTCGGTAAACGAGAGTTTAATCGTCTTTTTATGTCGTTATGTTCGATTATTACAGCTTTCAAAATAATCACATTTATTCAGAGTGATTCTAAAAATCGAATCTAAACATGATGCTTCTGGCATTATACCATTCACGACATCAACTGTTCTATTGACAGATGTGTCGATTTTGTATAAAAAATGATAATAATGCGTCCTCTAAGTTTTAATTATACATACTGCTTGATGTACAGTGGACGCTCTCTACAACACGACTTGTCTTGTCTTGTCTGTCTTGTTTTCATGGGTTAAGAGGGCTTAGTCACTTCTACTTTTACTTTTACAGCATTTTGCGCTAGAGATGTGTGAGATCGTTAAAAATTGTAGATACGCGGATACGGATCTGAAAATGGATCATCTGTTTCTTATAGCCACGCATACGGATATGAAAATGGATCATTTGTTGTCATATATGCGGATACGAATATGAAAACGGGTCATCTGTTTTTATATCCGCGGATACGGATATGAAAGTGGATCATTTGTTATCATATATGCGGATACGGATCTGAAAACAGATCATCTGTTTCTCATATCCGCAGATACGGATCTAAAAACGGATTATCTGTTTATCATATATGCAGATACGGATCTAAAAACGAATCTTTTATTGTCATACCGCGGATACGGATCTTTTTGTTTGGAAATTATATTGAAAAATACATAGCTTGAAGCGATAATTTCATACGAAATGTGTGAAAAATACTACAACAGTGATAACTTGCAGATCATGTATATTGCATGGATTAAAAAATAATGTAGTGGTTAAAAATCAGATACTTAATAATCTTAACAGGGCTTTATGGGCATTAAATTATCGAGACGATACATCTAAACCTAGTACTTTTTCAAATTCACAGAGCCTCTGGTAATTTCTTGTAAGACAATAGTTCGAAAAAACTGTGTTGTTTTGGTATATAAATACGAGTAAGTATATCAGATACTTGAAAATTTTAGGATGTTTTTTCAAAATGTGTATTAGATACTGTAGTGAAGAATCTTCCAGTTAAGCAATTTTCAGAAAAAATTTTGTATCGTAACATGGTAGTATTCTTGTATTCTAATAGTATAAAAAATAATGAATAATTATATGTAAATGACATAGGCTTACTAAGGGAGGATGGATGTCTAAGACCTCTCTAGAAAGAGTTTATATCCTGTGTGAAAATTACACTTTCTATTGCAAGAATAAGAGATGGAGCTCTTAAGTGTTTGGGGGTAGATGAAGCCCACACGTCGAAAGATTCAAAAAGTTTACCAAGTTATATAATAGTAAATACGCGCTGCAGCTTTAAATTTCTACTACTAATTTAAAAAAGAGATTTTTGCGCTAAACAAGAAGATTCATTTAAAAATAATAAGCAGTAATTATTAAGTTTTAAGTAATAAAATTTAAGTTTAATTACAAAAATATAATTAATATTATAGAATAATTTCATTGTGTCTTTTCTTTGACTTATCCTAAATTAGGCTTTAAAAGATCCGTGGAAGATCCGCTGAAAGAAAGCGGATACGGATACGGATCCAAATATTTTTTCTCTGACGGATCCGGATCCGGATCTGGATAACGGTTTTTTGCCCAGACGTATCCGAATACTGATCCGGATCTTTTTTTTCCCTTCAAATATACACCGATACGGATACTGATATCCGCACACCTCTATATTGTACCAACCCCAAATTCAGAATCCAGCGGCAGTACCTTCAAAGGGTATTAATTTCTACCACAAACTCCCGAAGAGTTCGTTTCTACTTAATTCGGAAGCCGATAGATGGCAGCACTACCGAACACACGATTTGTCTAACGCGAATTGGATATTACGCGAGTTTCCTAGAAGTAATGTTATCTAACAGCTAACGCGAATTCCTTGCACGAAACACGAGATTTTTCGGCAATAGTAAGAAGCACCAGCCGAAGCGCGGGGTACAGTATTATGCTGTACAGTACAGTTATAATAATTATTACAGCACAATGCCATAATTTACCGTAATTATTATTGTTGCAGTGCAGTACAGTAATAATTATAACACTACAGTTTAGTTTATTAAAGTGCTACACTTTATTATTATTAGTGCATACTGTACGTACAGTACTGTACTTATATTTCTCTCTCCTACTGATCTTAAATGTTGCGCGTTTACAACTAACCCCGAACTGTCCCCAAACTATCCCCGAATTGAGTTAAAAATCTTGCCACAATCTCCGCCATCTTGCTGGTAGTTAAGTCGAGCGATGGCAACGGTAGCTCTTTTTTCAGCACTGGGCAATCTATCCAGCTGTTCTCGCATTCTTCCATTTTTCAGCAGATGTCAGTGCTGTTAAAAATAATCGTGACCATTTTTTTTTTTTACGGGAAATGACGTGCTAAAAGTAAAGGATTCTCGGGGAGATATGTCACCCGCAACTATTTTTATAGTTAGCCGATCGAGTTGTATGGTGGGTAAAGCACCGTACTACGGTTTCGGGTTCAACTCCCGGCGGCCGGGGTTCGATCCCCGACTGGGCGTGGTTGTCTATGTGTCCGTCCCGTCATAGGGGGGTAACGTGGCCGTCCACTGGGTGCCCCCATAACAAAATGGCCACACTTTCGGGTAGTTATGGCAAAGGCTTGTGGTCAATGCCTGCCCATTAGAAAAAAAAAAAAACTATTTTTATAGAAATCATATCTATTCTTCGTGACTGGCAACAGTCAAAACGTCAGAGTTTGGTGTTCCCAGAGCGGGAACACTGCGCGTTAAAAGGCTAAGGGATTGATTTTATATTTTTAACATTTTTGTTACTGTAGAAATAAAACAAACCGTAGCCACGTAAAAGATATAATGTTGCCGAAAAATAGTCTGGTACTGTCATATGTTGTGCAAAATTAGATATAAAAAATCCGTGCATAAGAATTGAAATGATCTTATGATTCTGGTGCATAACATTTGAACACTATTTCCCAGAAATATGACGGGCACTAAATAGAAGGAGAAAGCTTAGCCCGCAATTTTGAAGGGAGCAATGATTAAGGGATTGATTTTATATTTTTAACATTTTTGTTACTGTAGAAACAAAACACACCGTTGCCCCCTAAAATGCTAATTTTAATAACTGAACGAAGCCTGAACATTTATAGAGTCCTTTGACAAGTTTTTTTAGCAATAAGGAGGTAAAAATGCACGAATAAGAAACAAATCGAATATTAACTTAACAAAAACATTCAGGAAAAAAACTGATGTAAATAGGTAAAACTAATCAAAAACTTCGTAAAATAGAACAACCACTCATTAAAAAAGTAAATCTTGACTTCTTGATTTAAGTAAACATACCGGGTTAATTGTAGATTAAATAGATAATGTGCGAAACTAATGATATCCTGGTAAGCTGAATGAACAAGGGAAGCTGCTATTTACAAAGGTGATATGCAAAATTAATGATTTCTTGACTCAACGGAAGCATTAAAATTAAGATACTCTTAAAATTAATAAAAGTGATGTATTTTAAAAATCATTTTTTACATGCACATTTCTTTGCTTTTTACAAATCTTCAATAAAAATCTTAATGATCGAATTTCTTGAGATAAATCTAAAACACTTTACTTTTACTTTTTCGAAAAAATATTTCATTAGGAATTTTTATTAACATAATGTAACATAAACACAGGAATTATCAGGGTGAAATTACCCGAATCAGGTCTTAATGGCAGGGTTATTTCTCTCCTCTTTGCTATCTGTCACCTGAAATAATTACCCATCTTCTGCTAAATGCGAATTTAATCGTCTTTTTGCGTCATTACAGATTCGATTACAGCTTCGAAGAAAAATCAGATTGATTCCGATTGATTTTAAAATCGACTTCACGCCTGTGACGTCACAGGGGCTCGAGGCATTAATCGTTTCTGTGACAGATGAATCGCCTTCACGTAGAAAAGAAAAAGAAAAGAAAGAGTATCGACGCAAACGTAATGATACACTTTATGTTGAAATTTTGACGTCATAAGACGTCATTTTTTTTTGTATCTGTCCCATAAAGATGAAGATTTGAATAATGGTTTTGGTCGTTTTGTTAAAATAACTTACTCATTTTTTATTTTTTTTGTAAAATTGAAATCTTTTCATATATTAAATTTGAACTATAATTTTACACATTAACCCTTTAACGCGCAGTGTTCCCGCTCTGGGAACACCAAACTCTTGACGTTTTGACTGTTGCCAGTCACAAAAAATAAATTTGATTTCTATAAAAATAGTTGCGGGTCACATAGCTCCACGAGAATCTTTTACCTTATAGCACATCATTTCCCGTAAAAAGATGGTCTCGAATATTTTTAACAGCACTGACATCTGCTGAAAAATGAAAGAATGAGAAAACAGCTGGTAGATTGCCCAATGCTGAAAAAAGGGCAGCCGTTGACATCGCTTGACTTAACTACCAGCAAGATGGCGGACGATCGAAACGTTCACGCGTGCCACAGATCTAGAGACCCTTTTTTGACGACAGCTGGCTGTGCGCGGGCACAGCGTCAAAAAAGGGTCTCTAGATCAGTGGCACGCGATGAACGTTTCGATCGTCCGCCATTTTGCTCTTAGTTAAGTTGAGCGATGGCAACGGCTGCCCTTTTCTCAGCATTGGGAAAGGGTTGCGCCTCAAAGGGTTAAAAGTGTATCATAGTACATGCGTTGGTCTTATTTGTTTTTCTAATTTTCATTACATTGGAAAGTGTATCCGAACACATGCGTCAGCACACACTTTTCTGATTTTTTATTATGTTGGAAAGTACATCATAACTCATTTATCAGCATTATTTTGTTTTTCGGTTTCATTATATTGGATTGCGTATCATAATTCATTTTTCGTCCCTATTTCTTTTTTTGTGGTTTCATTATGTAGAAAAGTGTGTCACAATATATTAGTCAACTCCGTTAGTTTATCTTCTTACATTATGTTGGAAACAGACATAGTATTTTTAACACTACTTCAGTATTTTGAACATGAAATTTGAGGTGTATTGTTCATAGTATGTTTTTTAGAATGTAGTATAGCTCTGGTATTATTTAAATCACGCAACAAATAAAAGAATTAAGGAAAGAAAGTACTAAAATAATATACTAAGTCTGGCAAAGCTGTTTGTAAAGTATATCTCAATCCATATTTATATAGGCAAAGCAATTTGTAGTCGCTCTCTTTCCGAATGGAAGCAACATTTAATTAAACCAAAAGGAGAAAATTCATGATTCTTCATTTTTTTGTTTTATGAATTGCATTTTTAGTTGTTAGATTTAGTTGCTAGATTCTACTGTCATAACAAGGCAACAATGATGCATGAACATATTTAAAAAAATAAAAAATACGAATTCGAAAAACTACTGGCACGTTTTCAAGGTATGAAATTAATATCATCGTGAGGATTATTATTATTATCGTTAGTTTAAAAATAGTTAATCCTTTTGATTTCAATTAAAATATTATTGTAAATTGCAGTGATGATTTTTTTTTTCACTTTGAAATTTTTATTTCCTTTTACGAGCTTCATATGAAGCATAAAATAATTTGAATAGTCTTTTTAATTAAATAAAAAAATAATTCTTTGTAAAAAATTAATTATAAAGCACGAGGTTAAGAAAATTTTATGTCTTTTTAACGACGAGAACAATGTTACCTTATTCTCTTTCTTACTCTCTTTGGAAGTTATTACATTTTAATCAAACAAAATGAATATTTCGTATTTCAACTCGAAATTTGGAGTTTGTGCTTAAAAATTTAAACAGTACATCATGTAACGAATTCTCCGACTTTTAATTACATGTCCAACATTCTATCACAACTCTCTCGGTAACCAGATTTCAAACTTTGAACAAAATTATATTCTTTAGATTTAATAAAACTAAATTATATTCTTTAGATTTAATAATTTTACGTATTTATTCCCCATTCAGTTGATGTACGCCCTTAAGTTGTGAATTTGCGATTGCGTTAGATTTATAAGACACATGTTAAATACAAATTTATAAGACACAGGTTTTTTAAAGTAAATTTAAAATATTTTTAAAAAGTATTTTAATCCTTAACCCTTTAATGCGCAGTGTTTCCGTTCTGGGAACACCCAACTCTGAAATTTTGACTGCTGCCAGTCGCGAAGAATATATTTGATTTCTATAAAAATAGTTGCGGGTGACACAGCTCCAAGAGAATCCTTTACTTTTTTGCATGTCATTTCCTGTAAAAAAAGGGTCACGATTATTTTTAACAGCACTGACATCTGCTGAAAAATAGAAGAATGAGAGAACATCTAGCTAGATTGCCCAATGCTGAAAAAAGGACAGCCGTTGCCATCGCTCGATTTAACTACCAGCGAGATGGCGGACGATCGAAACGTCCATCGCGCGCCACAGATCTAGAGAACCTTTTTTGACGCAGCTGGCTGTGCGGCACAGCCAACTGCGTCCTGACTCTGCAGTCAGGAAGACAGAATATAACGCACGAAGATATATAAAGGTTGAAGACCATTAGAAATGTTATCAGAAAATGTCGTTTGTTTAATATCATGGCTAAATATGATCGCTGTAGTTAAGTAATAAAATTTTGAGGCGAAGCTATTAAAAGCAATAAAAGAACGATAAGATATTGCTTTCTCCTTTCAATTTTGTTTATGTGTTCCCCTTTACACACACACACACATAGATATATATGTATTTCCAAAGTAATCTTTTTATTTATTTTCCTTCTTCAATTTTCTGTTCTCTGTAACTATTTCTTTTTTGAGCATTTTATATTTAGAATGTTTTTATCGATAGAATTTTTTTTGTCATTCTTTGTGGCATCATCCCATGTTTTACTGTATCTTCTGTTTATTTATTTATTTATTTTTTTGTTTATGAAAGTTAACAGAATTATTTTCGTTATATGATATGTTTCACCGGTTCGAAACAATCATGAAATAAAAAGAAATTCAATTAAAATTACTTGCATTTCGAATTTGTTATAAAACCAATTTTGCAAATGGAGCACAAAAGGCTAATTTAATAAGACTTCTGTTGGAATGAGAAAGTTGGACACTTTGCAGCGGCCACAAAAACTTTTACGGAGTCGTTCAAGTCATATAGAAGTATATGCCAATCTTATGAACACATTCCGCTCTCCAGGAAACTGATAAGTTTATGGAGGTATCCAATTCATAGAGGCACACTTACTCAAAAAGTCTTCCAAGTGTTAGTCACATTTCTTTTCCAGTTCCGAGAATAACTACTGTAAAAGCACTTATTTTTTCCAGACTTTAAGTTTCGTGATTTTCGCTAGCCCGTCGTAATCGCGAAAATTAAATCCTCGCGAAATGCTCTTCTTTTTCTCGCTACAAATAATAATAAAACACCAGAAATTTTTCACTTACCGAAATTTAATGATTTATTACGCAGTGACAAACTCTTTCTTGCCAATTTTCTGTCTTGCAACGAGACTTTCTTACAACTATTTTTTGAATATGAAACAATAACACAACTAGAATGCAGCTTATTCACTTACGGTATTTATACCAGTTTCTTTGAAGCCATTCAAAATTGGGAGTTGGGGGGGGGACTTTTCGGACGAAAGGAAGTTTCTTAAAATGCCTTATTCAAAAGGGGTTCCATATCTCGGTACTTTCGGGATTTTTAAAATTTCGGTTCTGTTCCTACAAAATTCGAGAAATTTTCAGCTCTTGAAATCACCTACACCCTCATTTTCGCGAAAATTACGGATCGCGAAAATATGTGCTTTTACAGTAATTAGTTTTCCGGAAAATACAAGAATTGAAGAAAAATGCGAAGTTAGAATTATGTACTACTACATGGTTCACATTTAATGAAGTAAAAATATCCTGTACATACATACGACATAAGATATTTGCATTGCGTTTGAAAACATTTTGAATGAAGATAAATATACCTTTCTGCAGAAAAATTGTCTAACTAAAGGAGGTATGTAACAATATTTTTGGTACAGTCGTGTATTAAAGCAAAGAGACTCGAGAACTAACTGCTATATGAGGGGTGTCTTGGAAGGAGGGCTTATTAAGGAGTTCTAATGCATATTCAAGCTACATCCGAAGAAAACCGCCCTAAACTCCAGACTGGTAGATCGATGGCTGAGCGATAGTCCCGAACCCAGGACCTACATACTCCATCCATCTACCATTTTCATTGTCTTTATCCATTAGACCACATATGGGCAACCTCCGGCCAGCCGGCCGGATGTGGCCCGCCACGGCTTTAGGTCCGGCCAGTGGAGTATATCGGAAACCCGTATAAAAACTATATAAACCATTCAAAATCACATGCAGTACATCTCAATTATACGTCCCGCGACTTAGCTAACGTAATGAAGTTTGACCTGCGATTTCGCTTACACACTAGGATACCTCCAAAAATGATGAAACTTCGTTTATATATATATATATATATATACGAAGTTTCATCATCTTTGGGGGTATCCTGGTATAAAGTACTAAATAAATAATTATTTCTCTAAAGAACAACGCCAGGTGTATTTTATAATAAATCTGAAAGATGCAAACATATTCTTTTTATTTTCAATTTTCAATTTACATTCTTTTATACATGAAGCATACCTGTGTATTGCAACGAAAAGTGAGTAAAAATAACTCTGACTTTTCTCTGACTTTCAATTACATCAGTTTTCTTTTTAATAAAACACAGAATCCTCATCAAATAAAAGTCGTTTTTTGAACAAAAAATTAAGCACTTTAAATTTTATAAACTCAACTATCTTCAGATGCAACTTTTTAATTTCTTGCGAAGTTATCGAAAAAGGACACTATAATTGAATTTTAATGGTAGCACCTTTTTTATAATTCGTTTTGGCACCTTTTCTGATGCGTTATAATTCTGGTGCTCAGGTAAAGGAACAATCTCAATATAACGTATTTTCGAATGTACTGCAGATAATTTTCTTAGAAATGAGAGGAAAAATTTCTTGTTCAATTGTTACATCTTGACTCGCCACTTTAAGGAATTCATAAAGCATAGGCGGTTATTAAAAAAATAATTTTAAAAAATAGAGAGAGAAAAAAATAAACTGAAAAGGATTGAAGAATATGTTATTATTATTATTTTAAAACCACCTTTTATTGCAAGCATAAATTGTTAAATTTGGTAAATTAATACAAATATTTGCTTGAAAGTGATATAGCATGAACTATGTTTTCTTATTTTTGAAATTATTTATTGAATTTTTAAATTATGTTCAATTGCTGTTTTTGTAATTTAAATTATATATGATTTATGTTTGTCATTAGAAGAAAATATAAGTTTATAATAATTTTATTAATTTATATTTTTAAAAAGAATTTTTGTATCCGGTCATGGGTTTTGTAATTAGTAGAATTATACATATTTAATTTTTACAATTAAAAGTATATGTGTATGATGAATTGTAAAAACAAAGGACTGATAAGGAATTGTAAGGGAGCACTTTACATACAGTTTTCATAAACGATAGTGTTAACATACCTTTGCATAAATAATTAGCGATTTTTTTACCTATATTTTCACATCACTTCAAAGGAATTTTTATCTGCACTTTTAATGTGAATATCGTAGTAAAGAGGTTCTGAAACTAATAATATCTTTTTAAATTTCTGTACAGCGCAGGTGAAGAGGGGACACTTACAGGAAAAATGAAATTTCTCAGGAGGGCAAGTGCGCAAAGTGTTATTTATTTCCACTGATAATAGACACGGATTTATTTCTCACTATCCTATCTTCTTTATTTATAGCCCCTGGAGATTTTCTTTATCCTTCCACATAAAGCAAATAAATAAATAAATAAATAAAAATAAAAATAAAAATTAAAATAGAATAAAATAAACATATAAATAAAAATAACATCAAGATGTGGTATCAACTCTTCCCAAAAATATAAAAATAAAAATTAAAAAATAAAAAATAAATAAATAAATAAAAATTACATCAAGGTGTGGTACCAACTCTTCCCAAAATTATAAAAATTAAAAATTAAAAAATAAGTAAAATTGAAACACTTTTATATTTTAAAATACCCACTTAGTTGCCATACATAACTATATTTCCCTTTAACAGTACCAGTAACCCATTAAACGGTCGGAGGTTACCATCGCCAAGTGGATATGTCACTGAATATGGCGGACGGCATCAGTATAACGGACCGGCGCTCGGGCCCCCCACGCGGATGTCGATCCAATGACCTGGCAGATGCCCAGGCTTGCCATAGCACAGAAACAGAACTAAACGGTATCCAATCTGAGTTCAGCTTTGCGGATTTTTTCAGCACTGAACTTGGCGATAAATTGTCAAAAATGACTAATCATGGCAACTTTTGTCTTTTCACAGGCAACCCTTGAAAAATTATTCGTCGTGTTTTGAGTAGACAAAAATTGTGCCTCAGAAATTAATAGCACTCAAGTGCTAAAAATTAACGGACATGGTGCTCTTTACCACCCAGGAATAGATTAACTCTTAAAGGATACTACTTGTTGAATAACGATGGTTTTGATTATGGGCGAAACAGTGGACTCTCGATACAACGCGATTTGGGAATTACGCGAATGGGATATTACGAGAATTTTTCACAAGTAATGTATCTCAGAGCTTTTGTGAACTGTTCGCCTGCAACAATAGATTTTTCGCCAAAAGTAAGAAGCGCAAACCAGAAGTGCAGGGTGTGAAGGGGGCAGGGTAAGCATCGTCTTCGTGATTCGATATTGAAGAAGGGAGCCAGCCAATCAGCGAACGATATTTTATCCACCGTAGCATCACTGAAGATGGAAACAACCAAATCGTGCCTGTCTACTCCTGGTTTTATTTATTACTTTATGTAAGAAATGATAATGTGTTTGTGTGATATGGCATCGCTACGCCAGGGGATCTGCCAAGGATGGGGAGTGCCTTGGTAAGAGGATTTCGTAAGGGGTCTAACGCGTATCCACGTTACATCTGGAGAAAACCTACCAAAACTCCAGACCGTTAGATCGACAGCCGCACGATGGGACCCGAACCCGGGACCTTCACACTTCGACCGTTTACCATTTGCAGTGCCGTAACCATTGTGCCAAGGAAATGATAATATACAGGGTGCCACATAAAGGTTGTAACGGGCTTTGGTTAGAGAGGAGGGGGGCCTTGTAAAAGAAAAAAAATTAAAATAAGGTCGGAAATAAGACCCCTTTCAGATAAAATTCCTCTCGTTCATTTACAGAAAGTTACACTTTTTTAAATTTATATAAGAACCCTGTACAAAAAAATTCCCAATGCGTAAAATATGCCCCATAGACTAATGAGGTTATGTACCAAGTTTCAGACTTTCATCATGCAAAGTCTCAGAGATATCATTAAAGAAAGATGATCGGGTGCGATACATGATTTTGAATGCAAACATTTATTGCTAGAGAGGGAAAAATATTTTCTTTCGTAATTTCTGTACGACCCCTGAAATGCCATCACTCGAGGTGATTTTTTTCCCCTTAGAGAGCCATGGAAAAGTGGTTTAAGTCAGCGTTTTATTTATCTTCACATCTCTGACACTTTTAAAGGTATAGTTGTCAAGTATTGTACGTCACCTCATAAGTGTATGGGGCACAGTTTACTAATTAGGAAGGTTTCTGTACGGAGTTCGTATACAAATTTTAAAAAGTGTCACTTTTTGTAAATGTACGAGAGGAATTTTTTCTTAACGGAGTCTTATTTCCGGCCTTATTTTGAACATATTTTATTTTCAATTTACACTGTCCACTTATCTCTAATAGATAAAGAATTCGCAGACAGCACAGCAAACTTGCAGCAAGCTTGATTTATCAAGTCAATAAACTTGAATTATGCTTGAAAATTTCAAGCGTGTAAGCTTAATGCAAGCTTGAATCAAGTGTTCAAGTTTACACTTGCCCAGCTTGCATTAAGCTTGACATAGCAAGCTTAATTCCAAGCTTAAAAAATTTTCCTAAAAAAAATTTCCTATATACACGGGGCGCCCGTCGGTGAACTCGCCCCACATATTTTATTTTTCCACGCATTTGCTCCCTCTACGCTGAAATTTCCAGTTATTTCAATCGGCTGCGATCGAACTCGGTATCTAAGGATTCAAAAGCCAGCACTCTGACATGAACTCGGCCAACCTGAGTTGCGCTGATATGACTAAAGTTTGAAGTGACTGTTATAGTTATCACGCCGTTTTCCGGCGAGATCGATCAGTGGCCGATGTTTTCATCTGTTTCTTGTATTTTCCCATGGGATGAATCAAAATTAAAATAATGCGTGATTTAGAGACTCTACTAATAAGGAAATAAGCATAATATAAACTTAAAAGCAGCACACGTTTTAAAACTTTCAATATCGCGACACTCGTGTTGGGCAATACTAGCCAAAATAGAGACAAACGACTGATTTTGAAATCAATTTCGTAGTATAATTGTATTTTATTTTGAAGAATTTCCATATTTGGAAATATGGAATCTTTTTTTTTTAATTCTATGGTCAAGAACATTTATGACTGATGATAAATTATCTGTTATGTGGATGTGGCTTTCCAAATCAAGCAGTAATCAAGCTGTATTCAAGCTTGACACTTCAACTGACTTCTGCAAGCTTAAAAGGAATTGAACTGTCAAGCTTGTATTAATACGTCAAATTCAAAGAAATGTCAAGCTTGATTTAAGCTTATGTGCTGTCTGGTTTAAAGCCCATTACCACCTTTTTGATACACTCTGTATGGTTATGGAATGATTAAAACAGTTTGAGGGGTGTTTACAGTGTCTAAAATAACTCTGTGTGTTTCACTTACGAGAGGGGGTCTTGGAACGTCCCCACCCCCTCGCCTAAGTCAAGACTCCACTTTAATCGTGTAATTGATTACCATTCGTTAACCAAAGACACCACTCCACATTTCTTTAATTTGGACCTAACAATATGCAAATTATAACCGCACAAATTAAATACCAAATTTCAAGAATGTGCCAATATGTCTTCCAACTTCCTCCCAGTCTTTTAATTCTGAGTTATTACACAGCGCGTATGTACTCAGTAGCAAGATACCGAACTTTGCACAAAATTGAATTCCTCGAATTTAATTAACTACAACTCTCCGCAGTTGTGGATTTTGAATTTCTTACCGAGCGAACTGGGAACGAGCTTATAAAAGCCAAGCTGCAATTAAATTACCGGGAGTTTCTCTTTTGAACTTCGTAGGAGGAGTAGTTTTCGCATATTTCTTTTGGAACTTTTCTAGGAGAGCAGAGGGAAATTTTTAATGAAGTATCTGCTTATATTTGTTTCTTTGATTTAAAGATTTTACTTTTTTTATTTAGCTTTGGCGATGATGATTTCTTATGATAAGACTTTTCAGTTCGAATAAGTTAGTAACATTACTGCTAATTTAATGAGATTGTAGGTAGAATGTACACTGATTAATTCCTCAAATATTTATTTTGTTTTTATCATACATTTTCTTTCGATGTGCTTGATTTATTCGTTTCTTTAATTTATAATATTTATTTATTTATTGCTGATGATGAATTCTTAGGATATGAATTTGTCAGTTTGGAAAGTTAATAACATGTCGTAATAGTTAAACTAGATTGGTTGGTTGGTTGAGTAAGATTTTGGAACGCGATCCAAATAGGGTAGTCTAAACCACACAACGGATGAAACAGCAAATATACAATTATTAAGTTAGAATACGCGTAGTTTATGTTATTGCTATTGCAGTGATTTACTTTTATTTATGCCTTGTTTATATTTTCTTTGGATGTATCTGATACATTCGCTTCTTTAATTTATGATATTTATTTATTTAATATTGATGATGATGAATTCTTAAGATAGGAATTTTTCAGTTTGGAAACTTAATAACATGTCGTAATTGTTAACCTAGATCGGTTGGTTGGTTGGTTGAGTATGGTTTTAGAATGCGATCCAAATAGGATAGTATAAACCACACAACCGATAAAACAGCAAAGATACAATGATTAAGTTAGAATGCGTGTAGTTTATGTTATTGCTATTGCAGTGATTTACTTTTATTTTTGCCTTGTTTATATTTTCTTTGGATGTATTTGATACATTCGTTTTTTTACTTTAGAAGATTTTTTTTTTTTTTTTTTTTTTTTTTTTGTCATTTTGTGAGGAATTTTTAAGATATGACTTTTCAGTTTGAATGAGAAAAATAAAATGTACTGTAGTTTAATTAAAATTGATATAGTATATATATATACAGATTAAGTTATTAGCGAATTTTTCTTTATATTTAATATTTTGAAATTATTTCAGGATAGGAAAAACTGGTTTTAAATGAAGGATCGACTTATATATGTGTTTATATTTGTTTTTTCACTTTGAAAATTTTCTTTTTATTTAAAAACTATAAGGGTTTCTTAATATATGATTTTTCAGTGTAATTAAGTTTATAGTATATGCTGTTAATTTAGTTAGAATTTATGTAGCATACTATTGATTTATTTATCAATGGCTTACTTTTATTTTTATAATACTTTTTCTGACTTGTGTTTGATATATTCGTCTCCACTTCCAGTCCTGAAGAAAAAATTTATTTATAGTTGATGATGAGCTTTTCAAGTATTATTTTTCCGTATGAATTAGTTAATAACATATACTGTTAATTTAGTTGGAATATATGTAGTATATACAGCGATTAATTTATTAATGTTTCATTTTTATTACGCTTTTTCTTGTTTAATATATTTGTTGCTTTACTTTAGAAGCTTTGTTTTAATCATTTGTGATGAATTTTTATTATATGATGTTTCATTTTTGAATAAGTAAATAATATGTACTGCAGTTTATTGAGAATACATGTTGCATATATGCAGGTTAAATTATTAATGAATTATTTATATTTTTATGATGCTTTTTCGTCGTATATTTTTGCTGCAGAATTAAAGTTTTTTGTTTATGAGAACTATATTATGTGCTTTTTAGGGTTATCCGTCTTAGAAGAGTATTTAAATACATATTTGTCGGAAGGTATTGTTTAAATTAAATCTCGGTTCTTAAAATCCATCGGATTTCAGAGTTTATTTTTATTTTATTTTGCGTATTCTAAGCTTTATCGCTTTGGTGCATTATTTTTTATTATTTATATATCTGAAGGCAATGCAGTGCCAATAGAAGCCCTTTAAGCGTCTTTGAATGTCCAAATGCTAACAAAGTTTTTATAAACAAGAATTTATATTTTTTTATCATTATTTCAAGACCTAGATGGTCTAGGTTTTATTTTTTAACGCTATGTTTGTATGTTTTTCTCTGTTATATATTGATATTTAGTGGAGTTTTTTATTTTATTTTATCTAGCTATCAGTTTATCACTGTCATACATATAGGTGTGTGTTTGTGTGTGTGTGTGTGTGTGTACAAACAGAGTGTTTAAAAAATGAGTGATGAGCTTAAAAAATGAGTAACTATAATAAAATACAGAAAGAAAATGCTGTACCGTTTGTCGCATTCTATTTGAGAAAAACTGGGGAATTTCACCCCTGAAATTTTCAAAATTAGTTGCGAAAGTAACATAGACTTGTTGAATATACATTTCTTGACATAACTGAATGATAAAAGAAATAGTATACACGCAATGAAAAAAAAAGTTTTTAAAATAACCACTATTTGCAAATCTATGTAAAGGAATATCACACTTGAACTCGGAACCGCTAAACCAATTCAAACAATAATTAGAATGAAACGTACTTTCTGCCACCTCTCACTGTATCATTCCGAATTTTGAAGCGATATGCTTGCTTTATACTAACAAATACGACCTTGAAGAGTCTTCAGTGAGTTAAATATTCCCAAAATGAATTAGACATAATTTAAATTAAAAAATGACACTACCAGTTCCTCTTATTTTAATTCTCGCATTCCGCATTTTTATACTATATGAACGCAGCAACCGAGACAACCAAGCGCACATCTAACTACAAAGACTTTAATTTGAAGAAAATTAAATTCTTAGTGAATTATATTAAATTCTCGGAATTTCATCAACTGCATTTCTATGAAGTTGGGACTTCCGACTTTCTTGTACCAAGTAAATTGGGTTCGGGGCTTGAAAATGTACAGTAATTGAGTTACGGGATATTTTTCTCTCTTTGATTCTGAATGGAACTTTCTTTGAGCTGGAAACTTTTCCAGGACTAGAAAGAAACACTTTTAATGAGATGTCGTACTTTCTTTTTGCTGTGTTGTATCTTTGTCGTAGAACTCACAAGTGGTTTCTGATAGTGCTTTTCTAGCAATTATTATTACAGTAGCGGCAGTACCCGTTCTTCGTAAAAGAAGCAGCAGACATTTTTTTATAGCTCGACTGGCCATTCTTGTTTCTGCCTTTCATCCCATGAGTAAGTCCCAAACTTGGGCCTCGTTTAGAAAAAATGAGGACCAAGCTACCTTCCCAGACAGCACACACGTACGTTTTCGGAACGTTAATAGACGTTCAGAGAAAGTTTTCTGGACGCTAATAGACGTTCTGAGAACCTATGTGTGCGACCTGGGTTGGTGACAAAACTCTGGGGGGCTCCGCGTCAGCCTGAACCTCTAAGGAGTGGGGTTGCTATGCTTTTCGTGCTCAAGAGCCCATGATCGCGAAGGCGTGGATGAACAGCAAGGGGTTGTCCTCACGTGGGCAATTGCGCTACTCAGTTTAGTTCATTATTAGGCTAGTGGGAGTACCCGTTCTTCGTAAAGTAAGGAGCTGGAATTTTTGTAACACTCAAATTTGAATCGGGGCATAAGTTTCAAAAATTACAAATTATTGTTCTTATAACGTTAACATTTGCATCAGATTAGAAAATATTCAGCACAATTTTAGTTTCTCTGTCTCATTGTCAATCCGTACTCAAACTTTCGAGAATTGCATCTATTAATACAATATTTATATACCATGCATCCCAATGAAGAGAATGTACGTAGCATTTATTGTTCTTATGCAGGATCAACAAAAAGTATTCCAATACATTACGCTGTATGGGCAGTGATTCTCTTTAACGTGTTTTTAGAGATATTCCGATATTTTAACAAAGGAAAATTGCCATACTTTATTAAGCTTTACAAAATAATGCCCTCCATAGGAATCAGTGTCTGTCACATTTTTAACTCTTCTACGGGAGCACCGAAAGGAATTCTTGTACATTACGGTCTACGACAGTTTCACCCTTCCAAGATATTCACCCATTTCAAGTAAAATAAAATAAGTATATAAACATTTATAGCAGCTTACAAGTCATTTCTCAGAAGTTCAACAATTGTAATAAACAGCTTTTATTTTGATCTTATCAATAAATCTTGTCAAATTTGACGGCAATACATCGCAAAGTTTGCCACACATATATTGTTGTGTTCGAAAGTTCTTTATAATTGATGTGTTTTTCAAGATTTTTCTTTCTTTTTTCCAGGGATGCATATTTGTCGATTGCTTAGATCGTAACGCAAGACGAGAAATCGCCAAACTTGGCGACCATGATGCATGGATTCCTTCTCGAACATTGACAAATACGATTTCGGAAAATTCTCGAATCATTTGAAATTTGTAGCATTCTAGTGTTAAAAATACTAAATAATAATAATAAAACTCGGCTGTTCGAGCCTCGTCAAGGAGAGACCCCACTGAAACCCCCTAAATTTTTAGCTTTATTATTGCCATAGTGAAACGATATTAATTGACTTTGTCATTTTATCGCTCATCTTTCGCGTATTTCGCCCGGTAACCCCATGTTGAAATTTTTATGAGTGTAACCTATTTATAGAAAAATACGTGGGATGCATATACAGCTTACGAAATAGTGTAACAATAGATTAAAGCTGTTATGAACTAATAGTATTTAAATATATGTAAAAAATACATGTGAGCATATTCTACAGCTTACGATATCCTTCTTTAATAATAGCGTAGTATGCTAATGAGATGTATGTGTGTGTGTTTGCTATAGGTGGCCAGAGAGCTTGTCGGATCCGGGTCAAATTTGGCACAGAGGCTAAATAGGTAAAAAAAAAAGACAGTGCCGCAAAAAAAAAAAATTTTGAAATTCGAATTATTTAGAAGATATTAAATAAAAACAGAAGAAATGAGCATCTAGGTTACCATATTTGGCGACCTTGCTCCAGCAAAAAACGATTTATGCTTTCGCAACAAAGCAGGAAAGCTCTTAAAAGTATGTTGGATTCGAAAATACATGAAGTTGGAATTACGCAAAGATAAGATTCACGAGAAATAAATACGTGTGTTAACATAAAGTTAACTATTTTCAAATAGCAAGATCGTTTGGATACCAGGAGTTCAATATTAAAGATGACGCTTTTTATTTATTTTTTTTTTTTAACCAGTCATATCCTTGGCAACGTTCTGTGAATATATGGCAACCCTTGTGAAAGCCGCCATTTTATTTTGTTCTATGATTGAACTAGATTTGATTGCCACTGAAAGAACATTCCAGCGTTTTCGTTAATAAAAAAAAACATTTTAGATTTAAAATGATTTATTTTACCCTTGGGAGTGCTTAACTAAGGTATGATTGAGTCTGGAAGAAGATTTTACCGTAATGATTTAGATTTTACTACATTTGCATAAGGTATCTAAAACTTTGTTCTAAAATCTAAAAAAAAATTAATAAATAAAAAGAAATATACCAAAAATAGCGAAATGCAATCGGAAAGTAATTTTATTTTGCAGCATGCATATGTTACGTAATGTTACGGTTGTAGCATGGTTAAATACAAAATTAAATGAGTAAATGGGAAATTTTTAATGCATCACGTTTGAAAAGTGATTTTGCAACATTCAAAATGAAGAACATTTTCAGCTGAGTGAGTTAAAGTAATTAAATTCATAAACCTAAGCAACGGACTGAAATGCCACCTATTAATTCTAAACTCAAGGCCTCCTGCAGACGATAATTCTGATAACTCGGAAGGACCAATGCTAGAATAAGCTCGACTTTTAGTAGTCTTAAGAGGCATAGTGACGTCAGCTCAATGTATTCACAATCGAATCGATTACCAATGTTAAAAAGATGTTCTTTTTCTTTTTTAAATAAAAGAAATTAATAATATTACTGAAATGTAGACTTTTCTATTGGGTGACACTACTTGACTTGATTTTCTAATTTCTGTATTGGGTGGTGGTAGAAGGAATTTTTTCAGATCTTTAATTACAAACATAATTTTGAAAAGCTGCTAAATATGTTTTGCTCAGAGTCTGTAAAGCCCAAAACATGATGTGATTATGTATAGTTACCAGAAAAACGACTGAAGCGAATGATATGAAATTGAGTGTCGTGATAGGTGGTCACTCAACTTAACACATGGGCTTCAAATTTTTCAAAAATGTGGATTAGATTTTGAGATTTTGTGAAAAATATTTCAATATGCGTAAATATTCATTCGCGCATCACATAATTACGACTAAAGCGAATGCAATGATATTACTTAGTTACTCTCTAACCTGTAATATTTTAACAATGCATAAAAATTATTCGCTTTCTTTACTTTGGCAACATACTACATCCATTCTGTGCACTCCTACAATGCTGACGAAAGTTCTTGCTTTTTGGAAATTTGCATTCACTAACCCGTCAAGGACGGGTACTTCAGCTAGTATTGTAATAATAGATGAAAGCTCTGATGAACAAATAGTATTTAAATACATGTAAAATTATGTCGCTTTTTTATGTCGCATTTTTGGGACACATTTTTCAATAAAGGGTGTTGAGAGATAAAATGACATAGTCATTAATAATTAAAAGAAAGTTTCCCTAAAAAGAAACAAGTCCCGTATTTCAAAGTAAGTCATAATCGTGTTAAAAAAATTTCAATCACGTAGGTATAAACGCGTTATCACGAACATTTTACACTTCTAAAGTCTCTAACAAATTAAATAGAACAACAAACATTTACCCAACAGCACACGTTACGCAACTGGAAGCACTCCGGGCGCAACACCGCAATTCAATTACATATTCCAGCACTTTTCGGCAAAACACCAAACTCCGAGTGGAGATGGAGCAAACTTTGATCAGAATTAAATTCCTTGAGAGTTTTAATCAATTTCCCTATCCCCGTAGTGGAATATCTTACTCCAAAGTAAATGGGTAGAGCCTTTTAAAATAAAATGTAATTGAATTACCTGGTAGTTTCTCTTTGATCGTAAATGAAGTGTAAGTTTTTTGTTTGTTTGTTTTTGCACGATTGGGAAAATTATTTTTGGGTGCGAAATAAATAGTTTTCATGAAGTGCAGTTTAAAGTTCCTGAGATGCTAATCAGAACTTTGCAAACGTAGTTTCGCTAATATTTGAGAGTTCTTAAGGTTTCTACTTTATTTATCTGACAGCATTATTTGTCGTTCTTACTTTATGTCTATCGCAGGGGTGGCCAAATCGGGGCGCATGTATCAAACTTGGCGCATTGCATGATTTCCTGTGGCGCATCTCCTCATTGTGCCTACTGGCTGTTTCGAGACAGATTGAAGACGTTGGAAAAAATTTCGTGCCCGGAAACGATTTTGTTTCTTATAATTTATGATGCTACGTCCAAAGGAAGCATTTGTACTTTCCAAAGTAAAGTGTCACCAAAAAATAGAACTCTTTCTGATCCCGTAATAAATATTCGAAAAGTTAATTCTACAGTTCTCTTCTTCAGAACAACAATTCGAGAAGTCCAGGATGTGTGACGCCTGAAGAACCATTCTATCATATCTTCGGATTCTATTTCGGAACTTAAACTTGCATGTTAACTCGTCCGTCCCTTCATAAGAGGTTATGTTGGCCGCCCATTGGGTGCCTTCATATTAGAATGCCCAATGCTTTCGGGTGTCGTTGTAGCGGAGAATATAATTGGCAAGTCCCACTGACGAACACTGTAAAACACTAAAAGAACTGCAACTACAAAAACAGCAATTTACACAATACCACGCAGAAGAATAAGAAAAAGTTGCCAAAAAAAAAAGCCCTTGCGACCGGGTTTTTCCTCCACCCCATTGTTTCATGATTTTCTTGGCAACAGTTACAGGACAGAACTGCGATCGCTGCGGATTTTACAGCCATAAGCTTCCAACAGAGCTTCGAAGGAAAGCAAGCATTATGCGCGCCGTACACAGGATTCTGCCGTATGTGCGTGCGCGTGTTACTACAACCGAGCCTCGACCGGCACTCTCCAACTCTAGGGGAAGTTGAAGGCACATCTTTCTAGGGAAGGACGCGAGAAGGGACAGAGCTTTCACGCTATTTTGCGGGACCCGAGACGCTAATTTTCCATCTCGCGTACATCGCTACCTCTCCCTCTGAAAGCAAGTATTATGTGCGCTGTACACCGGCTTCTGCCGAACGTACGTGCACGTTTTACTTCAACCGAGCCTCGATCGGTGCTCTCGAACTCTAGCGGATGTTCAAGGCACATCTTTCTTTGAAGCAAGGACGCGGACGTACGCGTCACTCCGATCTCAGATCCAATGCGTCCAGATACTTCTTGCCATTCCTATCGTGTACAATGGTAGCTGGCGGAGGTAGAACACCCGATCGCATCCCACCATTCTGATACCCTCCGAACAGTGGCTGACTAATCGGTCGCGCCACTGCTCGGCAGTAGACATACGTCTGATGCGCCATTTGATCTTTTCATTATTGTCGCAACAATAGTAGAAAACTGAGCTTTACATTTGGTTCTGATACAGGAACATTGTGCATTGTTCAGTGTGATTCCTACTCAGCATTGTTGCTGCGTTTTTGATGTAAGACTTCTTTAGGCGCACCTAGGGAGTAAATCAGATTTTAGAAGTAAAACTTCTTTTGGCGCAACTAGAGAGTAACTCAGATTTTTTTTCTGACGGAAGTAACGCTCAGTAAAGGAAATGACGTATCTTTTCCCCCTTGCTTCTTCATTCCGCCATGAATGCAAAAACATTGCAATGTCAAGTACAAAAAGCCTGATAATTTCTACACCGTTTGTACAATCCCCTTGAAAATTTCCATAATCATGTATAAAAATATAGAAAACAATCTGCGCTACTTTAAAAATCTGAAAATCCAGCCATTCCCTCATTTTTAAGCGATTTTTCGCTATTTTCAGCAACATTTCATATCCGAGAGTCAAAAAAGTTAATCATTTGCGTGA
>JAWZYV010013304.1:0-209939 GCA_038373885.1 Cheiracanthium punctorium
AGCACGTGCAGAAAGTTGCTGCACACTTGACCCATCGGAAAATAACACTGTACTGCACTGTTGTTCGGTCCAATTCTGATATTGCCTAAGTAATATTTTATATATTCTTTTTGTATACATCCTCATTGTAATTTAAAATTTAAAATCCATGTATATTAAATGATTTTTACGTTTGTCTAATGACTTAGTGCGATTAGTATATTTATTATTTTATTTACTATTTTCAAATTTCATTTTAATACTGAAAAATTAACCAAATGAACTTGTAAAATATATTTACATTATTTTTTAAAATCTTTTTAATACTATGCCTCAATCCTTTGACTACTTACAACATCTTACTTTTGATCTGCTTTCAAATGTTCTCTTTAATTTTAGTCTTTAATTTTTATCTCTGACTACTTATTTGACAATCGAACAGATTTTATTAATCTCGCCAAAGAAGTTTCACTTCTGACACGTGTACTCTGTACACACTCTCTTTTTTTTTCATTTGTATACAACGTGATAAATACATGAACAAAGTTTCAAATTTTTTATTATAATTATTAATTTTTAATTATTTTACATGTTTGGGCGGCCAGGGCGGCTGCACCCACCGCAAATGCTCCAGCTGACGTTCACTTCTGTTATATGTATAACTAAATGAACTATAGGACGAGATTTCAGATTTTTTGTTATTGGTTATCAAAAATGCCAACTGGCTCCCGGGATATAAGGTATCCTTTCGATTTGGAACTATATGGTGATTTGTAATTATTTATACATTATTGTTATTTTGTGTGTGTGTGTGTATTCTCTGTTTTAATTGAAAATCCTTTTTGTCTTTGAAACCCTAAATACGCATATTTTGTATCACTTAACAGTATGTTTACTTTATCATAAAGTAATTTTTTTGACGTGCAGAAATTTGCGGACAAACAAGAAACAAAATATTTTAAAATTCTCCATAAGCCCTTGGAAACTAGTTAACAAAAATTTATGAATCCTCTCCAGCGCAGATCACCCAAAAAACCTTTTTTACGTTCTTCCTAAAACTATCAAATCTATTCGCATAACTGAGTGAGGCTGTAAACAACGTCTACGGATCGATTCTATCACACACTGATCTCGTAATTTTATTATTGCTCTGTGTATCTCGGTTTGTGTAGCGGTACAGCAACACCTACAGTATTATTATTGATTCAGATAACAAATAAGACTGCTGTGCTGAACTAAAGTACAAAATTTGTCAACACGAACGATTACAAGTGCATTCTATTTTTCACGTAAACTGCATTTCGTTGTTTGTTGGGTACTGCCCTCGCATATCCTACAGTGCGAATATGTATGTAATTTAAGTCATATTGGTGAAATATATTTCTTAACCCTTTAACGCGCAGTGTTCCCGCTCTGCGAACACCAAACTCTGACGTTCTGACTGTTGCCAGTCACAAAGAAAAGATTTGATTTCTATAAAAATTCTATAAAAATAGTTGCGGGTGACATAGCTTCACGAGAATTCTTTACTTTTTAGCACGTCATTTCACGTTAAAAGATGGTCACGATTATTTTTAACAGCACTGACATCTGCTGAAAAATGGAAGAATGCGAGAACAGCTGGATAGATTGCCCAATGCTGAAAAAACGGCAGCCTTTGTCATCGCTCGACTTAACTACCAGCAAGATGGCGGACGATCGAAATGTTCATCACATGCCACAGATCTAGAGAACCTTTTTTGACGCAGCTGGCTGTGCTGCACAGCCGAGCGATGGCAACGGCTGCCCTTTTTTCAGAATTGGGAAATTGCACCTCAGAGGGTTAATGAATGCAAACTTTGTTGTGCAATTATTTTAGAAAGTTTATTTTGTAATCTAATTTTAAAATAGAATGCATTTGTTTTAATTTAATGTAACTGTTTATTTTAATTACCTTTACACTTTCACTAATTATTTAATTCCTATACAGGGTGATCCGTAATTCTCGGAGTAAAAAAATGTAAGGGATGGTAGAAGACAGTTTAGAGCCTGACGTTGCAATGTCGGGTCGGAAATTTCGTCTTCATGTACCCCTTAATAATCACTTTAGAAGAAGTGGTGAAGAGTTCCTCTAATTTCTTAATGTTTCATAAACAATGGGATTTTCTCCGACAATTTACCATTGAAATGAAATGGAATTTGTGAACTATCAATTTTAGTCAGGTGCTGCCTGCGAAAGATGAATTCGTTTTAGACAAAACAGCGTCGGAAAGGTCACTATTATTTAAACACGCCTTACAAAGTGAGTATTGACATAGACATGAAGATGACACTTCCTACGATACATTGTTATTCCATTCTGAACAACTTTTCTTCCCTCTACCACCCCTTGCATGTTTTCTCTAAGATTTACGAATCACCCTGTATCCAACAGTACAATTCTAATATTGATGTTCCCAGTGATTTCAGAGCTTGTATAATCTGATCTCATTCTATAATGGTAAATTTAAGAAGAAATGCGCTTCTGAAGTAAATCCAGTAGTCTCACAGCACAGAAATAATAAACTTAAGCTTAGAAATAATGAATGTGATTATAGAAATAATGAAATAAAAATTTTATTCCCGAAAGTCAGTTTAAGCTAAAATATACTTAAGGGGTCTTAGGAGGATTAAGGGTTCAAAAAATCTATTTTTCAATTTTTACACTATTTCAATTATTTCTGAGCATTTTGACACCAATTTCATACAATTATTCTAAGTAGAAACGGAGATACATATAAAAACGTGCCATAAAGTTTTGAAGCTGCCAGCGGCTGCCAGAATTAAACTGTTTTTTCTCAGAACGCAATTTTTATGAATTGTCCGTAAGATAAAAAACTTTCCATGGTTCCTATCTTCATGAAACTTTCCAAAACAATAATATGTATCAATATATATCGATTGAATTAATATTATGTTTGAAGTATGAAAACAATTGAAAATTTTTAGAAAAATATAAGGGAAAAAGGGATTTTTTTAAATTTTAGTTTTAAATAAAATTTTAATATACTAATTATTTAAATTTTTTGTAAATATTCATTCTATAAATTATACATTAGTTTATTTTGCATCAAATATTAAACGTATATGCGTATGTTAACTTGAGTTATCTTATGGACACACTCTATTTTATTACAAAAATTTAATAAAAAAATTGAAAAACAAATTCTGATAATTCCATGAAAGAAAATTGAGTTTTTCCTCAAGTTTTGCTATGTGTTATACTTTATTGTTACACAAAAGCACTTCATCACTATACTACCATTATTTTGATCATAAAATGTAAACTGCAAGAGCCAAAAAAAGGTGTATATTTGCTTCGCAATCCTCCCAAGAACCCTTAATTCGCAGAGTAGATCATATTCCCCTCTGTTTGCTAGATTTGTAGAAATGTAGGCGTTTCGTGATGTTCCAATTAATTGAGTGGTTAGTTCAGCGAAATTCGTTGGTCTATTAAGTGTTTAGATTAGCTTAACTCCCTAACTTTTTGTACTACTACTGATCATACGAGTCCTTTTTCCATGGTCGAAGCTAAAGTGCTAGGGATTCAGTTCATCATACATATTTAAATTATTTTTTATATTTCGCGATTAGATTTGAAATTAATATTTTTAATTATTAACAAGCCCAAATTCCCAGTTTAAGCTCTTCTCTTCTTGCAAAAGGAAAGAGACTTGTTTTTATTTTTGTCTGAGTGAGCTATCTCATTCTAATGTGATGGGGATTTCTGTATTTTCTATTATATTTATTAAAACAATTCCCACAAATTACTTTGCTTTTGCTGAAGTGATAACGGATGCTTGTTTAGTTCTAATCTTCCTGCGTGTGTGGATGCTTTTTAGTAAATGAAGAAGGTAGGAACCTTTTGCACCACCCGAAACTGTTGTTTTGCTGAGTAAATTTTTATGTGTAATATTTTATAATTTTTTTTTCAGTTTTGCATATCAAAAACCATTTGATCACTTTTAATTGGATAATGCTAATTAAGCTTGTTTTTCACACATTCCCTGTTAACATGGTTCACATTTATCGGATATTACATTGAATATCATTATTTTCGGGTATATATATAGGTAAGTTTGGAAACAAGTGTCTGCCTGGCTTTGGGATTTCGAATCGCACTTGCTTTTTTATAAAGCTTATTCCAGCAGCTTACTGTAGCCTTGACCAATATGAGGGCCGGAGATGTTAATCATTTCATTAATAGATGCACCTTGCATGCAGGTGCACGTGCCCCCTATGAGTGGTCTCCTAATTTTGATCCAATTTCAAATGAGAACCCTAATGACTGGATTAACATCCTCAAAGGTATCGTTTGAAGATCCAGCGCATTGAAATCAGGGCAGATTTTACGTGCACCAACTTGCTTTATCGTACACAATCCACAGTAGACTCAAACGAGAGATGAGTTCACTCTTCCAAGTGTTGACCAAATTCGTGTTGCTTCACTTTTGGTGTTATAGTGGGAATTTTAAACACATCTATTAAATACAAAATAATATTCCATAATGGTTTGCTCAATTTTTTGGTTCAGAAGATATTAAGACTTAAAAGTTCATTCTTTTGTGATATAGGCGTTTGAATTCTTTTTTAAAATTTATTTTGGAGGGGTTCGAGTGAGATTAAACAACTGATTTCAAGAGTGTGCTCACACTTCATATGATTATTCTATACAATTTGAAATATAATTTTTGACTAAATATTCCAAAAAGATTGTTTCTTCTTTAGTTTTATAATTGTAGACCTAAAAAGGGGATTCTTCTTTTATAAATACAAAATACAAATTCTTTATGAAGCACTTTTTTAATTCTATGATGTACTATATAAACTCTAAATAAAGAATTAAGATAAATTTATAATTCACTAAATGAAAGTTAAACTGGATCTTTTATAACGGGACTTCCGCTTAGAAGAAATAAAATATAATGAACTTTACCATTTGGCATTATGACAATGTCATCCCACTCCACACTTTTCAGTTCCTTTTTCTTTTTTTAAAAGCTTTAAAAATGAAGCCTTCCCTGACAAGGCAATAAAATGTGATTTATGCCTGGAATCCCTGTGAAGTTTTGGAGACTTTATGGCCTATCCTCTTTCATCATTTGCACAGAATTTCGTGCAGAAAATAAAAGGCGGCTTTGTGTTCCATTGATCCCCGCAATGAAAGTCAATTTCGATAATGGAAATGTGTATAATGATACGACGAAACTATATAGAAGCTCTCTCCGGCAAGAATTGTACTTATACGCAAATTGTAATGGATGAGACTTCGCGTAAAGCAATGACAATCTGTAAATTAATTGGGAGAGCTCGGCTGTGTAAGAAGCATAAAGATATGGGTTTCTTATTTGTAAGGGTTGTTAGCTATGTAGGGTTCGGATACTGTTGTGGCAGCTTTTATCGATTTTCAGTAAGTTCTATGAGTTTCATTTGTGCATTTCTTCTAAATGCCCTTACATAGCGATCATAAGCGATCTGTACATGATAGCATCCCTGATGGCTGTTTGGTTGTGTAGTTTAGGGCTGTTTCACTTGAAAATTATGCAACATTTGAACAGCTTTAAAAAAATTAATTTCACTAGAGACTAAGAAAAGTTTAGAATTTGGTTTGTTTTTAAAGCTGTTTAAAAGTCTTGTGACGACGATCTCTCTTCAGGTGAAACACCCTTAAGCCAAAGTTATATGAGGGCTATCTGTCTAAGAGGAGGATACTTTAGGCGTAGGACTTTTTAAAAGGGATTTGTAATGCCGTCACCACATTATTTTTTTGGTATTTGTATATAACTCCTGTCCTCTATTTTACGCGGTACATGTTATATGCAGCCCCCTCCCCCACATCAGATCTAAGCAGTTCGGCTCCTGCGGTTTCTGACCACAGAATTGTTCCTTTTTCAATACATTAGAATGCATTTGATTTTTGCAGCTGCTAACTCTATAGGTGAGACCGTCAATTTTAGCTGAGTCCAGCATTCTCTCACGCAGATATCCATTGGCGATTTTCTTCATTGACATGTTTTGGTGACATTTTTAAAATTCTGCGCTGAATTCTTTTCATTTATAAAATTAAAACACTGATTTATTCTTAACCGCTCCGGATGTGTACGCCTATTTTTTTGTTTGTTGGCGCATTTTGTTAGTGCTACATCGCCGCATTTTTAGGCTAGGTCAAACTGCTTCGCTCCTAAAGAAGATCACTTTAACTCCAGTTGAACAGCTAATCGGCAGCAACTTCGCAGTCCATCCCCACCCCTTGCCATCCAAGGACTTTAACATTTTGCCTTTCTTCAATAAAAATCAAGTCGACTTGAGGAGTCTCATCTGAGTTATTAATGAAGGCACAGCGCATAAATGGAATACGAGATCTCTGAACCTCTTGTCCACCTCAGTACAAAAAATTACGCATAATCTGCGTCACAGGGTTATAACATGTATTCACGTTACATCTTACGAAAATTGCCCCAAACTATTAGATAGATGTCTGTACTGGAGAGGTATGGTGGTAAGGAAGGAAGGTGATCGTAAATACACGAAGGTAGGTTGGTATAAATTGTTGTCACTTAATATGGAGAAATTTGAAGAGAGCCAACACTGCGTTGTGTTGAATCAAAAAAAGGCATCGAGCTCCGTAGAGAGCATTAAGATTTACCTGTGAATGCAGCGCAGTTAAAAAGATTTTTTTGTTAAATCGGCATCGTAATTATTTCACTTCGAATACGAGCAAACTAAATCCGATTTCAAGGGAATGAATGCATCATAACTGGTCATGAAGCACAACAAAATGAAGATCCACACACTTGAAGGAGTGGGCCAACAACATTTTGACCCATACTACTGTGAGAGACGTCCATCTTTTCGCTCGTCGACTCTCCTACAGTGACGAAAGGAACACTGAAGCACATAACACAATGATGAGATCACATATCACCTTTTTAGACGTAAATTATTTATTTGTTCAGAAAATCAGATTCATTTGACTATTGAAAACTTTAAAAAATGCACATATAGAAATACGATGACTTGGGGAAGCATCTTCATAAAAAAATACAGCGTTGATGCCATTGCGCGTCTGCGGACAAAGCCTCCTCACGTGAAGTGAGTGGCTTGCCCCACCGAAAACAACTGCCTAACTAACTGCCAAAAAAATGACCGTTAAGCATATTCCCATAGAAAAAGGGAAGCCTCGATCTTTCTCGAACAATCGAGGGATTAGCAGGTGTTTTACGATACGCCGCAATATGCTTCTTGCGCAGCAGAGAAAAACCGCAAACACATCTGCTTCAGCTAGAGCAAAGACATATATGCATGCGAGCGAAGGTGAGTTATTATTATTATTCTTTCAGCATGTGAAAAATTGGCGTCAACTGTTATTTTATTTATTTTTTATTTAAGCAGCTGGTAAGAGCGAAATGATTTAGAAGTACGTTATTGCGCTGCAGAAGAAAAGGCTAAAGGAAAATTGAAAGCTTTAAAAACAGTTACTGTTAAAAACTTTTAAATTAAATTTGGAATAGATTATTAGTTTAAATTTAGACAATAGTAATTATGATTTGTATTAATAATTTTTCATAAAAAAATATGCCCGTTGTGTCAACGTGACAATGTCCGAGCGAGAGGCCGGAATCCTGGACATGCACACTTGATCCATCTATGTTTAGTGCTTTACACACTCGGTTATTGAAATCAGGGCTCGAAATAAATCGCGGCAACCACGGAAAATGCCATGAGATTCTTCGAGCCAGCCACGGTGGTTCTCTTAGCATTTTTAGCAAAGAGTATTTAAAACTTAATTACTTGAGAGTTTATTTCTATCTAGGATGTATCTTAAGATTTTATGTGAAGTTGGAAAATATAGAAAAGTGAAGTGTTTTTTTTTTCCTCTTCTTAGTGTTATTGATTGCATTTTTTTAAGCTAATAGAAAAAACTGCAGTATGCCGTTATCAAGAAATTTTACGATTTTGTCGAGAGCTGAGTAGTTGCCACTGCCAGAATCCAAATCTTAATTTTAGCCCTGTTTGATACTAATACTTATTAAGACTTATTTCCTTGTTGGGATGGATTTTAAAATTAGTTCTTTTACAGAGACACATATGGGAAAAAATCAAAATACTTTACTATTTATAAACAATGACAGTTGAAATTAAGTTATTTTATATCAAGTAAGCAAAAATTATGATAGAAGAAGGATGGTAATAATAAGCACTTAGTGAATTTTTTTATCATAAAAGTGATAATATGTTGGTGTAAGTGGTATAGATAGTTTCAAAAATATGCTGAATTATTGTTTATTGGCTCAAAAATAAAGCTTAAAAAATTTTAAACATAAAACATAATGTAAACTTAGTAGTTTCCTATGTTTATAAAATATTATTAATTTATAAATTAATAAATCCTGATGAAAAATTGTTGTCTAAAAATTCGAATATCCGAAGGGTTATTGTGTTAATTGAGAAAGTACAACGCTTGAATTCTCACAGAATATATAACATTTAAATTGGAGTAAAAATAAAGAAAGGTATAGTTGTATTAAAGTGAATGATATTTTATGCATAAGTAAAACGTTTTATTTCGATACTTATAAGCACAATATATTTCTCAATATATGACACTGCACCGAACAATTACAATAATCTATTAAACATATTTCAGCAATCGTTGTATAAGCTAACCTCTGGAACAGATTATAGCTAAGTTGATTACGGTTGTTTCTAATTTGGCAACGTTTAGAGACTATGCTCAATGTAATGTTGAATCAAGGAAAATATCCCAGTAATTTGCTGGCGGAATTAAGGACTAAGTCAATGAGCAGTTTTAATTGCATTCGTAATACAAATTCGAGCAGAGTTTGGATGGTAAATATGCAAGTTGTATGTAGCAGAAGCACAGTGCTTTTCATATAAACGAAGTTAGAACATTGTATTGCATTTTTACGAGAAAATGGTATATAAATGCATTCATAAAAATTCAATTTTTCCTCTGTACAGGTACTATGGGCTCCGTCATGGGGCTTTCTGAAAATTTTGTATTTAGGAATGATGCAGCCTTTGCAGAGAGACTCTAAAATATTTAATTATATTGAGGCCTATGGGGAGTTATTATTTAATGCACGTTTTGGAGACGTTCATTCTTTAAACAATACAACAGGAACGTAGAGGTTTATTAACGAATTTATAAAAGAGCTTTCCGAGAAAAATAGTGCAAGTTAATTTATATATCCTTTACATGAGCAAACGAAAGAATTGTGATACATTTAGGTTTTAAGTTCAGTATTTGAAACACATATTTTATTGTTTCATTTATTTGAACTTGTTTACTCCTTCCTGTTACTGCAAAAACACTTCAGCAACGAATTCTCGTTTCTTATGTGCATGGGCCGTTAAAATTACTCTGTGCGACTTAACTTTTGCGGGTTATCGTGGGAGTCTCCTTTTAGTTGTTATAACTTCTTTTAATTTCATTTTGAAAGTTATAATGCTTTTTTCACACAAGCTTTTATAACTCATAGAGTTTTACAGGCAGTAATACTAGAGATGCTAAAATTTACTGTATTGGATAACTTAGTTTTGTGAAATAGTTAAAATGTATTTTTTTCATCTAATTTATGTAAATAATGTTACGTATGTAATATATATATATATATATATATATATATATATATATATATATATATATAATCTCATTTATAAGCAACAACGGGTCCTTTATGTAACTTGATGGATCATCTAAAAAATATAGAGAGAAAAGTTCATCTAAGCTTTGCAAATTTTATTTTAGTGTATACTAGATACCAACTAAATCCTGTTTTTTATTTTAGGAGGAATAAATAAATTATGTCACATTTAAAAAAATATTTTCCCCCCACCTCCCTTTTATCGCAGAATATTATACTTCACTCTATCCCCTTCCCCACTAATCATCACATATCACGCTATATTACATATGCATGTACTTAAAGTTCAGAAAAGCACTAAGCTATCGATGGTATATCGATGATATCGATAATATCGTTAACAATGAGTTTTAAGGACATTTGATCATAACAATAATGAGGATTCTTGTGCTTGTTTTAAATGAAATAAGACATACAATATATACAGTGAAACCTCTCCGAGTGGTCACCCCTCTAAACGGCCACCAAGTAGGATCGCCCATCTCATTTTTCGGGAATTTCTAATCACTCCATGCTTTAATTTTCAGCGGAAAAACTCAAGGTCAGGAGTCTGGCGAAAGTAAGCTTATTTTAAATCCTTTTAATCAAATTTAAAATTAATTTGAGGTTGATTTAAATTAATTATACAATATGTATATGTACATAAACGTTTTTACAAATGAAATTTTGTTCTTTTCAGGTGATAATTCCATCCCTGAAGAGAAATTTCCCGATGTTTGTAATGACAAGCAGGCTAAACTTTCATCACAAGTAACTTGAGGGAAAATCGATGAAATCATCGAAAATTCCGAAGAGTTTACAAACGAATCGGCTGGAGATCTGCTTTTTTAAAGCAAAGAACGAAAGTGAAAAAATGGTTGTTTCAGAGAAAAAACGGAACAAATTGTATCCTTATTTCAAAAAATGAAGAAAACATTAAATAAAGTACTATTTTCTCTTTCTATAAGTTTTAAATTTCTTTTTAAATAAGGAATACGTGTCAGACTTGTTTATATTATGCATTATAGCAATTATCTTATAATAGTAAGTAAAACCATTCAGAGTCGCCACCCCCTCTGAGCGACGAAAATATTTTCGGTACGGAGTGTTGGCCGCATATACAGGGTTGTCCAAATTAAACTTCCCCAACTCAGAGGCCTGTGCAGGATGTTTTATGGGTCATAATGTGATGAAATTTTGAAAACAGGCACTTCAGATCACGCGCTCGTGATTTATTTTTAAAAATAAATTAGAACAAGAAATTGCCGATAGGTGGCGCTGAAGATCAACAAGACGTTCTACAGGTGTTTTATATGTGTGCCGTGCTCGAATAGGACATGTGTACAGCACGAGAAACAGTTGGCACACTGACAACACCATGTGGCGATTGGCTAGTGGCATCCACGACCGCCAAAGCAAGTCTTGTACGCCTGCAGAATCCACAACATGCCCTCTACCTGGTGAAATTCCCAGATGTCCGGTTCTTTCGAACTTTTTCATCATCTCTCGTAAAGCGCGTGGTATCATTGGTCCTCGGCGTAAGTTCTTCAGACGATAAAATGCTCTGATCGCAGCACAGGCGTTCCGCCGTTCTGGTAGAAAAGTTTCACTAACAGAGCTTTGTCATTCAAAGTCGTCATTGTGCATCAGCGAGCTGGAAACAACTAACTGCCTGTGCAGCGCCTGTCTTCCACTTTTGTATGGCTCGTCTTTTGGATACGTGGCGCAGAAGCTTTATTTTTGCAAATCACGTTGGTGGAATATGCAAATTACTAGTGTTTAGGGATGGACGCGAGACGCGAGAATTCTCGCATTGTCTCGCGTTCTCGCATTGTCTCGCGAGACGAGACAGGCATTTTTTTGCGAGACGAGAAAGAAAATATTTTGCGGGACGAGACGCGAGACGAGACAGAGTCTTGTCTCGCGCGAGATTTCTCGCGAGAATTCTCGCATTTTTTTCCGTCTCACATAAATACGATCTGAAAAGCGACAATTTGCCTGAAGCCTCTACCGTTTAACTTGCGTCTCCTTCGTTTTCGGTCCTGGTATACTATCAGCACTCTACAATACGCACAAACACGTAACATTTAAAATTAGAACAGACGAGAGATATACAAAACACACAAAGGAGAGGATAAAGAAGGAGGTGGAAAAAAAAGAAAACAGAGAAGAGTTGAAAGAAAAATAATAAGTAAATAGGAAAGGCGGTACGGTATGTTCAAATGTGACCACTTTTAGACGGGGCCCGGGGCATTAAGTTTGGGGCCCCCCTCACTATCCCCTTTTTTACGCATTAAGCCCCTTTACTGAGTCCCCCTTTTTTAAGCATTTTAACCCAGTTTTGACCGCTGTTGTACTCGAAAATTGCATTTCAGTTAACTGTAGTTTTTGTACTTTAATCAAATCGTATTTATCACCCCCAAAAAATATCTCTAACTTGATCTAGTGATAGACAATTAGGTAATACCTATATTATAGAGGAAATTCAGTTTTCCCCCCACAATTACTATTTCAGTACATATGAATTTATAATTTAGATAATCGGGATATATATGGGCCCCCTTTTTCTTCAGGGGCACCGGACTATCGCCCCCCCTTGCCCCTGTGATAATTGGGTTTCGGGTATATCAGAGAGAGATTAGAAATAGAGCAACTTGCATTCGCATTGATGCTTAGTCTGAGTAGGTTGAAATATGGTTGAATATCCTTGGTTGAAATATCCTTGTACCGATATTACCCTCAAACTTTCCCGCACGTTGCGGCGTGCGTAGGGGGGGGGGACGCCCACCCTGGTAACAACTTTCTATTGTTATAGCCTATATATCCTATATTGTTATAGCCTATATAGCCTATATAGCCTATATTGTCTATAACCTATTGTTGGCCTATTTTAAAGAGATTAAAATGACATTTTTTATTCTTATATATTAATATCGGACAGAAAGAAATGCAAGCAATTTTTTTAAAAACTATTTCTCTTTTCGTTTATATTATCATGTTTTCCCTTCCTTCGGCTTGCAAAACTTTTATAATTTTTTTTCCTCCCCATCATTTTATATTGCAGTTGGGTTCCTATTCTAAAATTATCTTCGCCTGTTAGATGTCTTTTCATTTAAAAAAAAAATCCACACTGGATATACATTAGGGGGATTATGGTTTAATTTTTCTGTAAGCAGGGCGACCATAACGACTGTAGTATTATCACTAAAAATTATTGTGGAAAAGTACAAACGGATAGTCGTCAACAAATTAACTGTTCAGTAATTTAAAATATAAACAAAAAATAAGACGTCTGTTAACCAACTGAGATACTATAATGAAACCCAAAAATGCACACACGGTAATGTTATTGGAAATATTAGGCAAATAATTATAATTATCGTTAATATAATCTTGTTTTCATTAATATAAAAATTACACATATTTTAGAGACTTGAAATTGACGTTAAAGTAAATAGTAGAGATTTATTAAAGACTAAAAGTGTTCTGTTTATAATTTTTCAAGGGTTATCTTACAACCAACTGAAGATAAGTAATTCTAATTTGTGTTAATATATCCCGCAGTAATTTCAACAGAGGAGATTACTTGAACTTAAAAAAAAAAATCTGTTTTGTCTCATGCAGATATGATTTTAGTAAAATATTCGCTACTTCTCGTATGAAGAGCGGGTGCGCAGCTATTTTAAAACAAACGGTTGTCCATTTCATGTAGTGTCTGAGGTATTTAATGCTACAACTTG
The DNA here is from genome assembly GCA_038373885.1 of Cheiracanthium punctorium. NCBI lineage: Eukaryota > Metazoa > Arthropoda > Arachnida > Araneae > Cheiracanthiidae > Cheiracanthium > Cheiracanthium punctorium. Next base: position 13,385 of record JAWZYV010013304.1, read on the forward strand.
AACAGTATGATGTAGAACTACAGTATGATGTAGAAATAACACATTTTGAAAGTCGGGAGTTCTCTGCAAATCGCTAAGCTTTTCACTTTTCTGATCGCGAATGACACTGACGTAGTTTTTTGAGTTATTATATTGCAATGATGCCAGGTTAATACTCATGACGCAAACTTTACATCAAGAGTCAAATAATTTTGCTTTTATTTCAGATTCCACATCACTGGAATTAATTGAAATTACTCATGTTAGGAAAATTTTCGTTTACTACAGTTCGAAGAACGGGCACGCAGCTAATAAATAAAAATAAATACTATATTTTCGGTGTGACATTATATATACGTATTAAATCTCAATTTCTTTTAATTCAAATGCCGATATATGCTGATATAGTTATTAATATATCTACTAATGTGGCTATATGTAAGTAATTGTTATTATTAATATTAATTTTCAATAAAATCCCAATAATAAGTTAGTATAAAATGGTAACGAAATCGCAGTCCTTAATTTTGCGAGACTCGCGAGACGTCTCGCGTCTCGCGCGAGACGAGACAGCAATTTCTTTGCGAGACGCGAGACGCGACACAGTGTTTGCGAGACGAGACGAGACAGCCCCGATTCTCGTCTCGCACGTCTCGCGTCCATCCCTACTAGTGTTACAGCGCCAGCTATCGGCAACTTCTTGTACTAATAATTTTTTAAAAAATAAATCACGAGCGCGTGATCTGAAGTGTCTGTTTTCAAAATTCCATCACGTTATGACCCATACAACATCCTGCCCAGGCCTCTGAGATGGGGAAGTTTAATTTGGACAACCTTGTATATATATATATAAAATGATAATAATATATAACCCTTTATTTACTGAATTAAGAATTGCCAAGAATATCAACTTGAATCTATTTTTTTAAAAATCTTTTTATAGTTAGGCAATGAATGATAAATACTGATTAATGAAATAACGTAGAAAATTACGAAAAAAATTAATAAGCTTTACGTTTGATGACTGGTTTTATAAACAGTTAACGATTTTTTTTCAAAAGTTTATAGGACCAATAAATCTGAAGGAGTGAAGTAATACTTTGATTGACACACTTTTAGAAAATCCAATCTTTTAATCCTAAAACAGACGTTTGAAAATTCACTAATGCTCTTTTTGGGGGAGGAGGGTGGTGCACAACTTTTAAGTACCGTCGGTAGATAAAGGGTTAATCTTAATAGTAAAGACTGGTTGAAAACTGTAGTAATTTGAAAATTGAAATAAAATTTGATTTAGGTATTTTTCTTTGAATGTTACCTTTACTTTATGAACAGAAAACATTTTAAGCAGATAGAATTAAAAAAAAAAATGTTTCAACATTAATTTTACTTAAATGGAATTGCCATCTCATTTCATTTGCCACATCAACTATATGATCATAAAAATAAATTAGCTGAAGTGCCCATCGTTGACGGGTTAGTACATAATGCAGATTTTCTAAAAGCATGAATCGTCAGCATTGTAGGTATATAAAGAATAGAAATAGTGCATTAGGAATAGAATAGAAATAAAAATTATATCTTCTGTATATTGTTAAAATATTACAGGTTTGGGAGTAACAAAGTAATCAGTAAATTTGACCATTAGAGAACTTCTCTCTGTTTAAAAAAATAAATTTTATTCTGGTTGAATGAGATTTTCAAGTCAAGAGGTCATTCTTAGTCTGTAACTAAATTTTTTTTGATTCACTCTTGATATTTTAACATTCTTGATATTTTAACATTAAAAATACTTTGACACAAAGTGCTCAAGTGACCAACAGTGACGGCACTAAATTTAATTTCACTCGCTTCAGTGTGGTTCACACGTAAAATAATATATTTTCATAAATAATTTCATATTTTAGATAATTTTTGTAAAATCTCAAAATATAATAAAAAATTTTAAACAATTCGGTACTTATAGTTTTAGTTGAGTGACCATCTATCATGTCAATCAATTTCATTTCACTCGCTTCAGTCATTTTTATGTGATGAGAGAACATAAATGTTAGCAGTTTGAAGCAATTTTCACAAAATACCAAAATCTAATCAAGATTTTAAAGATATTTGACACCCATATTTTAAGATGAATTACCACCTTTTATGTCACCAAATTTCATTTCATTCGCTTTAGTCATTATTCCGTGATGCACGAACAAAAATTTACGCCGTTTAAAACAACTTTCGCAACATCTCAAAATCCAATGAACAATTTTTAAAAAATTGACTCTTATAGTTTAAGTTGAGTGACCACCTATCATGCCACTCAATTTCATTTCACACGCTTCAGCCATTTTTACGTGATGCGCGAACATAAATGTTACCAATTTGAAACGATTTTCACAAAATCTCAAAATCTAATCAAGATTTTAAAAAAATTAACACCTATATTTTAAGTTGAGTGACCACCTGTCATGTCGCCAAATTTCATTTCATTCGCTTTGGTCGTTATTAACGTGATGCGCAAACAAAAAAAAAGCATCTCGAATAGAATTACAGAATGGCAGAACGACAGAATGACAGATAGACAAATTTCATTTTGAGGGCCGTACTGGATTTCCAGGTGCTTGAAACAGATAGAAATTGCAAAATGTTTGAATTCCAATTAATGTACAGGCAAAAGTCTAATTTTATTGATATAGATAACTTATCACATAAGAGAAATTACTCGGGATCATTTGCTGTTCAAAATAACTTTAAATTTAATATGCTAATTTTAAATGTTTTTATTTTGTCTAGAATGTATCACGTTAAATTTCTTTTCGCCCCCCCTCCCTCCTCCTTTTTTTTCAAATGGTTCACAATTTCATAAACCCTCTCCCTCCTCTTCAAACGTTACACCATTTGCCGACGATCCCTTAGTTTGAGAATAGAAACACTTATTGCCACTTTTATCTTATTTATTTATTTTTTGGATATAAAATACCATTTTTCCAAAACTCACTTCTTGAGAGAAACGGTCTTGCATATAGGTTATAAAAAGGTATTATAAGCTTAAATTCGCGACGAAAACTATTCATATTCACTGCATGTTGTTTGTAAGCACTTTAATTAAAGGTATATTTATAATTGGATGTCACCTAAAGCAAAAACACTCATTAAAAAATTCCTTAATGAATACTTATTCATTTTTTGTTGCACATGGTATCCCATTTTAATGGACTTACATTTTTAATTCTACGTTCTGAATGTATCAGTATTCAATTAAAACATTGCGCTAGCTTTCCTTCTCTTGTCTTCGATGCTTATTGCGTTAAATGTTTTAACAAAGGTAAGAACATTATATTGATTTATAAACTAATTATCTGATATTAAATTCTTTAATAAAATGACTTTCATTTATCATTTAGAGTTAACAATAATGATCTCATTCAAAGAAATACAATTTAATGCATCGTTGAATTTGCCTTTCATTGCTTACTTTTGCGCTACTGTATGTACTTAAATAGAAATAGGAAGTATGTAGTGAAACTGATTTCGCATTTTATTGTAAAAGTAAAGACTTCGCCGTACTTGTTCGAAATACAGATATAACGGATTTCTTTCTGTTTATTTTATGTAAAGTGATTTTCAGAAGAGATCCTTCATTAGAGCTTACCAGTAACAGTGTAGTGTGGAGAATTATAAATCTTAAAGCAGCGGTTTTTTTTTTGTGCATTTGCTACCTTTGTACGGAGCACCGTCTGTCTGATAAAAAGCGTGTCTTAACATCTCCTCTTCCTCTCAAAATTTTGCTGAATTCGTTCACTCAAAATGTTGACGAATCTACTTCTAAAAAAAGAAATATTTAATTAACACCCATTTTTAAAAATCCTAAACATATAATAAAATATATTATGACAAAAGATTAACATTAGAAGAATATCAATAAGTATTTGACATCTTAAAAAAATCAATTTTTTAAGTATTTGACATCTTAAGAAAAAAAAATTGCGTATTTTTTTTCGGACACTAAAACAATAATAAAGTGAACGTATTAAATATAAAAACTGTTGTTTCTCTGAGAAAGTATCTTACCAGTTCTCGTGAAAATGATTGTTAAAAAAGTTGACATATGGATTCAATAACCAAATAAACACCCTCTAAAGTGTCCTAAACGCAATGCCAGTCTTATCACTTCCAGATAACCTTGTATTTTCACTTTGAACATACTTAAGTACAGTGAAACTTCTATGAGCGACCACCTCTATCAAGAGACCCTTCCTCCAACGGCACAGATTTTTTATCCTATCCACTTAATGGTAAAATAGCCTCTAGAAGAGACCACAGAATCTCCAATAAGCGAACGGACCCGGTTCCCTGTCCGAAAATTTTCTAGAATTTTCTTTTCAGGGAAAAGAACAAAACAAAAACCACATTCCAAATCAGTTCCTCTGCTGTAAAACGGCAGCAGGTAAAAGTACATGTACACATCTATTACAAATCTTGTAGGTTAGAGACGAGATATGTCTAACAAACGAGGGATTTTTACCGTTGGAGCAGCGCGTAGTGATGTGATCGAGTCCCACAGATAAGGAAATTCGCAGAGGAAGTTGGCGTTTACTTTTGGAGGTATGAAAACTTTGTAAATTAACACGCATAAAAAAGACAAAGAGAAAACGATGATCGCTTTGTCCGGTATGAATGGCCCACCTTTCTTCGGCTGCAACGATGTTCCATCATCCACAGCAGCAGAAAAATTAGAGCTCTCTAACTTTTGTGCATCTCACGAGGCTTTATCTTTTATAATCTCGCAGGGACCTCTTTGTCAATTGGTAATTTTTTTTTTTTTTTTTTTTTTTTTTTTTTTTTTTTTTTTTTTTTTTTGCTGCTGAAGATGGGTGGACCTTTTGTACCACTCGAAACGGTCGTTTTCTCGTTTTAGGTGTGTTATTTTACAAAGTTTTCAAGTATTTTAATGTTCCAATACCAGTTTTTTGTTAGGTATTCTCGATATTTTTACTTTGCCTGTAAAACTACTTTTTCCTTTCTAACATTATTGCTGCGGGTAAAACGCGAACTCAAAGATTTAACATAACAAGTAATTATACAAGTATTATTCCCTTCAAAGGGTAATTGTGTGTTCAACTGAGACACAAGAATGTGCAATTAAAAAAAATCGTCTTTTTTATTTGTTTATTTATTTGTAGAATCGAACAAAACAGTTTGGAAGATTTAGTCTGACTTAAAATGTATTAAACTTGAGATCGAACTCTATGAGTGAACATCTCTATTAAGAAACTCCTTCCAACGACTATATTTTTAAGGCACCCTAACTACTTAGTGGTAAAAGACCATCTAGAAGAGACCACACAACACCTATAAGCGACCGGACCCGGTTCTTTGTCCGAATATTTTCTAGTATTTTTACAGGAGTAAAGTAAACAAAAACCACATTCCAAATAAATCGCTCTGCTTTAATTCGACAGCATTTACAAGCACACGCATACATCACGTACAATGTTGTCATTCATGAAATTGCAGACTTTTTAAAATTTTAAAAATATGCTTGTACAATTACTTATGCTTAGTCCCCAGTTTAAAAAATGACAGAGGAAACAATATTTCTTAGCACTTTTTTGTTGCCTATCAAATGTTTATACTTCCTTGAGTGACCATCTCCCTTAACTGTCGTTTTGTCGTTTTAGGTGTGTTACGGCCGCCTTGCAGAAGTTTCCCTTGAACGTGCTAGACACGTTAAGGAGGGCGAAGAGGTTAATACCAGTTATTTATTGAATATTCTCGATATTTTTTATTTTTCTTGTAAAACTACTTTCTCCTTTCTAGCATAATTGTTGCGGGTAAAACTTGAATGCAAAGATTTAACATAACAAGTAATTGTATAATTACTTGTTATGTTAAATCTCTGCATTCACGTTTTATGCGCAACAATAGTGTTAGAAAGAAAAAAGTAGTTTTACAGGCAAAATACAAGTATTATTCTTTCGAAGGGTAAGTGTGTTTTCTAACTGAAATTAAAAAAAAGTGTAAAAAAAAACCGTCTTTTTATTTGCTTATTTTTTTGTAGAATCCAACCCAACAGTTTGGAAGAGTTTAGTATGACTTAAATACATTAAGCTGTACCTAATTCAGTGATAGTTCTATGAGTGGAGACCTCTATTAAGCGACTCCCTCCACCAATGACTATCAACCCTATCTACTTAATGGTAAAAGAGCCTCCAGAAGAGACTACAGAATCCCTATAAGCGACCGGACCCGGTTCCCGGTCCTAAAATTTTCTAGCATTTTATCCAGCTTCGCCGCCCCGTATCTTACTGTTCTTTATACTCAGTGCAGTGTTGACTAAATTTCTAGACTCATTTCAACGAAAATCATGTTTCTTTGTTTTAGCAGTATTTGCCATTAAATTTATTAAGGTTAGGGCATCTACACATCTTGAATGTCATCATAAAAGCCGATATTGAAACAGAAAATGGCTAAAATGTGCTGGTGACGTTTTTAATATGGGCGATAAATGCGCCAAGTATTGTAAATTTGATATTTTAAAGCTTTGAAAAAGTGCGAAAGATCTCGCATTTTTGCGTATCCATTATTGTTATTTCATAATCTAGCTACTGTATGACATATACTTGCTCCATTTGACGTAATTGAAATGTTCATTTGGATTTTCGCACATGCGTTATTGTTATTGCTCTAATGTTTACATGTAGCTGTTGCCGTTCGCAGCGTGGAAGCCGATTTTAGTATCGCATACGTTAGCATATTATATAAGTAGATATGCTTGTACAATTACTTATTCATTAGGTTACAATTTCATAAATGACAAAGCAAACAATATTTCTTAGCATTTTTTGTTATCAAATTATTTGCCGTCAAATGTTTATACTTCCCTGAGCAACTACCTTCTTTAACGACCGATTTTTGAGGAATGGGTGGTGATCGATTCGGCGAAGTTCCACTGTATATGATCCAGTTTTCGGGTAAAACAGGACAATGTGTAGCATGGTGTACAAATGTAGCACAGTGGTATCGCTTGTGATTCACTATCAAAGGGATAATACAAGGACCAAATAATTGGGTATAATGGTTTCGAAGATCTGATTCCACTGAATTGTTTTGTGGGTATACCTGAAACAGCAGGTGTACAGCAGTGACCCTTCTACAAGCATTACAGGACCTTTAATGACGCATTATGGACGCCTGTGCCAACTTATCACGCTCTATGCTCCAAAGTGTGGAAATCTAAATGTGCGTCACAACTGACAGTTTGAGCATCTCAAATAAAGGTATAGTATTGTTACAAGTAGTTTTTTCTTTCTTTCTCAGATAGCTTTGTCGCATCACAGTTTAGGAATCACGAATAAACAAATGCGCGTTTTAATCGTTCTATTCTTTGCGCTAATCTCCAAAATGTGTCTTTTCGTACTACTCGATGATTCTATACCATTTTATAATTCACTTTTTCTCCCTATCTGTTCCGTTTTCATATAGGAATGCTAACTCATCAGTCTTCCACCAGGTGATGCCGTAGGTCATATTATTCAGTAGCGCAAATCGCCTTTGCTGTAACTAGACATAACTTTTATGAAAATAAAAGCAGACGTTCCGAAGTTAAGAATGTGGCAACGAACTTAGTGGCCATACTGTATAAATGAGTATATTTTCTTTGGTATTTTGAAAAGACCACTTATTTATACAATTCCATCTATTTTCATTGTAATCCCATTCAGATTTAGGTTAAATCCACCGAAACTAAATGTAGTATATCACAGAAACAATTTTGTTTGGTTCTGTTATCTGATTTAAGAATTTCTTCACGATTAAAAAAAAGTTCTAATATTTTTCGATATTATTAATTATTCAAGTTTATTTTTTTGTTCTCTGGGAATCATTATTGTCTAAAAATGTAGGAGTATTTAAACTTGTATTTAAAGTAATAATAAAGTTATAATTTACACGTGCACTCTACTTTATTTTGTTACAAATGCTTTCTAAAGTTGCACTGTTCATTATTCACGGAATTCTAAAATCTACTGATTGCTCCATTCAATTGAGATAGTTCTAGTTTGCTAGTTCCTGTTTAAATATTTTAGAAAGTTCTACTAAATCAAATTAATTTAGAACTTTGAACTAAGTCTGCTTGTCCTTATAAATCCATTATTTTCTCTCAATTAATTAAAGAATGATAACTTTTTATCTTAGTCAAAACTAGTTCAGTTTTAGACAATAATTGTCTTCCTGTGAGATACCATTTATTTTCTCGCTATTATATTTCAACTATTATTCATTTCAATCAGAGGGGTAGCCTCGGAGATAGAGGGCGCAGGAAGCCACGTACCCCTTCTCAACTTTGCTCAAAGTCTTTTGATGTATAGCATTTGTTTTGAAACTTTCTTTTTCTATTCTTCAGTTCGATATATAATCTATTCTTATGATTACAGTGTTTACAAATTTTAATTCTACACTCTAAACAGCATTAAAGCTTTCAGATGCTTTTAAATAAATTATTCATAAATGTTTGTATGTTTAAGTGTTTGCATAACTATTTCAATTAGATAAACACATTCGATTGCTTAAATATTAATATCATTTAAAAATGCATAAATATCAATATTTGAACTATATATTTTTATACATATAATGTATTTCAATACATTTAATATTATTCAAATTGATGTAGTACATCACTTGAATTAGTTACAATGTTTGAACACATTTGTGAAAATGTCTTATTGGGACAACAGGCATTTATATCAGACTATCTGAATTGAATTTATAAAATTTCTTTGCTGAATTGTCATTTTCTAAACTTATTTTAATTAGAAATCCCCCCAAATCCCCTTTATATATTACGAAACAGCTTGAATTCAAACCTTTACGGAAAACAGCCTTTATAAAAACCACCATTAATAAAGTTCTGTAAGGATAATGCCTTTTAATATTCCGTTTATTATCCGTAATGGCTCTCAGCGTCTATTACTTCCCCCGGAGCCTACGTTATTAGCCTATTTTTATCATGTCAAACACATCCGTCATTAGCTTGCGTAATTTGATGGAAAACCAATCAACCTCCTAACGCAAAGTTCTTCGCAGAAATCGTTTACAAGTTCCAATATTTCCGGTGATACCGCTGCGAGTGAAATATGCCATCTGATGTACTAATGATCGAGAGCTGAGTAAGGTTTCTTTTGGCATACTGCACTGGCCATTAGGAAAAATCATTTATTTAGCCAGCTGAGATAACGGTTCTTTTTAATAAAAGCATATTAATGGAAGAAATTCAGAAATGTAGAGATGGAGTTTTAGGAGAGGTTTATGAATTTGTAAGAAATTAGGCAGTTTCTCCATTTTCATGAAAATCAAACGTATTTTTACGGAATGTGCCTTTGAGAATTTCAAATATGCTCACACACACGTTTTACTGACTCTGACTTCTTACAATTTTTGTCAATTTGCAATTACATATAGAGCAGTGTAATTACCCATATAAAACAGTTTTATTTAGCAAGTAAATTAATTAAAATACACATTTTACACTTACTTTTGCGTAAAACAAATTCTGCGACAGGTCAGCCTGATTTAGAGTTCATTCACAGCATAGGGCCTATCGAGAGCATACTGGATTCACTGTCTTTCATATGCATCGCTTGTCCACATGCAGTTAAAATTATTTCGATTAAAAGTCTCATAGTAAATATTTAAGTTGACAGTTTCTGAGCTCTGTTGTTATGTTTTGCGAAAGTTTCATGAAATTCGGTTGAAAAGTCTACGTTACATTGAAAAGGCATTTGATAGAGATCCAAAGTTTTTAACTAAACACTTATACCGTTTTTTAAATATGCGTTCTAAAGCTGCAAAAATGCACACAAATAATGCTGCAAATTGGAAAAAGCAATACATTGTACACAAGTGAATTCAAGTTTGTCCCTTACATCCTCGAAGTTTTAAAAGGATTCTAACATTTCTTATTAAATTGAAAAAATATATATATATAAACAATTACAATTGTTACATCACCGTTTATCTGCCCATTGTGTTATCTAATCTTCTAAATGAGTGTTTAGTTTGAATTTATTAGAGTAGTTTCTAGTAAATTCAAATAATTCATACTTTATTTTAAAAATATATTCATCGACAAATGTAATTTTACTTGCTTGCACTGGGCGAGGGGGGGGGGGGGGTAGGAGATTTGGACCCCTTCCCCCTTTAGTCTACACAGAAATGGTAATTTTGGCCTAATATCCAATTGTAAACTCTTTTTTATAATGAATAATAAAATATTACTATAAAAATTAAAAAAATGTAACGTAACTGGAAAACTTTACGGAATTTATAATAAAAATTACCGTCAATCAAATTCTACAGTAACAATGGACCACCCTCCCCCCATAGACCGATCCCCTCGTATGTGGAAGCTATAGCTACGCCCGTGCTTGCTGGTAATCTTTGTCTAATGAGCGGCTTACCGCCACAATAATAAGTTGCCTTAGTGTTACAGTGATTAACGTTAAAAAAGCTTGCATTATTGTCGTCGTTTGCGATAGATTTACCCAAAAAATTATGGCTATTTCTAACAGTTAAGTCAAAATGTAAGATTTTGTTGACTTTCTGAAAAATGAATACCACGTATTATATTTTCCTCTGATTATTCTTTAGCTGAAAATTATAGCGTAGTTACTTATCTATCAACATTTTAACCAAGATACATAAAAATTCTTGACTAAATAAAAATAATCAAATCTTTACTAAAACTAAAATTTATTGAAATTAACTGAAATTTCCTTGATTTATAATAAGTCTTTTTACCTGGTTCTATAGATGCCGACATTTGAGATTAAAAAAAAAGTATTAGTACTGGATATTTGAAAAGATTTTAAAGTTTTCAAAAAGATTCAGTATTTCGAATAACTCGTTAAATCATTGTATCTTTGCAGTAAAAATCACGCTGAAACTTTTTATCGTAAAATTCTATTTGCAAAGGAATATCTAAGTTTGATGACGTTGTGACTTCATGCGAGATAAAATTTCTGAGGTAAAGTTCAGTAAAATAAATCGATTTTAGTTTGCTTCCGACGTATTTGTACGTCAAGTCGCTGGATAGAAGACATATCTAGTTTCTTTTTATTTCATTTACGATTTTTCGACCGTAAAATATTCTGGATCAGCAGTAACTCCAAAATGCATGTCTCAGATAAAACGTAGGGCATGTCTTTCTGATATCTTTTCACTTAAGAAACTTTGAACTAAAAGATACATTAAATATTGAAATTTACATAAGCATATTCTTATAAGTAGTAATAAAAACGATTGTGTGTGATTCTTTAAAAATTATTACTTAATAAAACCCGTCCTCATAAGAACATGGAAAGTGAAGCAGCACCGGCTTGGTTAGTTCTTGAGAGGGTGAGTTATCGTTTGTTTAGTTGTAACCCAAATTGAATTCGAAATTTCCTGCATGTTTATTCTAACATTCTTAATAATTAACATTGTTAAGTTGATTAATTTGTTGATGTTATTGTGCTCTAATGTGGTGTAGTTCGGGTAATTGTTTTTTACCAGTCTTTTCAATTATCTAAAGGTTTCAAAGTCTGTTGATTCGCTAAGAAAATCAAACTTTTGAGATTGTAAAGTTTATCCAGGTCTGAAAGCGTTAGATGCGTTTTAAATATTCAATACACAGATGCATGAAAAATATTCTAAACCCTCTGGAATTCGTACTGAAATTCACAGCAGCACCTATAAAGTAACAAGATTTGATAACCAATTTAACAGTGTTTATTTACTGTAAGTCAATGACAGCATTAATAACTATCTCTGAAACATTATACTTTTTCAAAAAAAAAACTATTTTTTCTTAAACAATGATTATATACGACTTTTCTTATTCGAGCTAATAATAAATTGAAAGTATGTTACTGAAACTTTTAAAGCAACATTATTTAGTGTCAGTTGTCACAGAAGAGAAATTTATGAGTTAACAGGAATTGTGTTTAAATATGATGTAAAATGTAATCTTTCTGGCATTAATTCAAGTATGCATTAAAATGGAAGTATGCTATTAAATTCATACGTGATATAATTCTGAGAATGTGTATATTTCTGAAAAGCTGCTATGAAATTTAACATAATCTGTATATGCAAACGTTGCATTTAATCCATCATACTTTTGGCAAAGTATTTTATGTTTTCATTGAGCATTATTTTTGGATGACTCATTAATGTCTGAGTAATTTTGTCTGCTGTTAAGAGTTGGAAAATTAAATTCGAACCCATCAAGTTCTGTAAATCCAAGTGTTCGTAGTAGTTATCGTCTAAACCTACATTTAGTATGATAAACAAAGCAAGTACATTGCTCTTTTCTCTTGACAACTAAAGGATGATCACAAAAAAACTTACCTTAAGGTATTGTATAAGAAATCTTATGAATACTAAATTGCTAAAACATTTTTAATGAATTTGTTACTTGAATATTTTGGCTTGAAAAAGTTTCATGAGCTTCTTTTACAAACTAGACATATTTATAATAAAGAGATTTGCGGAGAAGAAAATTTTGCATCAAAGATCCTAACCGAGATTCTTCACACACGAGCTTACTTTTTTTAATTTTGTGTTACATAGCAAAGTAAAGCTTCTTGGAATTACATATATATATGAAATCACACATATACTTGGAATTACATGTCAATGCGTATTTTAACTCTTGTATTCTATCAGTGTAAGCAGAAATCTTAGAACAAATTTAAGCTTCTTGCAGGTAATAAAATACGCAAACTATAAATTGAACAAACCGTTTAATTATTTCTTAGGAGCGCGGCAGACGAAGATAGGGGGGGGGGGGTACCTCGGATCATGTTGAGTACCTCCACCATATATAAGCCCGTTATGTAGGACCGTGCGTCTAGAACAGCTCATCAGATTAGTAAAAAAATATTGATCGTCAGAAATATTGAAGCGCGTCAGATTAAGATAAGGTGGGTTAATTACTAGTTAAAAAGTGTACATTCAGAAAATCTGACGATTTGAGTGTAACGTAAGGGAGTGGGAGGGTTACAAAGTTGGAAAAAAAAGAAAAGAAAAGAAAAAAGAAAAAACGTTGTCTTGACATTCTCGAGCGCGGCTGAATTCTTTTATTAACACGCTTTTATTAGCTTCACCTGTATGTATGTTTGTATGCTTGTATGTTTGTAACCGACTCCTTTGAACTCGATTTTGACCCACTTTAAGCGTTCAGATTTAATTTAAACTTTGTAGATATATCAAGGATCGATGACAATACAATAATTTGATAAGTTTATCCCATTATCCTGATTTCAGCACGCTTTTTATTTATTAGCTTCACCTGTATGTATGTTTGTAACCGACTCGTTTGAACTCAAATTTGGCACACTTTAAACGGACAGATTTAATTCAAATTTTGTACATTTATCAAGAACCGGTGACAATACAATAATTTTATAAATTCATCTCATTATCCTGATAAGGATCGCCAGGATTAATCAATTTCCTCATTTCTTATCCTCGTTGAAAGTAGAACACTTCGAAAGATTACAATCTTAAGCAAACCCTTTCTTACTGTGGTCGTGATCGTATAGTGGTTAGTACATTGCGTTGTGGCCGCAATAACCCAGGTTCGAATCCTGGGCACGGCAATATTTTTATTTTTACAAAATATCGTCATCCATCACATTATGAAAGAGTTGCGTATAAGAACATGTTAAGGCCATTCTTTTTAACACGCTTTTATTTGTTGATTAGAGACCTATTTTTCCTTTTTAGTGAGGAAGATAGCATTTAACTGCAGGTTGATTAATACTGTGGTGCACAACAGGGGCGTAGCCAGAGGGGGGGGCTCAGGGGGCTAAATGGGATCCTTTACTTAGCTTACAATTTGATATTTCGCTTACAATTGAACTTCAGCTTTAAATTTGATACCCAGCCCATCCGAAATAAAATCCTGGCTACGCCACTGGTGCACAGTGAAAATAAACTATCCTTTTTAGTACTTTCCAACTTAGTGCTCCTTAGTGTCTTATGAGAGATATGGAAAATTAAAAATAAATTTTAAATACATACAGTTTTTTAAAAAAAACTAGAAAACACGCTTTTATAGCAAATCGAACTAAAAAGTGAAAAATTGCCAATCTGAGCTACGGCAGCACTTACTGCGAATGAAGTATACTGCGTGCTTGTGGAGGAATGCACACAATAAAACTATGATTAACATGTCACCAACAGATTACGGGTGGACAATGTCGATGGAAAATTTGAAATGACTTGGTTTGTTGGCAATCAGTTATCTGATGCATGCGAAGATATTGTCATAACACCAGTTATTTACGAAACTTCAGATTTAGGTATATTTCTGTTTAATACTTTGATAACATGTTATTCATGAAATCAATAAAATTATGTTAACGGTTATAACGATTTCTTGTTACAGATATGAAAATTGCAGACAATATTGGAAATCCAATTGAATTATTATATTTGAGTATGATAATTCTTCGGATGACTACGAAGATTGAAACAAATTTTTTCAACACATGAATTTTATTTTTATATTATTTTCTAAAAAAAAATAAAGTTTAAATATTTAAATAATTTTACGTGCTTTTATTCGTTAAATTTTATGGTTATTGAAAAAAAATCATAATTTTTTCTAGCCGTCAGATTAATGATACCCTTCAAAATAATCGTCAGATTTTAGGCTGCAATCACTGGAACATCAAGCTAAACCTTCTGTAAAAAAATCTGGCACGCTCGAGTATTTCAATATGGCGATTTTTTTTTTTTCATTTTCAAAAATTCGCTACGAGCTTGCGTCACTTCCGAAAAGCCAGTCTTTTGAATGGGAGCATTTTTAGGGTTCACTTAACATCCCCTCTGAATATCTGACGCGCTCGAAAAAAATTTTTTTTTCCCTATTTTCTACCTTTACGGGTGGCCACCCCCACCACGTAAGTCGGCAGATGAACATATCTTTGGTATCAAAGACACATTGGGGTATCTAGACTATCAATATCTGACGCGCTCAAGTATCTCCATGTAACTGTAATTTTTTACATCTTTGAAGGTCTGTAGACGCTTCTCTCACCACTGAAAGGGGAAACACTTTATAACCTTTTATTCTTCTTATTATCTAAACTACAAAATCTAATAGGTCCTCACGACGCTCGAGTAAATCCCCAATTAGCATCATGGACTCCCCTACTATAAGAGCAAAGATATCATTTTTTAACTCGCTTTTATTAGCTTCACCTGTATGTATGTTTGTATGCTTGTATGTTTGTAACCGACTCCTTTGAACTCGATTTTGACCCACTTTAAGCGTTCAGATTTAATTTAAACTTTGTAGATATATCAAGGATCGATGACAATACAATAATTTGATAAGTTTATCCCATTATCCTGATTTCAGCACGCTTTTTATTTATTAGCTTCACCTGTATGTATGTTTGTAACCGACTCGTTTGAACTCAAATTTGGCACACTTTAAACTGTCAGATTTAATTTAAACTTTGTACATTTATGAAGAACCGGTGACAATACAATAATTTTATAAGTTTATCTCATTATCCTGATCAGGATCGCCAGGATTAAATAATTTCCTCATTTCTTATCCTGATTGAAAGTAAAACACTTCCAAAGATTACCATCTTAAGAAAACCTTTATTACCGTGGCCGCGATCGTTGTACTTTCCAACTTAGTGTTCCTAAGTGTCTTATGAGAGATATCGAAAATTAAAAATAAATTTTAAATACATACAGTTTTTAAAAAAAACTAGAAAACACGCTTTTATAGCAAATCGAACTAAAAAGTGAAAAATAAAGATATAGTTTAAAAAACCAAAAAAGATGCTTTAGTGATAAATTGAACTAACTAAAAAGCGAAAAATAATTCTTAATATAGAAATAAATGAATGAACGAAAAATAGTATTATTGTGAAAAAAGCGTGGGGTGATCCATATATCAGTTCTTGAGAATATTCGATCGGTACGATTAGTACAAAAATGATACAAAAAATATAGCACAAAGCGTCCCACGCTTTTTTCACAATAATACTATTTTTCGTTCATTCATTTATTTCTATATTAAGAATTATTTTTCGCTTTTTAGTTAGTTCAATTTATCACTAAAGTGTATTTTTTGGTTTTTTAAAATATATTTTTTTAATTAGTACTTTAAATATTTTGATATAGTTTAAAAGTCTCACAGCTTTATTTAACAATAAATAATTAAACATCCTACGTATTTATCGATTCAGTGAGATTAATTATTTTTTTATTGAAGGAAACAGCAGAATTATTCGTCTTTGGATTCTAATTCTACTTTTATGTGACTACTTTGTTTGATGATGCGTGCAACTTTATACGACTCAAGTAAAATGGAGATAAAATGTATTGATACAGTTTTTGTGCTTCCGCATTTATATCTCATCACAATAGACAGATTATAGCCGTTCTTTTATCTGTATTCAGAATTCTTTAGCCATAAAATATCTTGCATAGCTCCCGAAATGCACATATAGAAGAAAGAATACAATTTATTTTTGGAATTGGTTTGCTTTATATAAAGAGTGAGTTCTTTTGTTTAAAGTAATAAAGAACTTTGTGCAAACGTTTTACAGTTTATATATTTAACAAAAATTAAATATAGCGCTTGCATGCTTTTTTTACAGAATTTTAATCATTAATGATTTTGAATTTCTTCTTTTATTATTTTGCAACTTCCATGTATAACGTAGCTTACGTTAACTAAGGAAAAAATAAAATATGAATGGAAGTAAAAAAAAAAGAAAAAGAAATTGTTACAAATTGCGTAACACAAAAACCTAGAACGTGGTAGTCAATAAATAGTGAATTTAAGAATTAGAGCAGTTTATTTTGAAGTGTTAAAATATATAATTTAACGGTGGTTGGTAGCTTGGGATCAAAATTACGGGCTTCGAAGTAAGACACAAGTTGCAGGTACCTCGGAACAGACGTATACGTGGGAAAGGCAAAAAGGAATTTTGTTTTACAAGTTTATATTCTCATACTTCACGATTTCACACGTTCAGTTTGCATTTTGATCACTTTTTAGACTTATTTAAAGAGTTCAATGGCCCCCTACGAGAATTCAGTCTGGAGCTTCAGACGCAAATCTAGACAAGGGCTGTCTTGATTACTCCACAAACTCACAGCAATTAAACATTCTAGAATTCGTGTACAGCATGGCACATGTTAAAATGTGTCGATTTTTGTCTTAATTTTTAGCTTTCAGTTTTGATATATCTATCAAGTGCAGCAGTAGAATGTTAGAATAGCTACCAAAAAGAACATGAAGTTATGTTGGTGGAAATCATCGTATCGCTGTCATTTATAAGAATTTTCTTTTTTTGAAATTAATGAATGTTTTCAAAAGAGGAAAAGGGTGATTTTTCTACACATTTACCACCACAGTTAGTTGAATGTGAAATCTATTTACTTATTACATTTAATACTTTTTTTTACTAAATTTCTTTTAATTAATCATTGTTTTAAGTTTGACTATATAAGTCAGTCAGATCCGAGTCAAATCGCAATTGGTATCCATGCGCTTTGGTAGCCATGTTGCCAAGATGTTGGACCTGTACAAAGTCACATTCTATTTTAATACAGAATGGACACATTGATGAATATTTAATAACGCGAAAGGAAATATATTAATAAGGATTCTAAGTTTAAAAAATATTTATTAAAATACCATTGCTTATATAATTATCATTTATATAAAAAAGTGTATAATATATACATAATATACATATATACAGATAGATAGATATATTAAACTGAATTTGAAATAAAAACAGTAGCTCTTTCTTTTGATGAAACGTATATTATATGCAAAAACAAACTGAAAGTATCTCACACATCCCTGTAGTGAAAATGTACTATTTCAAATACCTTCGAATGATAATATTTCGTTTTATTTTGAAAATAGAAATAGTACTTTTTCCTTTTTTTTAACGGTGTTACAGAGGATATAATACATTTGTTTGAATTTATATCTAGAATTTATACGAGGCACCAAATAAATATATGTTGCTATACCAGTAAGTAATTGTTTTTAATATCTTAAGTTTTCAATGTTTTAAAATGTCAACAATTTAAAAACTTAATAATTTACTATTCCAACCTTAAATCAGCTCATGCATTGCGCCATTTTTAAATTTTGTTTATTTAAATTTTGTTTTAAAAACTTATTTTACAAAAGCAAGTATTATTTACAATTATGAATATACAAAAGTATAATAGCTCGATACCAAATTCCGATAATTATTTCAAATTGCATACGCCGCTATGGCTGACTGGATAAGACACTGAACATCGGATCTATCGAGCGGCTGTCGGCCAGACGGTCTGGAGTTTTGGTGGTTTTTCTCCAGATGGGACGTGAATACGCGTTAGAACTCCTAAGTCCTCCGTCCTAGGCGCTCCTTCATAGGCAGATGCCCTTAGTGTAGTCTTGGAAAAACGCAACACAAATTTTTAAAATTACAATTATTACAGGAAAAGTAGAAGCCGAGCAAAAATGTTGATTTTTCGTCTTAATTGATTTGAAAGCGATATTTTGGAGGTTTATGGTGCTTTTTCGGTCTTTTATCCCACTTGTCCGAACTCCATCCGTTATACATAAAATTTTACATAGAACAGATCTGCAGAAATAAAGGCTCAGCTCGAAGGGAACACAAACATAGAACTCATAGAAGGGAACACAAACTGCAGTCGCTGCAAATATTTTTGGACTGATATATCTCACAGAGCGGAAAACGAATCCATTCAGCATTGGATAGTCACTTTCGCAACAGAACGCAAAAATTGCTTTGCTGATCTGTCATCTTTATGCCAAAGGGTTGCCAGAAGTGGCGGAACAGCCATTCCTTTAATACCCCATTTACATTCAGTCTTTCTCATATCTCTCTGGCTGCTGCTTTTTTTCCTCAGGAAATGCTTATGCGGCATCTACAAGGGCAAGGAGAGTTTTACATTTTGCTGTACTTCCCTTCTCGCTGTCTTCAAAGTCCATTCAAAAGGAGCGCGGGAATCAGGAGGGCAGCAAGAATGGTTATGGCATCAGCAGGACGAGTGAGGTGTTTATATTCCTGTTACTTCATGGCCCTCACATTCGATAACGGGCCCTGAACCCAAGATCAGAGACGGAACCCACTCCTCCCCTCTTTTTTTACAGTCGCATGCTGCATTAAAATTGCACTGTTATTGTTTACCATACTCTTTTAGACTGCAATTTAGCCTGAAAATACAATAATTATGGTAACTATTTTATAAGTCCAAACTAAGTAGGAGTTAAGTACCAAATAAATGTATTAAGTTTCATGCTGAAAGAGCTAAATTTTAGGATTATTAGTAATGGTTACTTTTGACTTATGTTATCTTAAAAAATACTTTCATATTAACAAATTCGTAAGAAAATAAAATTATTTTTATACAAAATAATATGTTGTGTAACTTTATCAAATAAATACAATCACTTTCACTAGCAGGAGACAAAAATGTCAGAGCTCAACTCAAATTACAAAGAGTTAGCAGGTGGACTCAAGTCCTTATTATCGCACGGGCACCTAGTAGCTGTGAAATGAGCACTATATGTAGATTTAGGTCAAAAAGTTGAACTTAGACAAATAAACCCGTATCAAAATACTGATCCAGTTCAGATTCAGCACAAAATCTAAAAGGTGTCTTGGGTACGAAAATGTTATAGTCGCACCCTAGATGGGCTGCGAAAAAAATAGCCAAGGCAAGAAGCAGGGACGACGAGAGGATTTTTCAGGCCCCAGGGAATGATATTTTTTTCCATAATTTTTTTTAAACAGTGTAGACTTAGTACACTTTAAATTTACCGTAAACCATATACAAAACCTTATACAGAATAAAATTTCCATTCAATTATGGGGTTCCTTAAAGCCCGGTACCAGAGGCAATTGCCTCTCCTGTTCCCCCATCTCGGCGGTGCGGACCTAGCAGAAAGAAAGGAGGAAACAATACGCACACAAGTTCACACAACTCAAGTAAGGAAAATTTTTCTAAAATTTCATGATAAACAGTTTATCATTAATATGTTATTTTAAATTTTAAGCTACAATTAGCTGTAGAGTCTTCTAAAATTTCATTGAATGAATATATATTAAAACATTTTTTATGGTTTGTCTTATATGTAGTAATTAAAAATTGTAACTGCGTAGAGGTGGACGTGAGAGCTAAAAATAAGTCCCCAAAAGTGAGGTTAGCGAAGCTCTACCATCAATATTTCTCGAAATTTCTAGAAAACAATATGTTAATGAATGGGGAAACCCCAAACTCCAAAACTCCGGTTCTAGTTAAAAGATTTTGATGCAACAAAATGCAAAATTTAACTATCTGACTCATAGAACACACATTTTACACTATTTTAAACCCCAGAACAGCAGGTTGCCCCGAAAATTCGTAATTTTATATCAAGCCGAATTGGTAACTAAATGGTAATCATTGGTGTACCATTCTCTAGATTTCTTTTCGAATTACACCTAAACAATGGACAGTGTGGTCTGCTGCATAAGTCAGTTGGATTCGAGTTATACCGTAATTCCAGTAAAAGTAATAATCGTACTGGTAAAATGTGCCTAAAGAGTCTCGAGATCAAAACCAAAATTAAATCATAAGGTGTATTCTGAAATTCAAATTCCTGTGTTCTGGGCAGAAAAGAAAAAGAGAAAATTTATGCCATTATAAACATTCGTCCTTTTAATCACGGATAAGTTCAAGAAATAGATAAAAAACCGTTGCTTTTTATTTCGCTGCTTATGTAATTTACCGTAGTTTGTTCATGCGAGATAATGTCTGCTCTAATACTCCCTTAATACCCAAGTTAAAAGAAGCTCAACCCAAAGTAAATTAAATCGGTTCCTATTCTTCGCATAATTTATTTTTTACATAACTTAATATGCACCAGATCATTTTTGTGAGCTGCGAAATTAACTAGAAGATAAAAAACCTTTCCAAGAAGATTCTGAAGAAGATAAGTGTATGCTCATACCTTCCTCTGAATGTAAACAAGTTTAATTTTTTTTTTCTAATTTTCTTTTCTTCTTTCTATTTTTTTTGTTTTTGTTTTAGTTTTTTCTAAATTAAGAACTCAATTTCATATTATTGAACGAAAGCGTTACTGATACAAGAGTTTCTTAAAACATTTTGTGGCTGCTTTTTGAGATAGTCTTCTTTTAAGAAGACGTATGCTAACAGTATAAATACTCTGAGTCTGATTTTGCTAGTTAATTAATTATTTTCAGTTCAGAAATCTTACAGCTATCTTACATTTGAATAAGATACACACTTCGATTTCCTTAATTTAAATTAATCAAACTTCTCATCTTTTAAATCACAAAAAGAAAACGAAAAAAAGTTTAGCATAATTCATTTCATAGATTTAAACCCGAGAGTGATCAGAAGATTACAGCACATAAATAAATGAGTGTAATGCAAAAAATGGCGTTTATTTTCACTATTTTTTCACAGTAAATGATAATTAAAAATGTATTTTTTTATTTAAAGGAAAGAAAAATATTTGAAACCGTTTAATAAATATTCTTAAAATGGGGCTAGCGTACATGTTGAGAATATGCATAGCAGTTTTAACTTAACTATGTGACGCGTCCGTGTTACCAAGTTCATTACTTATTCGGAATTTTTTTTTCAGAGAAGCCATTTTTTTTTTCCAACGGGCGCTTGCCTATTGGTCATTGTCTAATACAATTGCCAGAAGGTATTGTGACTGTTTTATTATGGGGGCACCCAGTGGGGCGGCCAGTTTCAGGGAAGTATAATAGAATACTAAAGGTAAAAAATACTTGCAATTGCATACATGTAATAATAAAATAAACTTTTCTAATTTAACCTAATTTAATTTAATGTTATTTGAAAAAAACTTCTTTAATCCCGGTTACTCTTACTGTAAGGTTTGTTTCACGGCCATACAAATATTACGCTCAGAGACGATTTTTGAAGTTCCATAAGGAGTAAAATTGTTGATTTAGCTGTATTTGCAGTTTTCTGTGGTTTCGTTGCTGCGCGCTTTTAGAACTCCCGGGTAAGCAGGTGTTTCTCATGTCTTGATTGACAATCTAGTTAACTAATTACGTTTGAGAGTAACGCCTTCGCGATCTTGCTGCGCCCTGCCAGCAGGTGTAGTAACTAGTGGAGTATTTAAGCAAGAGCACGGAAATTTCGGGAGCTTAGCCTTAGGTGGGAGCTGTAATCTTTTTAGGAGCTTTTCCAGGAGCTTAGAGCTTTAATCTTGTTAGGAGCTGTTCGAGATCACAATGTAAAGAGAAAGATAGCTCCGGAGCTAAAAGGTCGCCCGCCTGACTCCTGCCCTCTGTCCGAACTTTGAAATAAACTATTCAACCTAGAAGCCTGGTGTAGTGTTGATCATTTCAACAAAGGTAGGCGTAAGGCCATTCCTTATGTACATATACACGTAACAACTAAACATTGTATAAAAATGCTGAACAAGCAAGCCTATTACATCTCAGGAGCAGCCTACCTACATGGTTTTGAGACTTTTAATTCTCCAGAAGAAAATTACTCTTTAGGTAAACTCCATTCGCAAGCAGGGAACAGACGGCAATAATTCAAGTTTCACTTTACGATTTTTCTTTTTACATAATATGTATACCAAAAGTTACATTAGCATCTACAGTACACGTTGGATGCATATTCCAAACAGCAAAATCAAACATTTAAAAATAAACTAAATTGATGAAGCCAGCATATACAGGGTTACTGGTAACGCAACGTATTCCTTTCGGGACGTGATGAAGGAGCCGCATTTTCACTCCATATGTATGGTCGAAAATCAATAGTTATAGAGAAAATTGAATTTTAAACATTTTTCTTCAATAACTCACCATTTGACATTCGAGCGCAAATTTTAAAAAAACCTGCATATTAAATGGATTTTATTTTATTTTCATAGTTGAAATTCTAATTAAGATAACATAATTATAAAAAAGTACAAAGCTAATTTAAAATTTCAATTCACGAGCCATTTCGTGTATTTTTTATTTTTAATTCGTATGTTCCCTTTCAAAAGGGAAAACATTTATAAATATTCATAGTTTAAATTCATAAAATTTCATAGTTTTTTAAATAAGTAACATAGCAGTGAGCTTACAAATTACAAATAAAATTTTTCCCATTAATCAGCTATCCAAAAATGTATCAATGTCCATTCAACTACATATAATTCGTAAAGAAGGGTGAGTTCCATCTAGCGCGGATAAAAAACCCAAATAATTCATCCCGTTCATTCTTTAGGATAGTTGACCAACCATTCAAGTTAATACCATTAAAAAAAAATATTTTCTTAGCTGACGCTCTAAGCTTACGTAATCATGAAAATTCACAAAAATACTTCAAAATTTGAATTCTCGATCTTTAAATGTATTTTTTCTATTTATTTAAATTTTCTTTTCAAAAAATATTTTTTATCTCAAAAAATACTATTGCAGTAAGCGTACTAATTACAATTTTCCTCATTAATCAACTATCCCAAAACGCATTAATTTCCATCTGAAGACATGCAATTCGTAAAGAAACATAAGTTTTATACAGCGCACGCTACAAAAGAAAAATTTGTTAAACTGACAGAAAAAAACTGTCTGCCAGGACGCCTGTTTATTTCCGTATATCTTACAGAAGTCTTTCGTATTTTTTTCCTTATACGGAAGATTTTTGTAAAATAAACTGAGAACCTGTAAAATTTATGGAAGACTTCTGTAAAAAAACGGAAATAACTGGTTTCCTTGCTGACAGTTTTTTTCTGTGAATTTGACAGACTTTTTTGCAGTGCATGTAAAAACGCCGGAGGCACAAACGTTCATTGTTTAGGATGGTTGGTCAACCGGTGAAGTTACAACTGCTTTAAAGAGCTTAAAATCTTAAGGCACATCATATTGTGAATCTAAAATGGTTATGTGCTGTGGCCTCGTGTTATTAGCTTCGTCTCTTCTTTACGTATGATTGTTTATTTGATTAGCCAGAACAACAAAACGCGCATATGTGACGCAGAATCGAAACTAACATGACGACGCAGCACAGAGACGTTTGAGATTACAATTTGGTGTGGCTAAGACCTAAAAATAATGATAAATTAATTGGTTGATCAACCAACCTTAATAATAAACGTTGGTACCTCCTTTGTTGTTTTTTACCTGCGAGAGGTAAAACTTACCTTTCTTTATGCACTACATGTCTTTAAATGAACATTAATACGTTTTTGGATAGCTGATTAGTGGGACAAATTGTAATTCTTATTTGTACACTGACTTCAATAGTATTGTTTGAGATAAATAACATTTCTGAAAGGAAAATGTGTATAAGTAAATTTAAAAAAAATTACATGTAAAGCGCGTAAATCAATTTTTTAAAACTTTTTAATGATTACATTATTTAGTTATAGTGTCAGCTATGAAAATAAATCTAAAAAATAGGGACGGTTGCCCAACGATCCTAAAGAATGAACGGGGTTGCATCCTTTGAAGTTTTTACTGTATACGGTAAGTAATACTTTTCCTTCTTTTCGTTTAGAATAACATCAATATACGTTTTTGGATAGCTGATTAATGGGACAAATTGTAATTTATACAGCAATATTTTTTCAGATAAACAATATTTTTTAAAGGCTGTTTATTGGAAAAATTTTTATTTGTAATATGTACTTTCTCTGCTATATTATTTATTTTTTTAAATCTGGAGTGACTCCACTCGACTTTCCGATCACTTACGATTAAGATCATTACCAAGCATTTAAATAAATTTTAATCTATGAATAATTCAAACATATATACCAAATTGAAGCTCAATCGAATGCCCCGTTTAGGAGCTATCGTGTTCACTCGCATACACACACACACACATACACATATATATACATACATACGTCCCAAAATCTCGGAAGTCGAATTTTTTCATGATTACTATACTTTCCTTACATGGTCATGTTCGAAAAGTAAAAATACGATCTTTTGAAAGGAAACATTTGAATTAAAAATAAAAAAATACGTGTAATGGCTTGTAAATTGAAGTTTTAAAGTAGTTTTGTACTTTTCATGATTATGTTAGCTTAATTGCAGTTTAAGCCATGAAAATAAATTTAAATAAGATCCACTTTATTAGATTTTTTAAAATTTGCACTCGAACGTCAAATTTCGGGTTATTCAACAAAAAGGCTTAAAATTCAATTTTCTCGATAACTTTTGATTTTCGGCCGTACCTATGGGAGTGAAAAGTAGCATTTTGGCTCTTCTGTCACGTCTTAAAAGGTCACGTTACCAGTAAACCTGTATACAAAAATGACAAAAATATGCTTATAGTAATTGTAAGTAAAATTTGAAAGAAACAAAGTAAGAAAGTAGCTTTCAATATTGATTTTGGTAGCCAAATAGTGTAAGATAATGAGTATATGTACTACATACAATAAAAACGCTTGCGGTTTTTTGTGGGTGCAGCTGAAACTCCGCAAGCAACCAGCGCAGACCCATAATCTATATAAATAAAAAAGAACTGTAAAATGTTAGTTAGTTAGTCAGTAAGTTTGTCTTTGTCTCGCATAGCTCCTAGACGGGGGATCCTAGACCTACAAAATTTTCTATGAAAATTCTTTAGGACGGGTCCCGACATACCTCGAAGCGAATTTTTCGAAATTCGAATTATTTTAGGAGATATCAATAAAAAGCGTGTCGCAAAAGACTAATTTTTGCTCTCCGCCATTTCGCAATTGTAACTCCGAAGTGGAAAAATTGAGAATTAAGCATATCTAGGTTGCCATATTTGGTAAGTTTATTAAATGATTCAGACTCTTGAAGTAAAGATAAAAGAATAACGATTTTTTTCTTTAGATTATTTGGAAGGTTATTTTTTAATCGTGTGCGTGTGAAGTCAGAGCAGGAATGAAATGTTTTATACTCAAAAGAAAAATAGGATTTGGAAATTTTCCGAGACTAAAATCTGCAACTTTATAATTTGGCGAAAAATAAAATGCTTGAAGTGCAATTTTGAGGCGACGATTCTAACGCTTGGCGCAATTTATCGTAATTTTATCGTCTGTTACTTGGATTATGACTACACCTGAGAATAAGTTTTTGAAATTTTCATTCAGTTAAAATTGTGCAGTTTTCCCCCATCTATTTCTAATGTATTGCATCCAAAAGCGGATGCTAGAAATATCAATTTTAATTTTGTTTAATCACACTCATGAATAATGATATACTTTCCAACTTAATGGAATAAGGACAGAAAATAGGGAAGACCCACGGATTACATATATCACTTTTGTGCGTATTTAAAATCCGAAAGTGTTTCAGATTTTCTTCCCTTTTTTTTCCCCTTTCTGTTTTTTGATAAAGGCCAATATATCCATAAGCTCTTCAGAATTAATATAGGACGGAAATAATTTGTTGAACTTCTTTGTAGGTTTTTGTCATTTAACCATCTAAATTTTGTAATCATGGGCGGCCCGACACGGTACGCATCGCATCTGGATGCTGGCTTAGCAGGGCGTCATGTCGAACTCAAAAATTAAGTAGAGCATAAAAGAGGGCGTCTTTTTTTACATTGGTAGGAGGCGACACTTACCGTAGAGCCGCTCCTGTTAGCAAACATCTTAATTTTAAATTCCATTCACAATCTCAGATATTTCAGAGCAAAGGAAGCCGGTGAGGAACAGGATTTTCTCCGAACAAGATTTTTTAAGATGACGAACCAACTGGTCGCCGGAGGCGGCTAGTTGTATATATGGTTGCATTCTTTTCTCCATCCATGAAGAAGGTTTCGGCTAGAACTACAGTTGTTGGGTTTGAAGGTATGGTGGTCAAAAGACACGCAAATAATGGCCCTTCTAATGGGAAATTAATATCAGGTTGTAACGAAAGTTTTCCGCCAAATCTGCCTGAAAAACTCACTTCTAACTCCTTAGATAACTGTTTATGAACTTTCGGTATCAAACCTGCACAGTGTCACATGATACAACAATAGTACTTAAAGCTGTACTCATAATTCGTTGATATTCTGTAGCTGACTTTTTGCAACTCAACTGGAAGTAAATGATGGTTCTAATCCTCTAGAGTGATAGTGTCATTTGAGACACCTTGTACTTAATGATAACTATATTTTTTACAGATTTCACACCATAGTGTTATAAAGTAAGTCTCTTTCTTCCAAATGCCAAAAATCGTTTGACAAAATATGAGCAAATACGCCAACGCGAACTGTGTGCTGACGATGTTTGAGGTGACGGGAAACTTTCGTTACAACCTAATATAAATGTAAAATAATGTATGATTTTCTATGCGTGTTGTTAAATCTCCGCAACGAGCCTGCTCAGCCCACTGGAGTTATATGATATGGCAGCTCCATGGCATAGGGGTCAAAGACGGCATAATACCAAAGTATACTTCAACAGGGAAATCGGTGAAGCAGCTGAAAGTCGATTGTGGAACCAGACTGGCCAGAATTTTCTTGAACGTTGAGAATATTAAACATTGTTCCTCTAATGGGAAACTGGTGAAACTGAGAATCGAGTTTAAACATTTTGAAGATTGCTTGTGAATGCTGTAAAATATTCTAAGATGTTCGGAAATGTCCCAGAAGTATCTCGGACGTCGAAGTCTATTTCGACGCGTTTTGGAGGAAGACGTGTTTGAACTGCTCTATATCTGCTTTTGATCATCTCTATCATCGAGTTTTTGCCCTGGGAAAGCGCACCTTTAATCTCCTTGAAAATATCTTTTTCTTCTAAAATTATCCAAAATTTGACATACCTTTTAAAATTTAGTGATTTCTTAAAATAAAATACTGCAATTTTTGTAAAAATGTGCTATTTTTCCCTTGCAAAGGACTGGGCACTCAGCTAATGTTGCAGAAAATGTAATAATTATGTGTATGTGAATGAAATTTACTGTTTTACTGACTTGACTTTTAAAATTATGATTAAAAAAAAAGTAAAAACCAAGCACATTCATCGCTCTTGGGGGTGAGCATGAGCTTGAAAAACATTTTTTAAAATGATGTGAAAAGAAATAATTCCATTTTCCAGAATTTTAGAGATCCTGTTAAAATACCGGAATATAACAAATTTAATATACTCAGTTGGAAGAGTCAAAACATTTTTTATGAGAAATGTATTAGAAAGCTCTTTACTGTAAGCTTTTTCGTTCATACAAATAAAGGGATTACCTCAAAAGAGGGAAGAAGAACAAAGAGGAAAACAATTTTAAACTTTTTATTCTAAAGATATTGCGTAGGAAGCAAAAGGGAACTATTTTTGGGTGACTTGGTGGTAATTCCGACCTCTATAAAGCATGAAGCTGAAGCACAGGTAAATTTTTAGAAGTTTTTCTCCTCAATCTATTTTGATTATGCAAATGCGTCTGGGGTATTTCGAGACATAATTTTATACTGGTATCGTTTCAAAGTTCAGAACTAGAAGCTTGCTTTTCGTAAGTTTTATTCTTGTAAACTAAAAAGCAGGTTCGGTAATGTGGAGTAATATATTATTCAGTTGCATAAAAATACCTTAAAATCATTCGAAAAAATAAGTATATGCTAGAATACTTTAAAGAAAATATATTAAATTTTTGTTCTGAGGTTGCTGTGCTTATTTACATAATGTAAAGTTTTCAATCCATTTCTACTATTTATGACGTGCTAAAATGGGAAACTAACATTACATTTATTTTGGCTCACAACTATTTGAATAATTATATGTTTGGAAAACACGTAGACCTTTGTGGTTTGAAAATATCGTCGAATCAACTCTGCTGAAATTTACAACAGAAAATCTATTATATAAATGTGAACGTTTGTTTGTTTGTTCGTCCGGGAACTCCCTCCACACCGTTTGGCCGATCGGCTTGAAATCTTGCACATACATGTAAAACGACATAGAGTAGTCCGTACTCGAATTTGAAATTCTGAAAACTCAATCGTTCCACGATTTTTTTTCGATTTTTTGATAATTTTCACCTTCAGAAAGCTTTTCCAGTTTCCGATTGTCTAAAATAGTGATCATGTGATAGACCATCTATATGTTGGCGATAGACATAACTATAAACAAAATGGTATATCATAAATGAAATGGCGTCATTTTAATGTCAATTGTATTTTAATAAATTTGCAACCTTAAAGAATAAGGAATATGTGAGAAATCTGGGCTTTAGTAAATTTTTATAGTTCTTTGTGCGTAAGATTATGCAGAAGATTCAAATAATAAAGCTTAGTGTGATTACTTTGCTCACTGAATTGAAAAGAAATGTAAATTTAAAATATGCTGCCCAATTATTTTTATTCTTGCGAAACCAATCGTGAGTAAGAATGGAATTCAGTTGCCGAGGTTGCAACTAACAACACTTGAAAATATTGATGAAATGTAGATTATCGTAAAAGACAGTTCTGTTATACCATAAATCACTATCATCTTAAGCTCGACAAAAATTCAGGTTGCGTCATTTCTTCAGGTCAAAGTGACTCCAGTTAGTATTCGGATTCATTCAAAAAGAGGCAAATCTTTCTTTTCCAGAAGCTGCATTTTGCCTGCTCCTGAGTAAGGTTTCCTCTGGCTTGCGTGACCTTACCGTATGAGAAGATTGCCTTACGTTCACTTATGACACTAGTCCATGTTTTTTATCAATCCAAAAATCCATGGTCATCGAGCCTTCATGGCTTTCCTGAATAACTATTCTTTCAAGAGTTTTTATTTAGGTTAAGGACGCCAAAGTATTTAGAATTAACTAACGAATTTTCACATTTTTCATTAAAGCTTCCGCCATACTAGATATCCGAGAAAGGACTGTCCGGCTAATCCAAGAAATCGTGAAGCTTCTTCCGACAAATAAGCAGCACGTAGTAAAAATGCATCCCCCCCCCTCTTCCCTTGGAAAGACCGTTGTGGTATGCTGTGGTGCTTTAGATAAGCACGTATCTTAACTGACAGTTGTTGCCTACTTCAAAAAAGGAGGAGGCACTATGTTCAATAAATAGGGCGGGACGAAAAAGCACTTTTGCACCAATTTTTGAAATCCACGGGAGCCTAGATCGGAAAAGTTGTCCCTTGCAGGGGCGTAGCCAAGGGGGGGGGTTAGGGGGGTCATAACCCTCCCATGAGGAATTTTTTGCTATACAAAATGTACATTCTTCACTCCCTTATCAGAAGCACCTATACATATATATGAGTTGAAGTAGTCGTAACCCCCTCCCATGAAAAATTTTTGGCTACGCCCCTGGTTCCTTGGGTTGGTTAATTACCGTGTGCAATTTTTTGAAATCGGACAACATCATAAAGTGGCACCAGGCACTTTAAAATGGTTAATTAGGAACAAAATGGACACCCCCCCCCCAGAAAGCACAATTTTTCATAATTTTCGAAATCGATATCAGCCGTGTGCAGAAACATTCTTTAAATGATACACTCTAAAAATACAAAGCAGCTTTACCTCACGGCTGTTAACGGTTTCCAAAATCGGGTAAACTTTTATTTTCGGGGAAAATGTTTGTTTAGGACTAAATGCCTGATTTTAAAGGCGCCGGAACCACCTGAAGATGATGTCCGATGAAAAAAAAGTTACACGCTTATTAATTAACCCAAGGGACAACTTTTCCACCTCCGGCTGATATTGATTACGAAAATTTGCAAAAATTATATTTTCAAGAAAAAATATCTCTTTTGGCCCAAATTCCCGATTTTAAAAGCGCGGGTGAAATCTGAAGATATTGTCTGCTTTCAATAAATAAATAAATAAATAAACATTGTTATTAATCAACCATTGTTTATAAACAGTACATTGTTATTAATCAACCAAGGGACAACTTTCGCTCACTAGGCTCTCACCGATATCGAAAATTGGTGCAAAAGTGCATTTTCGGCCCGCCCTAATGTTCAATGCATACATTTTATTTTATTACCCTCCGCTAAAGAGGGTAATAGTTTTTGGCAGACGAAAAAAGTCGTGGATGATAATTGATAGTAAATAAAATCTTACAGATCTCACGGAAATTTGAAACACACCAAGATCCGACACATGATTGGAATAATGGATACTTGAAAAATTTCAAAGTAACGTCAGATGAAACAAAAGGGGAAACTGTAAGATTTTGTCAGAGCGTCTGCGACTGGCTGTCAAGTTCCCGAGGTTCCTATTTCATTTTTCAGAACTTGGATTTGTTTCCAGAGTCGCGTTCAAACTTTTGTCCCTCCTCGGAGCAAGTGGTGGTGTTCTGTCGTGGCATTTCTAAAATTTTCATTTTTGCGGGATCAGTGTGAAATAGCTCGTAGGCTTGGTATTTCACGCTCTACTGTTCAGTATTACATCGTTAAATATCAGAAGAATATACCCGGGACTGTTGTTCAAGGCCGCGCTGGCCGTCCTCGCCAGTTGTCTAATCCGGAAGAAAGTCATCGTGAAACTAACCGTCTATTTATGCAAAGAAAAAGGGAAGATCCAGATTTTCGTGCTCAAGAAGCGGAATCCAAATCCAGAAGACAAGACAGAAAACGTTTACGACTCTGTCTAGATATACCATCGAAAAGACCAAGAACAGATACTGATCTAAATGTAAGGTGTGAAGAACTAGAATTTCGTAAATTAGCTGAGAAATTTTTCGAAGCTGTTGCTGATGGTCCAATCCACCAATGCTATTGTTGTGATCGACTGTGGTTCAAAAAGTCAATAAGAACCCATTCCAAAACAACTTTACTGTCCAAAGGAGCGACAACGGACTTTATAAAACTAGTCTTTTACAAAGATATCGATGATATTGGCAAATTTTGCAAAACATGTTACGATTGTTTGATTAAATTGACAATACCAGAATTAGCTATAAGCAATGGCTTCGAATTCCCCGAAATACCGGATTGTTTAAAATACTTGACACCACTGGAAGAACGGTTGGTTTCTCCCCTTTTGATTTACATGCAAATACATCCTGTACATGGCTGCCAATACAAATTAAAAGGTTCTGTCAAAAAACCTCTTTAGCGGAGGGGAAACTAATTTCAGCTGAAGGCTGAATATTTCCTCTTCTTATGAGAAAGCCCCTAACCCCTCCCCTGGATCCGCCACTGGCTCGTTTTTTTATGTACAGCGATGGTTTTTCAGCTCAGGAGGGGTCCAATATTAATTTGATCACGTTCTGATGATATTATCATTCTGAAAATCGGGAAAACACCTCTTTTTTAGCCATTGCTTAAAGCGCTGCCAGTAACGGCGCTGGTCTTAATGTCAAAAAGCGCTGGCCACTTTTGACGATTTATCGCCAGGTTTGGTGTAAAAAAATAAGTTTCAAAAACTGAACTACGTTGGCGATATCTTTTATATTTAGAGAGAATTTGCCAAACCCTACTATTTTCAATTGGAATAATGGTATAGCTTCGAAAGGTTTGCAGGTACCACAGCATATGTCGAAAGTCGCCAAAGTTTGCTACTTTTGGCGATTGAACGCCGAGATTGTATTCAAAAAATAAGTTTCCAACACTGAACCGAGCTTGGAGATATTCGCTATATTTTGCGAGAATTTGCCGAACTCTACTAATTTAGAATGAGAATAAATTTTTGTTATGGTGAAGTAATTTGAAGTCGGTTTACTTTTTAAATCATAATTGTTTTTTCAATAAGTTTTAATGATCGTATTCTGCAGTAGATGATATAGCTAATGAGAGTATTCGGAGATTTTGTTTATTTTATTTTTAGCACCAGAGTGCTATTAATTTCAACCTTGCTTTTTGTGTAGACGCGATTTTGGTACATTTTTCGCGTCGAGTCACTTTTCAAGCGAGTTTGCCAGATAATGTGGAGGGGGGGGGGTTAATAAAATGTTGAAAGTCGCACAAGGTTTGCAATTTTTGATAAATGATCGTTAAACTGGATGCCAAAACGCAACAATTTATCTATAAAAGAATAAAAATGAATGTTTGTAAATCTGTCTGTCTGTATGTGTGCGGTCTCCAGACAAACCTACTGCACGCAGAACTCTGAAAATTTGAATATATAAGCCCATGAGTCCGATAATGTGCACTTGAAAATCAGAATTTTAATATTTTAATTACTTTTTTAATTATTAATTAAAAACCGTTTTCAGAATGCCATGCTCGGCGAGTTTCGCCAGCATGATACTGTGAAACAAAATCGCATACATTGAAAAACATGAAATGGCACGGAAATTTAGTCAGTTTTGCGCCAATCTATATCAATAAAAATGAATGTCTGAAAATCTGCATGCGTGCGATGTCCAGAAAAAACTACTGGACGCAGAACTCTGAAAATTCGAACATATGAGCCCATTCCTTCGGTAATGTACACCTGAGGCTCAGAATTTTGAAATTTTAATTACTTTTTAAATTATTAATTAAAAACCGATTTTAGATCGTCATGTTTGGCGAACTTTGGCCTCATGTAAAGATTTATGCTTGAAGTGAGTGGTAACCGCAAAAGTAAAAAACCGTTTTTTACGTTGCCATGCTTGGCGAGTTTCGCCAGAATGCTACTATAAAACAAATCGTTTGCATTTGAGAAGCATGAAATGGCACGAAAATTTCATCAGGTTTACGCCAAATCTATCTATCTCTATAATAATAAAAATAAATGTTTGTAAATCTGTCTGTGTGCGGTCTCCAGACAAATCTACTGCACACAGAACTCTGAAAATTTGAATATATAAGCCCACTAGCGGCTACCCGCGACTTCGTCCGCGTCGGCTTTAGAATTAGGTCCCGAGAGAAATGAAGCATGTGTGAATAACAAATATGTTTGCGACTAAAGAAACTGCATTTAAATATTATTTGCTTTTTACTTATTTTAAATGAAGTATAATGCAAGGTAGTATACTTCATTTAAAATAACAGAGTATGTAAAATTACTAAATTTAGATTTTTTTCAGGCATTTGGTGAATAGAGACAGTTACGACAGTATTTGCGAACTGTTTTGAGTGTTCTTGTAAAAGAAATATTTATGCTATATGCATGAATTTTAGCCTATGTTAATCAGGAATAGTGCAGCTTTCTATTAGCGAAAAAGTTTTAGAATCGGTTCTATAGTTACAGAGATACCCATAGAGCGTAATGTATTAGAATTATTTTGAGTGTTTCTGTAAAGGAACTATTTGCGCTACATGCATTAATTTTAGCCTATAATACTCAAGAATAGTGTAGCTTACTATCAGTGAAAAAAGTTTTGGAATCGGTTCAGTACTTACAGAGATACACATAGAGCGTAATGTAATTATTATGAGTATCCCTGTAAAAGAACTATTTGTGATATATGCATAAAAGGTAGCCTATAACACTCAGGATTCCCCCAGTGTCTAAGAGGGACTGCTTTCAAACCTGGAAGGGGGGAGATGCCAGGTTCAAACACCGGTCGCGCCTGTCGACCTAGCCGCTCGCAGTTTTCCGTGTTTTTTTCAAAAACCTCGCGAAAATACGGGCTAGGATCCCTTTGAAAATTCCACACAGAGGAATTCTCCATATACGCCTAGGACCCTATAGGCCTAGGACCATATAGGCCTAGGACTTTCAATCAGTGAAGAAAGTTTTAAAATCGGTTTAATTACTACAAAATTTCCATAGAGCGCAATGCATTACTATTATTTTGAGTGTCTTTGTAAAAGAATTATTTATGCTATATGCTTGAAAGGTTGCCTGTATGTTAATCCAGGGCATAAGCTATCTTCATTACAAATTTTTCGACCATTTTTGTGTGATTCAGTCAAAAACATCCAAACACATAAACGTACACATTTATATTATTTGTAGGATTTGGAAATTTACGGAACACATCTGGACTTTTCTTGGTACTTACCTATTATACCGGTGGTCATTCCCGCCAAACTGTTTTTTCGTCAAATGAGTTGCCAAACTGTTGCCAATCGTATTCAAAACCATTAATAATTTCATGTGCCCGGCATTTATCTCGACAAAAAACCGCTCGTCTTGGCGGACCGCCAGGATAATACGTAAGTACACTTTTCTTTATTTATGCTTTTTAATTTGGCGTAAAATCAACATAATTTCCATACTTATTTATGTTTTTCAAATATATGTGATTTTGCTTTATTTCAAAAGCATAAATCATTTTGTGCGGACGATAAAACGGTTTTTAATTAATAGTTAGAAAAGTAATTAAAATTTCCGAGCCTCAGGTACACTTTACTGAAGTCATGGGTCCAGGCATGCTCAAATTTTCAAAGCTCTGCTTTCTGTAGAATTGTCTGGAGAACATTCATTTTTATTATTAGAGATAGATATATTTGTCATAAAACTTGCATAATTTCCGTATTATTTAATGTTTTTCAGATGCACGTGCTTCTTTATTGAAGCAATAGCATTCTTGTTAGCTCAAAACATGAATCATAAGATACGGGCGAAACTCGCCAAGCATGGCAACGTAAAAACGGTTTTTAATTAATAATTTAAAAGTAATTAAAAATCTAAAATTCTAAGTAGCCTATAACCAACTCCAGGGTCCCATCTATATCTAAACCGAAATGCATCCTAATCGATTCAGCGGTTTAGACGTGAAAGCGTCATAAACAAACAAACAAACTCACTTTCGCATTTATAATATTAGTTAGGATGAATGCCGATAATGTGCACCTGAGAATCAGAATTTTAAAATTTTAATTACCTTTTTTAATTATTAATTATAAACCGTTCTAAAACGGAAATTTTCGTACCCTGTGTTACGAATTTTGGGAGCAACCCGCTGTTCTGGGGTTTAAAATAGTTTAAAATTCGTATTCTATGCGTTAAATAGTTAAATTTTGCTTTTTGTTGCATTGATATGTAATGTTCTGGAAATCTCGGGTTCTATGGGTCGTAGGTCTTCGAAAACCTAATTTTGGGGACTTATTTTTGGCGCCAATTTTGGCGATATTTCGCCAAAACTCACCAAGTTTGACGATTTTTCTGTCATTTGGCGCGTTTTTCCTAATGGGACCTTTTCATGAAGTTTTTTATGGTACTTTTTATGGTATTTAATACGTTTAATTACCTAACATTTCCTAATTTTAAGAAATTTAAATCGAAAATTCTGGATTTTACAAGATAATTTGCTTAATTGGATGAAATATTTAATAACTCCAGCAATTTTGATGCAAATTACACAATATTTCTGGGGGAAATATGTGACGGCCACGGCAGTGAGTTGTCTTTAGTAGTGCGTTTGTAAGTACGTACCTGAAACTCTGGAACCATTATCTGCACATTCTGTTATACAATTGCGGCCTAGAGTACTAATCTGGAGTTGCAGTTTACATGTCAGATTTTGTAAATCGCATAATTTAAGGGGTTCACGGGCAACCCCGTGCGGGACTGCTAGTTATAAATATATTTTGAGTATAGTTAAATAACGCCTGGCGAATTTGGTAAAATACTTTGAGTAAGCGATTTAAATATAGATTTTAATTCCGAAGCAGTGTTTTATAGAAGAGAGAAGACAAATGCGGTACACATCATGGATTATGATACACTTTCCAAATGGTATTTATAAAGGTGAAATTTAATCTGACTATGCCTGGCGAAAATGGTTAAACAGTTTTGGTAGGCGATTTCAATGCAGCTTTCTATTCCGAAGAAGTGTTTTATGGAACAAGGAAGGAAAACACGGTACATTCATGGGTTAGGATACCCATTCCAAACAGCATTTAAAATGTCTACGGGATATAGTTGGAATATACCTGGAGAAGATTGTAAAATAGTTTCGGTAGGCGATTTTAAGATAGATTTCGATTCCAAGGATGTGTTTTACGGTACAAGCAAGAGTTGATTCCTTTTTTAACGCCCCCGCTCTCGCCAACCTAAAAAATCCCGCACTTTGGCAAGCTTTGCAGTCATGGGTCTCTGGGACATATACACAAGTTTCAACGCTCCCAAAAGAACTAGATGAAAACTAAAGTGTACTAATTAGCGATCAACGCACCCGTTAAGGAATTTGAAGACACTTCATTATTAAAACTACATTCATTGGCAACCCAAAATAAATAAAGGTCTATGTTCCGTATCCGGTGCCCCTTGGTTCTGGCGACATCGTGAGCGATGTTCAACGTTAGTAAAGTACCCTGCCGATGGTTGTTTGACTGGCAACCATAAAGAAATGTGCAGAGCTTGGCGACTTTTTTTTTGAAGGAATGATAATGCGTCAAATATTGTAAATTGGATAATTTAGAACTATTGAAAGATGCGAAATTTCTTGCACTTTCGGGCATGCGTAATAGTTGTTTTTTAATCTAGCTACTGTGTGACGTAAGCAGATGAATGTAATGAATTCGCTTGCTCAATTTGACGTCACTAAGCTGTTAATTTGCGTTTTTCGCATGCGTTATTGTTATTTTTCGTTTTTTCCCGTTCTTTCGTCTACTATTCTAATTTGCTTCAACTTGTACTAATGTTTTTTTTTGGGCCTCGAAAATATGCTAACGTCGGAGCCCGCGTTAGCATATTTTCGAGGGGGCCCTTTTGAGGCAGTGGCCGGACCCACTGATGTTTTTTTTTGGGTCTCGCAGAGGGGCCCGCGTTAGCATATTTTCGAGGGGACCCCCTTGAGGCAGTGGCCGGACCCACTGATGTTTTTTTTGGATCTCGCAGAGGGGCCCGCCCGGACCCACTGATGTTTTTTTTGGGTCTCGCAGAGGGGCCTGCCCGGACCCACTGATGTTTTTTTTGGGTCTCGCAGAGGGGCCCGAATTAGCATATTTTCGAGGGGGGCCTTTTGAGGCGGTGGCCGGACCCACTGATGTTTATTTTGGGTCTCGCTGAGGGGCCCGCGTTAGCATATTTTCGAGGGGGCCCCCTTGAGGCGGTGGCCAGACCCATTGATGTTTTTTTTGGATCTCGCAGAGGGGCCCGCCCGGACCCACTGATGTTTTTTTGGATCTCGCAGAGGGGCCCGCGTTAGCATATTTTCGAAGGGGCCCCCTTGAGGCGGTGGCCGGACCCACTGATGTTTTTTTTGCGATCTCGCAGAGGGGCTCGCTCGGACCCACTGTTTTTTTTTGGGTCTCGCAGAGGGGCCCGCGTTAGCATATTTTCGAGGGGGCCCCCTTGAGGCGGTGGCCGGACCCACTGATGTTTTTTTTGCGATCTCAAAGAGGGTATCCGCCCGGACCCACTCATGTTTTTTTTGGGTCTCGCAGAGAGGCCCGCCCGGACCCACTGAATTTTCTTTTGGATCTCGAAGAGGGGCCCGCCCGGACCCACTGATGTTTTTTTGGATCTCGCAGAGGGGCCCGCGTTAGCATATTTTTGAGGGGCCCCTTTTGAGGCGGTGGCCGGACCCACTGATGTTTTTTTTGGATCTCGCAGAGGGGCCCGCCCGGACCCACTGATGTTTTTTTGGGTCTTGCAGAGGGGCCCGCGTTAGCATATTTTCGAGGGGGCCCCCTTGAGGCGGTGGCCGGACATACTGATGTTTTTTTGCGATCTCGCAGAGGGGCCCGCCCGAACCCACTGATGTTATTTTTGGATCTCGCAGAGGGGCCCGCTTTAGCATATTTTCGAGAGGGCCCGTTTGAGGCGTTGGCCGGACCCACTGATGTTTTTTTGGGGGGTCTCACAGAGGGGCCCGGGTTAGCATATTTTCGAGGGGGCCCCCTTGAGGCGTTGGCCGGACCCACTGATGTTTTTTTGGGTCTCGCAGAGGGGCCCGCGTTAGCATATTTTCGAGGGGGCCCTTTTGAGGCGGTGGCCGGACCCACTGATGTTTTTTTGGGGGTGTCGCAGAGGGGCGCGCGCCCCCTCGAAGAAAAATGTTTTTACACTACATAAATGGGGCTTTTACCAATATTTAGCAGGCTTTACACTAGATAAAATGAATATTCACAATTTGCGCACTCCTCCGAAAG
This sequence comes from Cheiracanthium punctorium, assembly GCA_038373885.1. Taxonomy (NCBI): domain Eukaryota; kingdom Metazoa; phylum Arthropoda; class Arachnida; order Araneae; family Cheiracanthiidae; genus Cheiracanthium; species Cheiracanthium punctorium. The sequence continues at coordinate 52,245 of JAWZYV010013304.1, forward strand.
AGTTTCTGGTTCCGGCCTTGGAGAACATATGTAAAGCTGACGTCATAAACTTGAAAATCGTCTGGATTTTTTATCACATGTTGGTCTGGAAAATCGTTTTTTTTTTTTTAAATCAGAATTTGACTGGCAATTCTGAAAATTAAACGCGGTGCATTTGAAGCATAGAATTTTCATTTAGTGTTAATTGCATGAAGATTGAAGTTTGGTGTTCTTTGATTCTGAGTGGAATAAGTTTGTGTTGGATTTTCCTTGTGTTTTTGATTCCGTTTTACGGACCCTTTATCGTAAGTTAGTGAGCGTCTCGGGGAATTTCGTCTTGGGGAATTTCATCGTTGTAATTGATGTTCCCGGTCCTTCCATTAAAAAATGAGGTGGGAAAGATGAGTTAAGTGCTTGTTTAATCTACTTTTTCTAATGTTTTGTTGTGGATTTGACTGTTTTATATAGTGTCATTTACTTAGAATTTGTGTTTCTTTGTAAAAATTTTAGTGGTAAATACTTGTGTTTATTCGTCACAAGAAGGCGATAGCCGTTGGAGCTTGGCGGTCGCCAGGTGGCTTGGCGCCATGGCTGGAGCTTGGCGCCAAGATCCGTGGCGCTCGCACTTGGCGATCGCCAAGCTCCAGCGGCTATCGCCGTGTTTACATGAGGGGCACCGTCTTGTATGATTTTACCTAAATAAAAATGTAACGGAATGCTTTACTTACAGGTTATTAAAAATCACCATTTTAATTCTAAATTACGATGGCCACATCGATACAAAAAATCGTCGTGGTAGCTCCATATGCTTAATGATCGCCACCTTGGCGAGAGTCGGGACGTTCAAGGAGGAATCAACCCAGAAAGAGAAACACGGCACACTCATGGATTTTGATGGACATTCGAAACAATATTTAAAACGGTGAAGTATAGTTGCAATATACTTGGCAACAATTATAAAACAGTTTACGTAGGCAATTTTAAGATAGATTTCGATTCCAAAGATGGCTTTTATGAAACAAGGAAGAAAAATACGTCCCTGTCATGAATAATGATACACTCTCCAACTGAATGGAATAAGGAAGAAAAAGAGGGACGACGTATAAACTATGATACGCTTTTAATATAGAACACTTTGGTGCGTATTTAAAATCTGAAAGTGTTTCAGATTTTCTTCCCTTTTTTTATATTTTTAACGTAATGTTTTGTAATTCAAATAAAGCCCAGAACAAGTAATTAGCTGTGTACACTCTTTCGTATGTCCTTAGTCCAATATATGGCGTAATTTCTCTGAAACAAAAGCACCCAAAATTATGTAATTAAAGTACACATACTCATAAATTTAGTGCTGATTATGTACATTATGCATTTATCAGGATCAATACATTGAAAATTACACATTAAATGACACAATAAACATTAAAATGAAATTTAGATTTTATGTACACTAATGCAATGAAATAAGCGAAAAAAAAATTAAATTTTTGAAGTACATATTAGAGCCAGCGACCGCCAAACCTTCGTCATAGTATAAAAGCTGAAACTTTCTCTGCGCATACCCCCCAACAGAGGTAGGAACAATCGGCCACTATAAAGTTTGGATGGCCGTGGCTTTGGCAGGTAACAGGTGTCAAAGGTGTATAAAATTGCAGAATATTTTCGTCATTTCATAAAGCTTAATTTTTTTACGTGTTCTTATTCGTAATACTAGAAATCACTTTAACCCTTGCCAGACACTTTTCCATAGTGGCAAACCCCCGCCAGACAATCTCAAAGACAAGGAAAACTGTTGTGTTCATAAACTCCCGCGATGAAGAACGTCAAGCTGTCACAAAGTGCCAAGCACATTTTATACTGCTACTTCTGAACTTTCTGACGATGCTGCAGCGCGCTCGTAATAGAATTACGTTTTCCATGACTTTGAGATTGTATGGCGGGGGTTTGCCACGATGCAAAAGTGTCTCGCAAGGGATAAAGAGATTTCTAGTACTGCGAAGAAGAACATATAAAAAAAATTAAGCTTTATGAAATGACGAAAATTTTCTGCAATTTTATACACCTTTGCCAACTGTTACCTGCCAAAGCCACGATCATCCAAACTTTATAGTGGCCGATTGTTCCTACCTCTATTGGGGAATATGCGCAGAGAAAGTTTCAGCTTTTATACTATGACGAAGGTCTGGCGGCCACGGGCTTTTGCTCTATTACACATTGGCGAGAACAAAACCTGGCTGAGATTAATAACGCGAATTCCAGAGCAACCCTAACAGTTAATCCAATAAAATTAAAATGACGTAATCGCGAGCAAATAATTTTAATGATGTCGCATGGCAACAAATAATATAACTTAAGCCAGCAGGATGCCAAGAGGGGAAGCAGAAAGTACGTTGATTTTGCAAACGGACGTAATATAATCTATTTTTAGCTCATAACGCCGCCACCGGGTCTCATTTCGAGAAACAAACAAATAAGAAAAGCGAAAATACAGATTTAAAAGCCGAAATGGCAGAAAAATGAAAACAGAAGTGATTTAGAACACATGATTTTGGATAGATTACGTTAAAAAAAGCCAAATTAAATGATTATTAAATTAGATATGTGATCTCCATCACAAGGAGATGGGTTTGTTTACAATTCGTGTCTGTCGTTATTTTGTATATGAAAGTTTTTTGTACAAACTCAATATAAAATCAACTGGATTTTAAAAGTGAAGATGGCCATAACTGAAGTGCACAGATTCAAAATTTAGAAATTTAAACTTAAACTTGCAATTTGTTCTAGCAAGAGAAGTTCAAATTCCGCTAATAACTGTTTAAATAAACTTCATTCTCAGCACTAAAAATAAATATTTTGGAATTTACTAAAATATAAAACACAAGAAAATGATTACCCTTGAAAAATTCTGTATGTACGTGTCAGTTTCTAGCATGTGCATAAATTTCCTTCTCAGAAAAATAATATTTGCAGTTTCAGCAAACTAAAATTTTTTTCATAACAATATACTTTTCATAACAACAACGTGAAGCAAGCAAAACTATATGAACCTGTTCGGTGCTGAGTTTACTTAGTTTGAAGCTAACCGCACTCAGTTTTGTGTATGAACAGTCTAGTGGATAAATTGAATGCATTCAGTTTCGTTTACGAACACCTTAGATAGAAACTCGTTGCACGAATGTAACTGGTTTGTCGTTTACGAATGCGGCCAGGGTGTGTTCTGACTGCTACTTTTCAGTAAATCTCAAACACGAGATACTCGGGGAGATTGACATCGTGGATAGTATTTGAGTAGAACCGAACGAAAACAATAGCGAAGAGAGCAAAAACAACATATAAATATCATGTGATCTATCTCCTCAAACTTTCAAAGGAAAAATTTTGGGAGTTCATATAAGACTCGAGTTACTCAACTTGGAAGCGTGGACACCATCTCCTCGAGTTTTTCAAGTCGGACACCATGAACAGGTTGAGTTTCTCCCGAGTAATTCGAGTTACACAAAAGTGGCATCGTGAGCACACCCCCAGTAGTAGCGTTTTCCCCCCTCAACTTAACTTGTGCAATGCTACTATAAAGGGAAATGAGACTTCGTCCGCAGTTTGACGGAGGGAACGCGCTTGCTGTCATATAAGATTGCCGACCATTTCCTTCCTTAGCGTATGTCAACGCTAGTAACTGTAAGGCCTGTATATGGTAAAGACATGGTAATAGGATGAATTGCGTATACGCATTATTTTGGTACAGTTATGTTATTTCGTAGACCATATTCTTCTGTAAAGTTGTTATTTTCAACTCGAAAGATTTACAATTTTATTATGCGAAAAATAAAACTTGCTGCTTGTGATTTTGTAAGCCAGCACGATTAAGTTGTTACCAAATTGTTATGATTTTTTGAAAGTCTTTTGCTTTTGATATATTTGTTTGCTGTATTTATGTACTTCCATTTAAGAATCCTTGAATAAGGATTAATTAATGGTAGCAGATTATCATGAGAAATGTTTCGTCCATACATACGTAACATACCATTTAATGTTCGGCATTTAAATTTTATGAAGCATAATGCAATATTCTAAATATGACGAGGTTTTTCTTACGTAAAATTTCATGGACACTTTTTTAAATAAATTTTATGAAATGCCAAAATGAGTGCTACTAATGTATTATCTTCCATAATTAGTATATGTTACTGTATCTCATAGCCCAATGTTAGTTACTGGAGATATTGAGTAAATTCATATATGGATATATCTACTTGATTCGTTTATAAAATATTAAATAACAGGTTTTTAACGTTCTATAGAATAATAGCTTTATCAAAAGCAAATTCCAAGTGGTAACTGTAAATAATATTTGTTTCAGTTGGCATACGTGCTGTTCTAGAATCAATTTTTCCGAAAATACAAGATGAAGATGGATTTTTTACGGTCTACCACTCTAATCTTTGTTTCTAAGAACTTGACGTTACTCTGGTTACTAGATCTTAAATAGCTACGAAGGAAAACTAGTTGATCCAGTGAAGTTTTTTTGTTAAATGATCATTAGTTCAGGTTTTCTGGGTAATTATTGAGAAAATTTTTCTAGGGTTGATTTTGTTTACAGAGGTTCTGTTGGGGGTTTAAATTCTTGGAAGATACTGTATTCATGTGTATTTGGAAAAGGCAAAGGTTTCAGAGTTTGCACTGCAAATTCTCATCCGCCTGTCGTATTTTAAATAAAGTGCATTTGTGGACTGAAAGTGGATGTACAAAAAGTTTTATTGAGGAAAGTCTGACAAATGTACAATTTGATTAAGCACTAAACACTAGTAAATGGTTGAATGCCCAAGGTCCTGGCTTCTTGTGCGGCTGTCTATCTGAAGTCCGAAAGTTTTGTTGGTTTTCTCGAGATACTAAGTGAATACATGTTAGAGCTCCTTAAGTCATCCACTATAGGTATTTTCCTACCTCAGGCAGATTGTGGTAAAGTCAAAGCTATTCAAACACTAACTTTATTACGGAAGGTCTCACACCGTAAGTTTGAAACTGCTCATTAGGAGCACTACCGATTGTTTCGGATGTTCCTTAACTTTTGCAAAGATACATTCTGTTCGTTTTAACGTTTACATTTGTTTACGTTCGTGTTATACAGTGCGTGCCTGAATTTTCAGTTATTCATTAAATACTGAAATAATCTCCACTATCGTAGTTTCACACGGATGACTTTTATTAGTGTCCATTTCAACACACCGAAACATTTCCGTCTAGTAAGAGTTGCAGATGGTTTTCTGTTTGCTCTGCAAAAATCTACAAATCATCAAATTATACCTTTTGAGGTTTTATGTATATTTCTTACTGTGCGGGCGCACACTACAGTGGATTACAAAGGAATACGGACAAAATAAGCGTTACAAAGGCGTAAGCTGAACTAAGGTTGGCTACCTTAATTTATGTTTGATTGAAGTATGTTTTTCTTTAGTTTTTATTTTTAGTTTTCTTATTAGAATAATTGAAGTTTTAGTTCTGGAGTGTTGAATTTAATACAGTTGAGGATACGATATTCGTAGTTTTCAGTTAGCTTATCTACCTCGGATGATGTACAGCTGAGTCACAAATAAACTAGAGTCTAAGGGTTAGTCTTGAATAGTTAGTACAAGTTTCTTTATTCTAAATACATAGAATGCATTCTTTCGTGTAGCAGTTGACAAAAAATAATAAAAATGGACATAAAGTAGCAATAGTAAAGTTTCAGTAACAGCTTTATATTTATCAGCGAGATAGTACATTAAGGCATTTTTGCGCTTTATATGCCTTGGAATGCACTTTTTAATGTTACAACAGTAAACTAGCCTATTGGGGAGAAATAAGTCTGGTTTTTGGCTTAACTTACTTTGGCTATTAAGTACGTTTTAAAGGTTAGGGTTGGGGGGTGGGAGACTAACCGCGTGGGAATACAGGTGACGATCTGTTATTTCGTGTTGCAATACCTGGGTGACGACTCGGAATATTACAACACCTTAAATAGCCTCCCAGCCCCCTTTTCTTTCAAGGTTTAGCCCATATCAAAATTTCTTTAATTTTAATTGCGTCTAGATTTTTGCAATAGACGAACCTTATTTCTTTCCGTAGGCAGTTTGAAAGAAGTCTAAGTTTTCGAATACGGAAAACATATTTGGGAAAAAGACGTCTGAGCTTAGAGAGGGAAATATAAGTTTCATGACATTCTAAATTTAAAAGCCAAATTCTTGCATGGAATTGCTTTTTACATTTTTGAATTGTTCTACAGAATAATTATTGCTACTCTGTCCACTAACTATTACGGGATTGTTTGAACTGTGCCTTTTAAATCTGTTGCATTGAATTGCAACGGTCTTTCGAGCACTGAATTTTATTCGTGCGATTAGCACTTCATAGTTGTAGTGGTTCTGTTCCATATTCTTTTCTCGCACTTTTGAGTTAGAATGTGATTATTTATTGATAATTCCCAGGACAAATTCAAAGTAAAACGTCTTTCTCAAAAGTAGGATTTAATGTGCTTTATTCCAGATTATTTCGTACGAACTTTAATGTTTGGTTTTTGCTTCTTCCAAACAACTGTCTTAACTGATAAAAACGTAAATTCTACCCGTGTAACTTTTTTAGTAACCAGAGTACTATTATTGGGGGAAGTCTCGCATCTAGGAGTTTTGAGTATTTCGTATTTCTAAACATCACTAACATGCAATACAATGTCCAAATTTAGAAGTCCAGAAATAAAGATTAATACTTTCCCTTTCAAAGCTGTCTAAAAGCCTATCAAATATATGAACAGTTGTTTATACTGTGTTTAAATATGGACCAGTGAATAAAGTTTAATAAACCACCAACGGCCGCGTGTATAAAACACTGAACGATAGTTGAAAAGTGAAGGTCTTGGGTTCTGGCCAACCGTCAAATGTCGATCATAGTTTTTGGGAGGTTTCTTCAAATCTAAGTACGCGTTGGAACCTTTTAATCATCCACCTAAGGCATCCCCTTGCTAGTCCTCGTGTAGCTTTTCCTCGGCACATAACCAAAAGTTAAATATAAGCAGTATATATAAACACTTTAAATGCGTAATTTGTCGCCTATGAAACAAGGTATAATATGACTGCGTTGAATTTTTGCAAAAGCTCAGCTGTGCGATTTTTCTGATCTCATGAAGTTAAACTTAAATATGTGTAGGATGGTCAGTATTAACTTTAGCAGTAATAACAGTACATGCATATCGTAAAATTTTATTTTTCTGCATAAATGAGCCTACCTGTGGATATTATTTTTAATTTAGAAATGCTTAAGTTTTTCAGATACTACTTTTACTAAGAGGTCTTGCCGTTAAATAATATAGGACAGATATAGAATCCAATGAAGGTAACGCAATTCCAGCTAAAAGGTATGTACCAATTTTAATCTCTTGAAATTTTAACAAATGTAAATTTTTCAAACGGAGGTCATGCGTTAACCACCTCTATCCGAAGATGTTAACAATGGTTACCAAATTAAATTTGAATGAGTAAGAAATAAGCAGTATTTAGCTGTGGTGGTTTCAAAAGTCAAGCACTGAATTACTACTGCCGATTACTATAAGCGAACTTGGTTATTTTATTACCTTAATGTAATGCCATTGAAGTGCTGCTGTGAGAGTGAGATTTCAAGAATTTAACAATATCTGACATTTAATTTTTAAGGTTTGCTAAAATACTGTTGTATCTTATGTAGTTTGTCATGCAAAAAGTTAATTACTCGTTAATATAATAGTGGACTTCTGAATAGCGAAATTGCCAAGTGGTTAAATTTCTGGGCTAATGTTGAAACTTTGCATTAAGATATTGATAAAATTATGAGCTCCTCTTTAGTAATGCTTTATAAAACAGCATCTACGAATGGTCAAGTGGATGGCATTGATAATCCAGAGATTCGTGAAGTTTGAGGGACCCAGGGATTCTGGCCTATTGCACTGCTGTCGCTCTAACAGTCAGAGTTATGGGTAGTTTTCACCAGATGTAAAGTAAATGCAAGTTAGATCTTTTTAAATTTCCTAAGATGTCACACTGTAGATGCCCTTCGTGTAGCTTTGCGTTAACCAAACTTATAAAATACATAAATTTATGATAGGCATTTTAGTGTTTTAACGTGTTTCTATTATAAATAACGAAGATTGTATGCATGGTCAAATGTACAGACCCCTCCAAAGCAGAATATTAAATAAAAATTATTTTTAATATTTACCTCTTGATAAATCTATCTGTAGTGTTCTTTAAATGACAAACTAAATTTAGTTGGTCTGTTTTTGTAGGACATAAACATGCATACATCTAACATATTTAGTGTGTAGGTGACTTCTTGGTCTATAACTTGTGTAACGTAAAATGAAACTTCAAACATGGAAATTGCCAAATTAGTCTCATAATTGGTCTCATTGTTAATGATTACTTTTTAAAAAGGCATTTAACTAGTGTATTTTGGGTTTATTTTACGCTGAAGCAATTTTAATCAGAATGGCTTTGCTATTCGCAAAATCGTTCAGAATGGCTTCAAAGTAAAAATCTATAACAGCAGCTAACGCTATCAAAATTTTAATACAAGACTACTCTGTGGCCTTAATGGTTTTTGAAAGCGAGTGAATTGACAGAAAAATTGGTGGCTTATCATAGTTAAGTGTCATGATTGAGGATTTCTGAAACAAGCAATAATATTCATTTTGAAATTCAATATTCAACCATATAGTAAAATTCTGCAAGAATGGTGTTTTAAAGTAATCTAGATTGTTTTTTAGTAATCTACATTGAGGATTTGAGAACAGTTCCCCTTTGCCATTCTTGCATCTGGTATAGATTCATGAACAATTTAGTCTTGCTGTTAATTGGTCAGATCTTTTTCCAATGCTGTACCGGACGACTTCATCTTTAGTTAACGGAATTTTAATGGCTTTTAAATGTTTTTAAAATATTAAACATAACAAGTGTTTAGTTAGCGGTTTCGACTGCACGGCCTGCAGTCAGTCTTCAGAACTGACGAGTCTTCTTCGCTCCAGCACATCATGCAGATCTTAGACGACTTCATCTCTTTGGTCCTATCTAATTATACCAAATTAGCCTTAAATCTCTAGCAGCGACCTAATCGCTATGCATGGTTCCCATAAGAACACGGAAAGTGGAGCAGCTCTGACTTGAGAGGGTAAAAAGTTCTCGCGGCTGGGGTGCCGTGGGATAGTGAAAGCTAAAGGAAGCTGGTGCACGCGCAATCTTCCATGTTTTCACTGTTTAAACGACAACTCTGGGGATGAATATTCAGGAGATAGGCCTGTTATCTGGAATGGGTTCAAAATAAGGTCTCTAGCTAATTCTGACTTCCTCCCACTTGGGCTCATTAAAATGATAGCCGCTACCATTCACGTATCGCAGTCCTATAGTGCGATTCTGGCCCCGCTCTGCAGTCCCCGGAAGGTATAAAAATATTAAGTGAATGTCTGGATTGCAAATTGAAGTTCTAGTGCGAAATGAAGAGCATTCCTACCGTAGTCAACGTGTCGAATATATCAATTTAGATTTATCAGATCAGAGCTTTTCAAGGTTAGATTGCGTTCAATGTAAGATTCCGTAAAATATAGATTGGCTTGCTTCTAAAAGCACGGTATGATTAGTTTACCTTTCGCTAAAACAGTATTTTAGTTTCAAACGGATTTTTGCCGTGGTGACGTTAGTCGTAGGTGTTGAGTAAGTTTGACTTGAGCTAAAAGTACTGTTCTTGAGCATTAATTTATTCTAAAAGAATATTTCCTAAGTACTTCACTTCATAATAGATGCGTATTTACGGGAGGTGGAAGGCGAGGGGCCCCGGACCCCCTCCGAAAATGTAAAGTAACTTTTAACAAAACAGCTATTTGAAAACGTTTGTCAACTCTGGCAGCAACGAGATTTAAAGTAACAGGTATCCCCGCCCCCGAAATAGAAACGCATATACGTTACTGCCAGAAGAGCAAAAGTCATTTATTCAGATTTTCTTCCCTTAATGTCGTAGAAAACGCTGTTGAAAAGCATTGTTCAATACCAAAATTCCTCAATCCAGCACCTCTGACAGTTTTTAATGAGGAAGAGGGAGATCAAACGTGCGTAAAGCATGAAAAAAATCTGAGCAGTTTCCTTTGCGTAGCACTTAACTTTTTCAAAGTTTGGTCTAAATTGTTTTCGATGAGCTTAATTTTTTCCCATATTTAAATTTCTCTTAACATGAAATTTAATTTTGTGCACTAACACTACTTTTAAACTAACATTTAATTTATTTTTTAAAATTATTTAAAAGTGGAATGGATTTGGCCACCCATTCTGTTCTGTTAAATGTAGCATAAATTTATAAAACTAATTTAGTGTAGTATTCTACATAAAATAGATTGTAGTATAGCTAGTTACAAAATAGTTTATGTATCTAGTAATAGTTCGTAGAAGGATAATGTAAAGTGTTATTTATTGACAGCTTATCAGTAACCGCTAATGATTATGAACTAATATTTTTAACCATCTAACTACGAATTAAATTTTATGTTAAGGGATTCTTCTTACGTATAAAACCATGGCAAAAATTATCTTCAAAAACGATTGGTGATCTCGCAAGGGAAACGTATCTAATTTTTTTCATTTTAGGATTTTTTGAAGTTGGTACCGTGTAAATGTTGTAGCAAGTTATAATCTGACGACTTGGTATTTTTAATCTTAAAACTATGCATGTATTTTAAATAAATGCAATTATCGCACATAGTCTAAATGATGGTAATGATTTAAATATGAAAGTGCTTAGAAAGGGTAACATAAGCATCCTCCTTCCCTTCTAATCTAATTTAATATGCAAATCTAATTTTTCTTTTACGATTATTTATCCTAATCGTGGGAATTCCAGTTATTTTTTGCACGGAAAATTATTTTGGACATTCCAGAATTTGCTTTCGCAAGTTTGAGTGAAGTTTCACTGTACATATGTATTAATGCTCCTACTAGTGAAACTAAGATCGATTCTACCCAATGAATCCTCATTGACCAATTTTGTGGTGACGTCTGCAAGCACGTGTGTACATAATTTACATAACTTAAAAAGATTAGTTGGAGTATTTCAAAAACTGCATTTAAGACTGCAAAATGACTCTGAATAAAATTGCAAAAATTAAAAATATATAATCTAAATGTTGAGTGATGGTAACAAAGCATTAAATTGGCCGGATAAACTGCAAACTAAGTTACATCAATATTTGAGATCGAAGATGTTCGCCAATTTCATTGTGGGACGCCTAGCAGGTAGAGCAACACTACCTCCCCCTTACAAGTGGACAGTTTTGGAACCCATTGCAGATAGAGACCTAGCATTTGTATCTTACACCCATCCCTAGCGTCGACAAAGGTTGGTGCTGCTTCACTTTCGGTTTCCTCATTTGAAATTGATAGTGGATTTTTCTTGCCGAGAGCGGTGCACAGTTTGAGCATGTTAGAACCGACCTCTATTGAGAAATTGTTTTATCGGGCTAATATGTTAATGCCAAGTGTAAAACTTACGATTTAGCTTTATTACACTGTTTTTAAAAAAGAGATCTTGCCCAGTTTCTTGTAGATGTTTTGATAATCGCGTCTACTAGCTGAACTTTGACCTGGATATACAAGAACAAGCGTATGAAGCTGAGAAACCTAGAAAGATATAATGAAAATCTCTATTCAATTCCTAGTTTCAGGATTAATTTTCAAAATTTTCAGACAGCTACCAATTTTTCCAGCTCCAAAATTTTGAAGAGTATATCGTTTTTAAATCATTAAATTAGTCATGTTTCATAACTTTAAACAACGTGGCGCTGTGAGAATCTTTTTCGGCTTGCGAAACTTCAATTTTGTAAATGAGGCAATGCTAAACTAGGAAAACAATTAAAAATATTGAAAGTGTGGAAATTTTTAAGTTAGAATAGCATAGAATGTCATGGTTAATTTTTTAATTCAATTATGTTATAAATGTAAAGTTCTAAATGACCTTTCTGCCTTTTCTTCACCTGTTATTTCTTAAATTTACGTAAATCAGTAACATAAATCAGTAACATTAAAACTTTGCATGTATGAGTAAACGAATAAACTTCTCCAGATTTAAAAAACTTAAATTTTTCGGTTTACGACATTGAATAACTAGTTTTTGCAGCTATACAGATTTCGTATTAAGTTGAACAGTTAAGATCAATAATTTTTTACCTTTAACGATTTCTTAGCTTAAACTACTAAAAATCTAAAGAACTAATTTTTAATACCTTGAGCAAATTATAACTTGAACTTCTTATCAGAACAAATTCTTCTGAACAAAAGAAACTTCAGCCTTTCAATGACACTTTCATCCATAAACCCCAAAATATAGTATTTTTATTTTACTAGTTTGTTCATAATAAATGTGTACGTTGAACTGCAAAAATAGCAAGTTCCAGTGAGTAATTAATAAAAATTTAACAAAACAGATAGAACAAACCGGGTTCGGGCTAGCATCGCTTACCGGAACCCGGGTTCTCATCACAATTCTCACCCGGAAACCGGCTTCTCATCACAATTTCAATTACTAGCTCTTTCAAAAGGCTAGGTAGATCGTAAACGCTGTTGGACATTTCTCAAAGATCCCTCCTATCTCTTACATTATTGATGTAAACTTTTGAAAACTGGTACTTTTTACTTCGCAGTAGGATGCGTCTTGAAGTTTAGGAAAATAAAATACTAATGTGATGGCCAACGTACACAAGGTTCTTAAAAGAAATATGTTCCAGACCTTCTCTAAATATTAAAGACTGCAAATAACCCAAGAATTACAATTGCTTTTGAAAAAATGATTTTCTTTGGTACATTTTAAGCTATTCCAGTTGATTTTATCTAAATCTCAACTGGTCTGATAAAGAATGCTCACATGAAATAATATACGATGAAAATTTACTTTTATCGTAAGAAGATCGTAAATATTTGTACATGTTCTTGCGTTTTCAAGGGATGCTTAAGCTTTCCAGTGCAGAACTAAGTATAGAAACTGGAGTCTATTAAGTTTCTAAAGTTGATTTGCAATTCCTTTATAGCTAACAACTTATCAAAAAGTGCAGTTCGATATTTTATTAGTGGTACTTTTCAGGAAGATAAGTTTTGTGCATAAATGTCTAATTGGGTATTTTTAAAGCTGTTTTGTAGTTTGAAGCATCTAGGTACTACCAGCGTTATTACAAAACTTACGATTTGCAACTTGGAACAGGCTTGTTTTCTTAAAACGCTCTTTATACTTTTGCTTCGTGTTCTTTTGAGGTTTTTATATAATGCTGTTAAGTTTGATTTCGCAAATAATTATGCTAAGTATAAGTATGTGGACAATGTCGCTTTCTTAATGTATGTTTATGGTGGCTGTTTTGCTGGTGGTATGTGGTCAGTTTTCAAAGAGTGGTTCTGGTGTTGGAGGGGAAAGCTTACTGAGACTGATAAGTCTGTGTAAGGAATTTAAATAGGCAGATGTAAGGATTGGGGGAAATGCATTAAAAATCAATGTTACAGGAAAGCTTCAAAAATAAGGACTGCGAGTGGTATTGCACTTGTACGTTTTGAAATATAGTTGGTTTATTTTACCTCTATTTACAGACCTAAATTGATACTGTGTGAATTAAAATTGAGCTTGGAGTGATTGCGAGATGGAATTATGCAGTTTTTACAGTTCTTATTGTAGGGCTGTTAAAAAATATACTGAAGATAACTTTTGAATCGTTACATTTTTGCGTTTAGAGGCTAGAAATTATGAATCTTGTACTAATGCTGGACATCAGAATTCTCTTAACTTCAAAAATGAGGTAGTCCACAAGGAATGTTACTAGTGATTGATTTTGCAAAGTTGTTTCTAGGGGGAGGGTGGTGGGTGGAGAAAATTTATTGATACTGAAAGTTGTCTCAATATTAAGAAAATTGCAGCTTTTTTACTTAGAATGCAGTTGAGATTTAACAATTTTGAAGACTGTTCTGCTTGAAAATGCTTGCTTTTAAGTGATGTTTAAAAAAGTTTTAAATTAAAGGGTAAAAAACGCGGACTGTTTAATTAACTGAAGAGATATTTAGTGAGCTTTTAAGATAAGGTTGGATTTTTTCCCCTCCAAACTTTAGACTGCAAGATACGCAGATTCTGCTGAAAGTTAGTCCCAGTATATTTTAAACAGTGAATGATAAGAATGTTTGTAGTCTAGAAATTTACGTAGATGACGGAGGAGGCGTATGAGTGAGCTTAGCAGAAATGGGCCCCCTCCTTCAAGGTAGCTTTTTGGGAGAAAGTGCTCTATGTAAGTATGTGTGCCAACTGGAACGTTAGGTAAAGTTATACGGTACAATGATCTAATTTCATAAGATATATATTTGTCACATATATTAATGTTTAAATATAATTCCTACAGAAGTTAATGCATTTTTCTTGTATGAATTTGAAAATTGGTTTAATCAAACCATCTTTAAAAGATTTAAAAACGGTAAAATTGTGTTAATTTAATGCTAGTAAAGCGATGTATTTTATGATAAACCAAGAAAACTTACTTCCATTAAGTTTAACATGTGCCGTGAAAAAAAGCACAAACGCGGACCAATGGCTGTGTGGATGAAACTGAACATTATTAAATAGCTGAAATGTAAAGGTCAAAGATCCTGACCTACTGCGCGGCTGTTGCTCTGGGCTTTCTCCAGATGTAACACGAATATGCGTTAAAATATTTTGCGTGAAGTATTTCTCTTTATCAAATGGCTTTAGTGTGTTGCCTAAACAAAATAATGGAAGTAAAAGTTTGTAATTTATGTAAAAACGATAAAAACTGAAATATTTTTTTTACCTTTTTTTAAATCTAAATGAAAGTTTTTGGCCTTTTAACTGAATTCTGATCATCGAAATACAGTTTCATTAACGAAGAATTCGTAAAAATGGATTTCGCTGTTGTACAATTGATTTAACTGAGTATTTATATTTTCAGGATTAATTAGAATAGCTGGATTCATTACAACTTAAGGTAGCATAAAAATTACAATCCACAATCTTAATTTTTTCTTCATGAACTGATTATGCATTAAAGAAATATGAACTTGAACTAGTAACTAGTATTTGGCGATAAAATGTTGCACAATTATGTTTGAATTTTTCAATATACAGCTGTTGAAATTAATGTTTTGAAGTTAAAAAATATTTCCGGTAGTAATGAAATCGGTATGTTTTAAAGTTTGAATTTATTCAGAAAAATAGAAATTTAAAAACTATGGAGAAAAAAGTTCACGTAATTATTGCAACTCTTCTCATTTGAATATTTTAACGGAAATTTATGAAAGTCTAAATTAAACATATACTTATCTTAATGATATTGGCACAAAATTTAATAAAATATATAAACATTTTTATACAATACTTGAAAAATATGGGTGGTTTATATATTTATTTTCTTGCTGAAGAGATTTATCATGCAATCTTTAATTTGGCTTAAAATTATTTTTCATCAAACTCAATTTTAACGTGTCATTTTATGCAGAACTTCATAATTTCAGTAATATATATTTGTTGAATATTTATCTGGTTTTAACTGTAAAAATGATGTATGATGTTGTAAAAATGTTTGCATGAATTAAGTCTGATTCTTTCTAAAATGTTCCTTGTATTAATCGAATGTATGTAGTTATATTTTCATGTCTAGCATGGTATTAATGCATCTAGATATGTCGGGTATTGCTTTATTGCAAACAAAGTATTTGAAAACTTGCTTTTAATGATCTAGGCTATGAAGGTTCTCTCATTTTGAGATTTTCGTAGAAACATTATGAATTGTTTTTCAGTGCACCTAGTTTAATTAAAAACACTTAGTCAATAAGTGATGTTACAATTTAGTGCAACGGTTTGACTTTATAAAATACGTGACATTTTGTAGTAATGTTAATTTTAATAATTGACTGTATCAACTGATAAATGGTAATGATTACTAGTTTATCGTTGTGTGCAAAATGATGCAAAAATATCTTTATGTAATCGGACGTCTTTTATAATGTATTGTAATCCAAAAATTTGAATTGGACGAATTGTCTAAAATACTTCAAATGCTAAATTCTTAAATACAATTATAGTTGTGGCCACAACTTTTAAATTCTCGTTTTGTACCATTGTACGTAATGTTTGTGTTGGTACATGTGAAGCAATATGTTAATATATTGAGTCTAAAGTGTCTGTATTGTAACGGATTTGGTTACATTCAATTTTAATGTAAATTGTATGTCAGAATCCTTGGGTGTTAGTTTTTTTTTAGAGGAAGTACTTGTATATAATAATTAGTTATATTCTGCAATATTTTTCTAAATGTTTTGCTTTAATATTCAAACGTTAAGTATATTACAGACTTATATCATCTATAAGTCACTTTGTTAATCATAGAAATTTTAGTATATATTTGTAAGCAGCATTTACTATAAGAGGACTGATTTTGTTTAAAATGTATTGTAAAACTTCGCTGTATGAGTGTATTAAGAGCATGTCAATTTATAACTGAACTTTTGTAAAATAGCTTAGTGTACTGTTTTTGCAATGTCTTATTTTAAAGCTCATGTTAAAATCTGTTCAAAAGAGTATTCATTTAGGAAAGATGCTATCAAGAAAAAATGTAATGGATCTTCAGAGTGTTTGTTAACTTGAATATTTTCTATAAAATAGCTTTGCAGGGTTCTTCAAAAATCTAGAGTGAACAAAGACAACTCAGAATAGCAATACAGGTTCGAAAATGTAATTTTCTTATGCTCTTTAATCTCTTTGAGGGGTTTGAGTATTGGAAAGCATTTTGAATGACTTAATTTTCAAATAAAGTTAAGAAAACTCCACTGAAGCTAAAAACTTTAGTGAAATGATTAACTATATAACATTTTCATCCTGCATTGCTTCATAATTCTGAATCGTCTACGTTTTCTCTACTATACTTTGTAACTGCTCTAGATGTGTCAGAAAACTTGTATCAATTTGGTACTAATAAATGTGTGGATCATAAAAATATGAATTTTTAATAAATATAAATTTAATGATTTGAGCCTTTTTATTTATTACTGAAATTTCTTATTTTAATGATTATTTTGCAGAATTTCTAGAAACAAGTGCGCTACAGTATTAAAATCTTTAACTTTTCAGTTAACAAAGTCCTATTAAATTCTCACGGTAACCTTATATAAATGCTTGATGCAAACTTTTTATCAGTGTTCACATGGAAGGAGTCTTAATTTTACATTCACACTGATTTTGGGGGGACAGGGTTCTTACAGCCCCGTAAATTTTCACTTACCCACTATTTTTCACATTTTATACACATCTTAAGGTTGCTTTTCGGTACAGTTTATTAAACACTCCTATCTGCGAATTTTGCAGAACTTGATCAAGAGAAATTTTTCAGATTTTGTCGAATGTTGAAAACGACTTTTTCCAATTTTAGAAAAACATATTGGATGCAAGTGAACCCGTTTTGTGAAATAGCGAATTTGCCTCGAAAATGAAATATAATAAGCAAGATATTCCATTATCAGTATTCACATTTGACTACTTATTACGGTTTGGAACTTTGAAAGTTTGTCACAATATGTTGGATATTTCTTTAACAGATATTTCGGAGTTCGTACCTGGCAAGCGGCAGCTGTGAATTCCTTTTCAGGTATGTGATGCACGAGTCAAATTCTTTTGCAGCGAATTTTTCACACTTGCTTATAGAGCAGTGTGCTTTCATGATTAGTCTAGCTTATAAAAAGTGAAGTCTTCTTTGATTGCTAGGCTTCTATTAAATTGTTTTGTACAAAGGGTGATTTTACTATATTCGGGTAAAATTCCCCTAAGGTAATTAGTCAAAGATTACTTGCCACATAAATGTCATGAAAATTGTGTAATTTTTGCCACTGAATCTAAGAATTTTCTGTTCCGTACCAGTCAATCTGAAAAAATAGTTTAGTGGAAGCTTTCGGCAAAATTTCTTCGGAATTTCATATTTATATTTGAATACAGGCAATTTTCGTAAATCAAAGGTCGGATATTTTCTAGAACGGAATGTTTACTGGAATTTACTAGACTAAAATCCCGTAAATAAATGGAAAATTACTGTCTACGGTTGCACAGTCTTGCTCCTCTATGTTGCATTTTTTATTTAGCAAAGGTGAAGGTCTGACCACACGGGTACCGATGTCACGTAATAAGTACGATCACGCTACGGATCATATTGATATGGTAGATAAGTAACCTACGTTAAATTCATCTAACGAGTATGTTACTGCAACTTGTGTAAATATAGTTTGTAAATAAAATTTTAGTTTTAAAAAGTTAACTCGACCCGCCAAGAACGACTTAGAGAAAGGACGACAGTGTCGTGCAGGGCTACATTTGCCAACTTATTTGCCTGAAATATTTCATGAAATTTGGGAATTTTCAAGTTTAGAAGGAAAAAATTTATATGTCTTGATGATAAATGCAATAGATTTTGCTCCCTTTTTACTCGGATATACATTGATAACTGGTATACTGCTACCGGGTTGACGAGGATGTTTAGATTAAGGCCTTAATCCAAAATTTCCTTATTAACTTAACGCCACAAATTTTTGTACTGTATACTTAAGTGCTACGCAAGTTAGTTTCGGAAACATTTTTATAAACTTTTTTTATAGAAAGGAATCTAAGAAATTTTGAAATTAAACTCCATCACAGTTATTTTAAAGAAAGTTTTCAATGAACATGATTCTCTTTAAAGAATATAGTAGCAGAATTGGAGGCATTCAGAACTTTTTTAAACCACACAATGAGTTTAAACTTAAACAGAACTGTTAAGGGTCGGGTACCTTTTGAGCGTTGAAATTCTCCACGAAAATTGACCATAACTGCATTTGCAATAGCTCTACAAGTAACAATACTGTCAACTTGCATTTTTTATCAGTTATTTAGAAAGCTTTTATGAACCTTTTACACCTCTTGGAATAGTTCTATATATTAAATTTTGTATAACTAAAAGTATTAGAGCTCATTTTTTGCTTATTTATAGCCCTGCGCGCAGCATTTCATGAAATATATACATATCACAGAAACTTAAAAATTTCAATACATAAAGAAAATTATCCTTAAATTAAAATGACGAAAAAGAATTTTGTTGGGATGCATGTAACACTATAATTTTTGCATGATTATGCAAATGATGGTTAAAAAAATTGCAATTATTCATTTTTTTAAAGGAAAGAAGAGTCCCAACAAAATTATTTTTCGTTATTTTAATAAGCTATTTTTCTATGTCAATAACATTTTCTAAGTTACTGTGATCTATATATTTTATGAAATGCTGCGCGCACGACTGTAAATAAGCAAAAAAATAAGCTGGAATATTTTTCTTTATACAAAATTTAATATATAGAACTATTCAAAGAGCTGTAAAAGGTTCATAAAAGCTTTCTAAATAACTGGTAAAAATTGCAAGCTTACAGAATTCTTACTTGTATAGCTACTGCAAATGCAGTTATGGTCAATTTTCGTGGAGATTTTCAACGCTCAAAGGTACCTGACCCCTAGTTCAAGAAATTATATACATTGAACTTTTTAATGTATTTGCAATAAATATATCATCCCCCATACCTCAAGTGGAAATTTTGCAGTTAAGTATAATCTTTCAGTACAAGAAAGTTATTTAAATGATAATTAGTTTCTTGAAGGATCGGTTAATAAAATCGGAAATAAGGTTTAAAGGGGAAAAGTAGACAAAATAGGTTACCTGAAGTTTTTTTGGCTAATAACGCTGTGAAAAAAAAAAGTCCTAGTGTTATTGTTCACTATTAACTCTTGAAATACGCTGTATATTTTGGGATATGTATCTCAATATATCCAAAGCTTGTAAATTGCCCCATTCTGCCCAATGCGATAGGGTAAAGTGAGGTGCACAGTTAATATTATCCTTCACGTCAACACTAGCATACAAATCAAGAGCCCATTTGTTACAAGCAATGTACTTGATCCACCCTTGTCCTGATCTTGCATATATACCTCTACGGTAAAAGCTTGTAACATCTAAATCATATGACTCGGTCTGACGATGTGTCGACTGTTGTTAAATTAGCAACGTGGCGTCTTTTAGCTTTTAAACTGTCCAACATAAAATTTTTGCCGTCTTTGTCACAAACTCGGTCAAAACCTCACCTCGAAATGACCAGTTTCGCCTTGCAAGCAGTCATTCAAAAGAACTAGGCATCACTTACAAATTGCACCGAATGCAATTCTTCCTCGTGAAATTTACTTAAACATCACTTTTTTTGCAAGTGTAAACTGTCATGTTAGTAGCTGCATGCGAGCCTAACAAATATCCTAACACTGTTCTTACCTTGCATAAGGTTTAATGGGGGGGGGGGAGGGAAATCTCAGTGTATCCGACTCTGCAAGCAATACCCCACGCGGAAGTTAAAAATAGACGCGTTATGCACAGCCCATAGTAATGACATGGATAGCTGAATTTGATAAGCGTTAAAATCGAAAACCCCGGTCTGCTCTAGCACACAGATTTGTCCACCCTTTCCCTGGATCATAACTAACATTAAAAATTTCGGAGCTCTTCTATTAAATTCGAAAAGAATCCAATTAATCTGGCATGACCGTATTTACCGAAACGCCAACGAAATAATCTTTTACATTCCACGAAAGTAAGCTGAAATTTAAATGGTTCATCAATTTTTTTTTCTCAAACACTTCAGCTCAGTTGAATTGTATCCATGCCGACATAAATGATCTTTCCATTTCAGAATAGAAACTAGTATTTTTTTTTATCTATTAAAATACCCTCCCTCCCCCCCCCTAAAAAAAAGGGAAATTTCTATGTTGGGCTCTATTGGGGAAAGCTTTAACTCTTGCTGTCAGGCTAATTGAAGAGAACATTGAAGTTCGCTCCTGAAGTATTTGTCCAATAACTCATTAATTTCCGAGTTCACATAGTCGGCTAGCAACATAAAGTACACTGAACCCGTTAACTTTTGGGGCTTTATTTATCTCCCTTTATAGCTTTTGGGCAACGCATAGCTATACTGAGTATATATGTTAAACTTCAGGTAAATTACGGTTAGCAGAGCCTATTTAAATTTTAATGTTCTAGTTACAATCCACTTATATTAAACACTTGGCTTCTATTTCCCCCATACACACAGAAGCAGTATAAATTTCGTAATAAAAACAGGATGCAAGAAAACTTTCTTCTACTTGAAAATTTTAGCAGTAATGCATCAATGATTCTTCAACCACTCGTAACTAAAAAACAAAACAAAAATTCTAATATCATGGATTTAGCTTAGTAATTACAGCTGCAGTGTTTAAATTAAATGAATAAAAATTTAGAAATCATCTGTTCCATTTGCCTTATAGTCTAAGAGCCAGCGACCGCCAGACCTGCGTCACAGTATAAAAGCTGAAACTTTCTCTGTGCATATCCCCCAACAGAGGTAGGAACAATCGGCCACTATAAAGTTTGGATGACCGTGGCTTTGGCAGGTAACAGGTGTCAAAGGTGTATAAAATTGCAGAATATTTTTGTCATTTCATAAAGCAGAATATTTTTGTCATTTCATAAAGCAGAATATTTTTGTCATTTCTTCTTCGCAATACTAGAAATCACTTAATCCCTTGCCAGACACTTTTCCATCGTGGCAAACCCCCGCCAGACAACCTCAAAGTCAAGGAAAACTGTTGTGTTCGTAAACTCCCGCGACGAAGAACGTCAAGCTGTCACAAAGTGCCAAGCACATTTTATGCTGCTACTTCTGAACTTTCTGACGATGCTGCAGCGCGCTCGTAATAGAAGTACTTTTTCCATGACTTTGAGATTGTCTGGCGGGGGTTTGCCACGATGGAAAAGTGTCTGGCAAGGGATTATAAAGAGATTTCTAGTACTGCGAAGAACATATATAAAAAATGAAGCTTTATGAAATGACGAAAATTTTCTGCAATTTTATACACCTTTGCCTCCTGTTACCTGCCAAAGCCACGATCATCCAAACTTTATAGTGGCCGATTGTTCCCACCTCTATTGGGGAATATGCGCAGAGAAAGTTTCAGCTTTTACACTATGACGAAGGTCTGGCGGCCGAGGGCTCTTGCTCTATTTCTGTATAAACCATAGATAATTGTACTGTAAAAGAGGAGGAATTAGTAAAAGAAAACTAATGTCTGGAAAGATTAAATTCAAATAACTTTTGATTAATGATACAAATTGTTATATTCTTTGTTTTACACCTTAAAATTGCTGCTGTTGCATCATATAAAAAAAACGAGGTGTAGCTGCGTCGTGGACACAGCCGGCTTTTTTACGCGCATACGTGTACATAATGAGTAATATTTTGAGTTTCATCGGGTTCAGTAAAGAAATTAAGTAAACAAATATTTACAGTGTTATAACTTTATTAATAACAGGTCTGTGACGTGGTTTTAAGAAGCCCTTTCCAGCCGTAAACGTTCTCTGTATTTTTATATAACTTTTCGATGAGTATAGGCCGACATTGCATTACTTATTTTAATTTTTTATTTTAACTCTCTAATGCCCATGGTAGCATATGGACTACCATCCTTTAAAAATATATTTTTTTATGGGAAAACGTTTCGAAATGTAATTTTGAAGTCATAAAACCATTTATTGTACTTTTAATTAATAATAGTAGTAGTTTCTGTACCCAGATGCCAGCATTAATGGAGGAAAAATATTTTAGAAGCAACATGGATGAAGTCAACAAAGAAAACGTTCTAATGGTTAAGTTTTTTCTACTGTTTTTTAATAATATTTAATCTGAAAAAATTAATTAATGCCATTTCTATGTAAGAAAATATATACTTTTTCACTAGGTACAAAATAATTTTTTTAAATGTTTCATTCAAAATATTTACAAGAGTTTTACTATCATGATGCTACCATTGAAAAACTTATAAAAATAACCTTTTTACAATTTTTTTTCATAAATAGGTTGACTTTAAGAACACCATTTCAATGAAAAAATAATTTTTTTGCCTGGAAATTTTTTATAGCCGGCTTAAGAGGGTTAACATTTTATAGATTCACAACTATTCCACATTAATGTTTTATATACGTAATCGATAGATCTTGACGAGAGCTGAACATTGTGAAACACAAACGAACGTTCTAGTTGCCAAAATTTATACTAAACGGGGACTGTGTGACACAGCGAAACGACCTCAAAATGGCGGCGCTTCCCCCGTCCGCAGAAAGTGATGCGTCACAGTCCTCACTCAACATAACGAATTCTTTGATCCTTTAGATATTGAGTGGTTTAGTCAAATTTTGGATGTAGATGATAGATATGTAACTGTAACATCAAACTGCATCCGCCGATTTTGTTATCAGTTCTCTAAATTGCCTCCCAATATTGTTTCAGTTTTCTAAATTGCCTCCCACTATGGGAGTAAATTTAAAGTCGTATTCACGTCAAAAAGTTGATCTGGTATAGTTGGACATTAATTCGTTTTTTATTACTTAATTTATACTGACACTAATTACTCATATTATTTTATGTATTCTGTGAGGTAAACAATTAACTACTAACAGATAAAAAAGTTTGTATTGAAAAATATCGTTAACCACGCCAGAAATATTGTCTGGATGTACAGAGCAGAATCAATTTATTCGAATTCAAAGTAATTTATCTGAAATCAGTTATGCTTTATATATATTATGCTGTGGGATATATTGGCTAAAACTCTCATTATCAGAGAAAAATATTCTGTATTTCATTTCAGAGAAAAATCGTTTATTCTTTAAGTTTAAACTTATTATTTCGCACAATCTTATCTTTGCTGGAAAGATTTCCCAATAGAAATATAAAATAAGAACCCGGGTTCCAAATTGACGCATTTAGAATTTAGATTGATGTTGCTTGGCATGATATTATAGGAGTATTTTTTTTTTTTTATAGTTCCCTGAAAAGAAAAACAAATCACAGCAACAAATCGGGTTTTTCTATTTTGCAGCAAGTGAGAAAAATCTGAAAAGGAATTGAAAAATCTTTTAAAGGTGTATTTGAAAACTATCATTTCATGACAGATTTCTTGCAAAATGTATACACTGGTTGAAATAAAATTCTCAATAAGTGATGTAAATTTATTATCGCTTTTTAATTTTACAAGCTGCACAAAATAGAAGAAAAATTGCAAAATGTACATGTTTAGATTTGTGATAACACCAAATTTTTAGACTTAGTTTGATTACATGTACCTTATTGTTGCATCTCACGACTGATAAATAGTAATGTATCTATAAATTTAGTTTTAGCATTTTCAGGTCTAAGCTACCTCGACCGCATATCTCCTTGATAAGTGGGAGTTTTGTTAGCACTTTTCACGATGTTTTAAAAAATGGTTGCGTGATATCCACTGTAAATAATCCTGGAAATGTTTCTCTTTTAAATAAGCGACAAGTGTCCTATGCTATAAAATTTATTAAAATACTGTTTGATAAATGAAATAAAATACTGTTCGAAAATAATGTAATAAATTCTTAGAAGTTTGAGTTGCTGTACAAACCATACACTGTAAATGATAAACATAACAGTATCATATTTTCTTATATCCATCCGGGTATTCCATGATGCCAGTCGGTTGACAAAAGTTTCTAGGGAGAAGTGTGGACATAAATATTTTAAATGTCCTTGCTTGATTTATCGTAACATATAAATATCATGTCATTATTAAAATTCAAATATTGTCCCAGAAAGTGAACAATATCATCCTTTAAATTCTGGTGTGATTTTTTTTTTTAATTCCAGGGTAAAGCTTGCCTTTAAAACTCACTGTTGGTTCAATTACTGCTTTTAAACAGAAAGTGAATATGGCGTAACAAAACCGAAATTATGCTATTCAACAATGCTGCAATCTATATATTTGTACCTGCAACATTTCTAAACATAATTCAAAAATCATCATCATTACGCTTTTGCTGAGAATGTTGCAATCATTATGCCGTATGTCATTAAAACACCAGCTGAAGAAAGTATAAGGCTCTTGTTGATTGTAATATTGTCAAACAAAGAAAAACTGAAGGATGTGTCATTCAGACATTGATTTAAACGCCAATGAATTTGGCATGGACATGTGCCAAGAGGAAGATCAATGATCATCTCTTTGACTTGAGATGCCGTGTTCTGCACTGAAGAAGCAAAAAGACACATGCTTATAAATCGTATAACGTAAAGCAGAAGATTCACGTAGACTATAATATAAATATAATAGGAGACAGATGTTATAAATATAAGGTGGTATGACTCAAAAAATATAAATATAAGACAAATTATCATCGTGAGGCATAATATCGAGTGTAAAGTTTTGTTTGCTAGAATCACAACTTTTGAAATTTTCCTGTGGATCTGCAGCAAAATATATATATTTGTGTCGCTTCTCCGTATCCGATTTCTAAATTCCAGTAAAATGCCCTTTAGAATATAACACACAAAGCAAAAATAAATTGAAATGAATCCCGAAAGATAATTTGTACGATGTAATGTTGTGTGTAAATAGTTAAATAGTGTGTATTTTGTAAAAGGAATATTATTTGCTTTCCTATCAAGTAAAGTTATTACTAGGTTTCCAGCATCAGTCATAAATAATACAATCAACAATCTACTTCTGATATCAAAAATCTTTTTTGAAGAAAAGGAAGAATATAATTGCGTCAACTTTTTAATAAGCACATAAAGTTTTCTCCTCTTTGTTATTATGATCATTCTTAAACAAATCTCAAGTGCTGTGATGATATTCATTGTATGTTTATCTGTTGTAGTATTACCGGTCATTGAAAGGAACGCTGCAATTATGTTATAGATAAACATTCCTTCAAGTATTGTGGACAAGATGAACGAAATTGTTGTCGATATAATAAATTTTCGAGAAATTGGACGTGTTAACTTTTGAGTATACCCGATAAAGTGAATCCACAAATAAAAGTTAAAAGGTGTAAAATGTCTAAGTGCATCTTCATAGATATTACGACGAAATGTCTGCTGTTGATAGAACCGTTTGTTTTTGAAAAATGAAGGCATTTTTCAATTTAAAGGGAAACAAATTATTAAAAAAAACGTTTAACTTATTTATTAAAGGTATAAATCATAACAAATGAAGTTATTCATAAAGAACTTCTAGATAAAGATCTTCCGAGTGTTGAAATTAGTTACACGGGCTTAAACAACTTTTTTTTTACCAGTAACCGTTACATATAATTAAATTTTTGAAGTCATTTTATTCATCATGTAATATACTGGTTTCTTCGAAATTTTTGTAAAATATATATAAATACTCTTCAAAGATATGAAGAAATGAATAAACAGAATTGATTTATTAAAAGTTTTTAAAAAATATTTGTGTTATAACTAAAGAGATTTGTCTAATAACTAAAAGAAGTGCATTTTCAATTTGATCCAGGTTTTGTCTGATAGCGTAAAATAAATGCATAGGTTATTTACTATTGAATGCAAAGCCATCTTATTTATTGGCATTTCCTATTTTGCAAGTTTCCATTACACCCAGTTTTCAAAATGTTCTTTACGGTCAAAAGGCAATGAGCTATTTTTTTCTCCTATGAATGTAGTTCGAAAGCAAATCAAAAAGAAATACAGAAGATAGAAACATATTAAACTTCTGACTGATTCAAGGATGGAAGAAAGATGCAATTTTTCTTCTGATACGAAACTAGCGCATTGCAGAAAATGTTATACATTAAAAATCGACGATATTTAAATGACATGCGTGGTACTAATTTAAATAAAAGGTATATCCGAAAAATAAGAATTTACCGCACAGCTATGAAAATCAATCCTTATCAATTGTAATTTTTAAAGGTTATTGGTTCCTTAAGTGTATAAAGGGATATTAGTACTTTATGGGAGCAGACATTTTCTACAATTGCATAGTATATTGCATTTTTATTAATGTGATTAATGTGATTTCTTTCATAGTAGAAATCAATAAACTTGCATTATTGCGAGTTTTACAGTAAATGGTTGCGCATTTTTATGCAACTGCTTCTTCATCTGTACTTAGTAACTGTTAAAAAGTCTGGAAAAGTATTAACAATGAAATATAAAATACATTTTAATTTATTTGAAAGGATTATAGATTTCTATCTATTAAAATATAATTTAAGTAAAAAAGTAATGCAGCAATGTATGCGAGTTTTATAGAGCTCTCAATTTTTAAAATGAGTTTACACGTGTTCACACATTCACTCAAGAATAAAAAGATTGCTAATAGTTATATGAATTCGGTTGATCGTGAGGTTTAGAAATCCTTCAGCATCCTCTAGAATGTTGAAAAACAAGGATGCAAAAACCATACAACTAAGTCATAAGAAATATTTAATTTTTTGTTAATTTGTGTGTACTAAATAAACTCACAATTAACCACAAATATATGAGATTGGCAACTTATGAGAGTAAAATAAATTAAATAACTTAAAAGTTTCAAATTAGTGTGAGAATTTATAAAACAATAACAGCATATAATTAATTTTGATTGTTATTTAAAAATATAATACTAAATAAGCAAAAACATATTGCAGTTTGATTATGTTTAAATTCATCTTTAAAGAGATGATATGTTCTAGCCGCTAAGTTGCTACGGTAGCATGCACAAATTATGAGTAAAAGTTCAAAGCGATAAACTTCATTAGGATACTAAAGTTCCACGATATGCAATCATACTTCGTTTTCTCACTATAGTATTAAGAGAACTAGTAATCACTGATGTTCGCTATCTCTTTCTATTTATACTATTTATGTAAATAACGTGATATTCTGTGTAAAACAGAAACATTTTCTTTAAAATAGAATTGTGCCTTTAAATTTTTGTGCAACAAGATTTTGTTTTACATATATTAAGCAATTTATAAGAAAATAATTTTCTGAGTTTAGATAGAGTTTTTAAAGACAATCTCGTCATGGTTTGCACTATTTTTAATTTTAAATACTTCCTTCCAAAGGTTTGAGAATAAGTAATTTACACGCAATGCATCGTGAGTAAATTTTGTACTATTCATTTTCGTTTAAATATCATATCAAAAATTTATTTAGATTTCCAAAAGGGAATTTTACTTCAATAAGAATACATGATTTAATATTGATGTATTTTTATGGCTATGATTTTGCTCCGATGCAACATATTTTGATGTACTATAAAGTCATTATTATTATTGCTATTAATATTATTATTATTTCAATAAACAGAGTAACGAAGACATCCACTTAAAATTTACTTTTGTTTCTTGATTCATTAATGGCTACCTAATGGGAATTTTTTTAAAAACTCAGCTGCCCCAAGTTTCATCTTGTATTTGAAGATGCATGAATGGAAGTATTGAGATATTAAATAGCACGAGTTCACATCTCAAGTACGTCCTTTTTCCTCAGAGGTATATATTGCTTCTTTTCAAAATTAACTAAAGTGGTTCTGATAATTTATATTAAATTAGGTATTATGTATTTTGAAAGAAGCCATACTTCAGAATTTTAAAGATTACCAACATTTAAAGCTTTACTTCGTATTGACCGAGAAACCACTTAATTTATGAATTTTGAAGTTTTATATCATTAATAGAAGATTCATTTAAAAGTTTATCTCAAAAATCATTTACTATCTTAAACTCACATGATAAAGAATACTTTTGATTTGATTAGATATTTCAAAGTGACTCTGAGCTTTAAAAGGATAGAGTTTAGTAAAAAAATATCAAAATCCTAATTAAAATCAGGAAAGAGTTTTAATTGTATTGCTTTATTCAAAGCCTTGATAAGTAAGAAAAATGCGAGTGATGGACACTTTGGGTTGAAAAATTAAGTATTTGAGTCCTAACTAGATGAAGATTAATGAAATCAATTAATGCTTTGCTCACCTATTAATACCCCATTTTTTTACTTCATTATAAATATTATGAAGATCACTGATGCGAAAAAATATATATTATAAAATTAATAAGATAAAAAATGCGAGTTTTCTATTAAATCTACTAGTTTCAATTTTCAAAGCTTTTTTTTTTTTTTTTTTTTTTTTTTTTTTCAGACACCAAATGTACATTTTTCGGCTTACTAGTACATTTTTCGGCCGTCGTTCGTCGCACAGCAAAGTTACAGATACCAATCGTTTACGATTGACGCACACTTTAATTTGCTATGCATAAAAATTGCATAAGGGGCCATCTACATATTAAAATTCGCACCAACTTTTTTTTCTCAATAGCAACCCCTAGATTTCACTTCATATTTCAAAAATTTAGCTCATTTTAACCCCGGACACCAATTTTCAATAAATTTGGACAGAAAATGAGTGAGTTATGAGCACCCAAAATCCCCCTCCCCCAATGTTAAAATATGTTTTCATACTTCAATTCATATCTCATATAATATTGGTAGTAAGAAGCTGATTTTTATTCGTACTATTATAACTAAACGACCCAAACATAATTTAATGATATTATGATTTTTAATAAATTATTAATATGAATTATGAATTATTAAATTAATATTCAAAAAAATTATGAATAGTGACCTAGCCAAATTTCGATGGAAATAGATGCAGAAATTAATATTACATGGCTGTGCAAAATTTCAAATTTTTACGTTCAGTAGTTTAATTTATATTAAATAAAATGTGTTATTTTCATGAGTTAAGGGACCATATATAAATTTATTAGGTGAAAATTTTTTGAAAATTGCATAAAATAAATGTAAATTAGATTTATTTTGTGCTAAAACACAGTAAAAGATACCAGTATTAAAAATATAGATTTTGAAGCAAATAAATTAGAGGTTTTTACAGTTTGTTGGGGATTCTATAAAGCGTGTATTGTTGCGTCCGCAACCATATTCCCCCAAATAAAATATTTTCCAGCTATAGAATTAGATGCAGTAGATGTATGTCTTCTAATACAACGTCCTACTTCTGAAAAACTAACATCCTCAACTCTCCAGGCATCAATGTGGCCTTTTTTAATATCGGAAACATTAGGTCTTTGGAATTCCCCATACTTTATCAATCATTCAAAATCACGTTTTTCGGTAAAAAAATTTCACTCACTATAAATTAAAATACCGCCAAAAGTCTTAAGAATATTGCACATCGCAGGCGATAGTATTAAATGAAGAAAGTGAAATAACAAACACAGTGATAATATTGGGTCGGCAAAAAAGTAATTGCGTTTTTTACATGAAATTCAAACAAATAAATTTTCAATCATGAAATCATTCTTTAAGTTCGACCATAGCTGAGTCGAGCAATATTCATGCTTGTAGTCAGAAGAGCAGGGAGCAGCCTCTAACTCCTGCCAACATTTCAGCTGTCTAAGAGAAACATCAAGGGAAACACTGAATACCAATTTCAAAATTACAAAGATTTTCAAAATCCTTAGCAGTCATTTTGCATTTTCCCCTTAAATCATGTGTACGAACCAAGGAAGTTATGAACTCACGGGTCATTTGGACCACAAACTAAATATTCTATTCTACCCTTGATATTCTCAGTACAAAAAACTTTAAGAGAGATGGGAACAATATTTTCCTTGAAAATAATATTAATTTCTTTTAATTCTCGCGAGCGAAATAAATGAAAGGCGAAAAGTTCGGAACCTACAAATAGCGTTTTTCAATTTGCAGAGAGTCCCTTAAAAACGCGCAAAAATGAATTCGCAATATCTCCAGAAATTATCGTAGAAAATTGGTGAAAATATATATTGAGGGTAATTTGAATGTTTTCTTTCGTTTAAAAGTCAAAATATGGGGTTGCCATTGAGAAAAACGAAGTTGATGCAGAATTAAATATGAAGATGGACCCTTATGCAAATTAAATTAATAGTAAATTAAAGTACGCGTTATTTGCAAACGAATGGTATATATAACTTTGCTATACGACGAACGATGGCGAAATAAAGAGCAAGTGGGACTTTTTTTTCCGCAGCTATACACTAAATGAAACCGGTGCACGTAAAGTGTGTCGTAGGTCTAACATCGTCTATGTAAAAGATATATGTTTGTTGTCGCCACTCCAGGTGCTAGTCCTTCATTTGGGATTGGTTTAAAATGATGAGACCCAGAACTAAGTTGGTCTTCCTCCCATTGAGTCCCATTTCGCCTATTGACGTCCTGTACGGAGGATATGAAACTGCTGCACGGTCAGCCTGCCGGTACAGCAGTATAATAACAATACCAACAGTTTTTTTTTTTCTTTTTCTAGAGGTGGACACTTCAACATCAGTCATTCGACAATACTAAGGCCCGAAATACTGGCTATTTTATTATAAGGACACCCGGTAGGCGGCCAATGTTAAATTCTATTATGAGAGGGACAAGTTAACCCCCAATCCCAAGCCGGGAACTCGGACCAATGATGTGATACAATGGTTCGTTAAACCCTTTAACGCGCAGTGTTCCCGCTCTGGGAACACCAAACTCTGACGTTTTGACTGTTGCCAGTCACGAAGAATAGATTTGATTTCTATAAAAATAGTTGTGTGTGATATAGCTCCACGATAATCCTTTACTTTCTAGCACGTCATTTCCCGTAGAAAAATTGGTCACGATTACTTTTAACAGCACTGACATCTGCTGAAAAATGGAAGAATGCGAGAACAGCTGTACAAATTGCCCAATGCTCAAAAAAGGGCAGCCGTTGCCATCGCTCGACTTAACTACCAGCAAGATGGCGTTCGATCGAAACGCTCATCGCGTGCCACAGATATAGAGACCCTTTTTTTGACACAGCTGGCTGTGCCGGCACAGCCAGCAAAAAAAAGGGTCTCTAGATCTGTGGCACGCGATGACCGTTTCGATCGTCCGCCATCTTGCTGGTAGTTAAGTCGAGCGATGGCAACGGCTGCCGTTTTTTCAGCATTGGGAAAGGGTTGCGCCTCAGAAGGTTAATCACTGCACTACTCCTACACCCCTGCTACAACAAATATGCAATTGACTTACCATCGCAAGTTTGCAGGTAAATTGTGTTATTTTTGCTATTGCTTTATCTCGTCTAAATATCAATGAAATATCTGCGCTATAACCCTAAAACTTCGTCCCCTTAAATCAAAAAATAGTATACAACTTTATACCATATATTTGACAGAGTAGGAGTGAATAGAAGGAGAAGGAATAGTTAATTAAAAACTTCCACATGCTTAGCTGGAGGGAATTAGAAATAATGATTGTTTGTGAATGTTTCTGAAAATTGCAAATTAAAGTTTTTGTGACGGCCATTCTATTTCTTGATGGATAAGCGCTCTTATCACTTTTAATAAACCCAAAAATATTATTTCGTAGAAGCTACTTTTAATGGTTCTTAAAAAAGGGTCTGCCCAGTATCTTAATAAATAATCTTTAGAGTACCGATTCTGATGATTACTTTGGGTGATAAATTTCCCTAGCAAATTTTACATTTTTCCCGCTTTTCTGATTTTAATAATAATAATAATTATTATTTTGATTAGTTGACTAATACATAGACTCGATTGAGCCGACAGTTAGGTTAATATTTATGTTATGAATGCGCTACACACACATTAACTGTACATCTTTATAGTAAAAACACTTTATTAATTTTACTACTTAATTATTATTTTATCTTCAGCAAATCTACACTTCTTTATTTAGCTTGATTTGTTACATGGAAATGCTTAGTGCAAACAAAACCTGCTTAGATCAGTACATTGATTATTGTTTCAGATAAGAAGACAAAACACATATTCATGTTTGAAATTTTAAGTTTTTGAATGTAAAAGTTTGTTATAAATGTAACCAATGAAAACTAAACAAATAAATTTGTTAGGAGGTTGATTAATTAGATTCTCAACTAAAAGAATGTTCAGAGATACATAAAGTTTCACTCAGGTAAATACAGCAGAATTATGCAACCGAATTATATAATAACATAGATAAAGCATTAAAGACTAGACTATGTCTGAGGGAAAAAAACGAGCTTCATTATTTTTGGATTTACCTCACCGAAAACGAGATTAAGTTCCAAATGAACCTATCCAAGAAGAGGCATCTGGGAACATGTTTTCAGGGTTTTTGTAATATTTATACTGCCTACTTAAAGTTTAGCAAAGACTACGAGAAAAGCACAACAATACTTTTCAAAAAATGTGCATATTTTTATTTGAAAGGAAATCACTAAACTACTGGTAATTGAAACGGGCCAGCAAATCTGGAAACACGCCTCATAACTTTTGCTGTCGGTAAATTTGAGAATTAATTTCCTTCATTGAATGACATTCTAACGACTATTTATGAAGATAGTACTTTCATGCATTTAAATTCTTTTAAATGCATTCATGCATTAAAAAAATTTACCTTTATCAAATTAATGCCTAGAATAATTATTAAGCATGGTAATTTATTTCTTTTAGCTCATTATAAAATTTTGTATTGAGCAAAACCTTTTATTGAAACAAACTACAAGAGTATTTTTTTCTTGGTATGCATTAATTGGAAGTATACTCAAAATATTACTTTGTCTGTTTAAATGTTCTGGATCTATTAAATTATTGTAGCAACATACAATATACATGTATGTTTTCTTTAAGTAAAAACATCTCCTTCTTTATTTTTTAAGTTTTAAAATTGTTTCAAAGCATAATGTACTGCCAGTTATAATGCTTACGTTTGCCAAAATTTGATGCTTAAAATGATAAATTTTTAGCTTCATCCTCCATGAAATACCAGATAAACAGAATAGAAGGTACAGACTATCTTCAGATATTTTCTATCGAGAGAAGCCTCAAATTTCGGAAAATACATTCTAGATCGTTCTAATCTGGGATTTTGGAGTTTTATCGCCGGAAAAAGCAATCGAAAACTCTGGAAACGACGAATTTGAATTCTGCATTCCTATGCTCCAATTTTCGAGCAATGGTAGATAAGTTATTGCTGGAAAAAGGATCTGGATTGATAAAATTGATAACTGCAAACCAATATTTTGCAGCCTTCTGGCAGTAAAATTTAATGAATTGCAAATTTCGATATTCAAACTTGTTTCCACCTTCACGTATATATTTTTAAATACAGTAAAGACTAGGTGTGGGTTTGGTGCATTTGTTAAGGTCACCACGAGCACTGGTAATGTGGGAAAGGTTTATCATAGATATAAATAAGCCTATTTAAGAGTGATAGATTCCTGCGAAAGTATTTGTGCAGTAATCTGTTGGACAAGCCATACTTTACGTCATGGAAAATTCAGAATAATTATTTCCTTAACAAAAATTAAGTGGCTAGGGTCGGCTATTTTTTCGACTTTTGAACATAATTTCGCTTGAGAAAGATTTTTGTCAATCTAAGCGCATCATTCGAAAGATCTGAAAATAGGAACACTTCTACTGCACATTGCATGTTGATTAGATGAACAAAGAAGAAAAAAAGGCTACTAAGGACAGCCCTTTTTTGTGAAGTGCGACCCATTATTCAAAATCAGCAAACTGCGTGTAGAAATGATTGAAATGACTCAGAAAAATGAATTAAATAAAATAAAAAGACCAATACACCTCATTTTTACTAATATTCCACAAAATTATCATTTACTAATTTTTCACAAAAATGCCACCGAGAGCTGAAATTGAATGGTACATTATTCAGATTCTCAGTATCAGAGAGAAAAAGAAGAAAGTAATTGCATTGTCATATTCCAAATTCACTTCTCTTTAGAGCACGATGAATCCAATGGAGTTTTCGCTGCTCAACCAATGATTCATTGCTCTTAGCCAAATGATACAAAAAGTCTTCATTCGGAGAGAGCTTTTTATGGAATTCATTAAACGTGCGACACTATTTAGCTTGCGGTTTATTTGTGGGCTTCTTTGGGCTTGGTGGTGGCCACTTTTTGGGTGTAGTTAAATCGTATGGCTTTTGTAGTTTTCGCGTAATAGTATGAGGCTTTATTGCAAGATAGAACTATGCTGATTATGTAGTATTCCAAATGATTTTCTCTTCATTTAATAAAATTTTACGTTACAGGTGTTTTATCGCTCCAAAAACCGCAACATTGTCAACATCTTGATTGAAAACAAAAATTCACATGAGGCCCAATTTTGACTACTGAAATGAGCGAACTTTTCTGATAAATACCACATAGCATCAGGTCTCACAACTATCAACCATGCCATGGTATACGTTTCCCCTTGTTTTGTTTTCAATCATGAGCCATTCAACACATTACTATGCTTATCTTGAAAATTTCATGTTTCTGCTTTACATAAATACTACGTACTAACCGATGCTAGAAACTTTTGTTCCGCACATGATATATTTACTTTCACTCCAAATTTGTAATAACCCGAAAATTTCGCCGTCTCTGAAAAAGTTTTTATTCTATCACACACTGGTAGTGTTGACAGCCAAAACTGAAAATTGGAAATCGGCCTACACTCTTCATGTTCGTAATTGCTCAACCAGTGGCTTTTGTGCTGCTAGCTTTAGTTCAGGGACTTGAATACAGGGCGATTTTCAACGTAATCTAAAACAGCTGAATGAATTTTGTTAGTAAGATGGGGCTGAGAGTAGTAATCTTTACGTTTATGTTGTACGCATGAGTGAGTTAGTCGTAGATTGCATCGTCATTCATCACTGTGCGTCGCTAGAGGTCGCCTATTCATTAAAAGGGGTTGTAATATTCTTCGAGAGGCTGACGCTATTTCATCCATCTGCCACTGGTCGATGATCGTCCTGTATCCAAGTGAGTGTTTTAGTGTTATGCCTTCTTGAACACTGAGTACACACTCTAAACACAAAGTACTTTTGTGATGATGGTCCATTAATCAAGCCCGTTCCAGATTTTGCATGAAAGTAGCACAAGTTGATGTTCACTAGTTTGAGGACTATTGTCCTTCTATTGCATATTTTGATTTCACATATCACTTTAAAGTGAACTCTACATGTTAGGTAATCTTTAATTCGCCATTCAATTATAAGCCGATAGCCTCTTGTTACAGAACATTCCGTATGAAATGTTTCCGCAGTTGTCTCAAAATTTTCAGAGAGTCAAAAAAGTGAGTCATTTGCGTGACAAAATTACCTATTTCAAGTGAATATGGCGTCATACAATTGTAATTCCAATTCTTTTAAAATAGGTTTTCCAGATTACGCATTTTATTATTTTTTTTTCACAAACAAATCGTCTGCATGGTTATGAGAATAGCTGTGTACACAAAACGAAATATTTCGATTCCGCACGTCTCCAAATTCGATTTGGGTATATAATAAAAATTGAATATGAAATTATTTATTTTAGGTAGACGAAGATTAAATATATTGAGTGTAGACATATTGTCGTCAAATGTTTTTTCTAGCACCTGTTGTAATTACCTTCACAACGGACTTTTAGTTTTAGAGATATATCTGCTATTTGAAATGAAACAAACTTGATATATGTTATTAAGGATTACAAGATGAAGCTTTCCATGTCTGTATAGTTAATAGTTTTTCTACAGAAGCACTCAAAATTATTTCAATACAATGCGGTCAGTGGCAGTTTAGAGACAGGCACCTATTTAAAGCATATAATACTATCCTACAATATGATTAGCTAAAAATACGACAATGATCGAGTGCTTTCCTCAAAAGTTGCACCAAAAGTTGCCAATATTGCGACTTTTGAGATAAATTGCCAAATAGGATGCGAAAAAAAGGCTTTGAAAAATTAACCGAACTTGGCGATATTTTCATTAGTCGGCGATAAATCTCTGATATCATCCCAGCGGCCATTAACGCCAAACTATTTTTTCCTCAAATTTGCTGACAAACTGTCGCCAATAATATTCCAAACCATAAATAATTTCATGTGTCTGGCATTTATCTTGGCGAAAAATTGCTCGTCTTGGCGGACCACCGGGATAATACGTAAGTACCTCGAAAAATATCTAATCTGATTATATTAAGGTACTAGCCGCCTCCGGCGACCATTTGGATCGCCATCTTAATAAATTTTATTCGGAGAGAATCCTGTTTCTCACTGGCTTCTTTGGCACTAAAATCTCAGTGACATTTGGCACTGAAATCATTTGAGAGACACTAATACATTTCTAGCACAAGACAATGAGTATAAAATTTTTATATTCTTCAGTTAAACGTGGGGAAAAAAATTAAAGATTTTTTACAGGGTCACATAAAATTGCATTTGTTGTGATAATACAACATTATCTTATCTCCAAAGTCTCTCCAGTTTTAAGGAAAATAATCGCCAAATTTGTCGCAAAAACATTTTTTTGTGGAAAGTGTTTTATAATCTATGCGTTTGGCATGATTTATCTTTCTTTTTTAGTTCTTCCACTGAGCAGTGCCACCTGCAGCTAGTCAATGCCAGAAGTAGTTTCTAAAGTTGAGACTAAAATTCTTTGCCTTCCGAAGTACTGAACAAAGAAGGGTGCATATATACCGATTTATTTTACTAACATATTTAATGTGCTGGTCTTTTTGGATGTTCGATCTATGAATTATGCAGTGATACGAGCATTTATATGCCTTCATGCTTGAGCTGTATCATTCTGCTGATATATTTTTCTACACATTTAATGTAATGAATTAGGAATTTTAGGGATTTTTACCATTTAAAAATTTAGTTTTTTCAAGTGTTATACATGAAATGAAGTATGTTATCTCATTATTTTGCAGATTAACAAGCAAATTCTTTAGTAAGGGTATTACATTATTTTTCAAATAATATATACAGTGATTAAATGCAGAATTATGTTTGTTTAGAGTTTGCAATAAAATGCTATATTGAACTGCATCAATGTTCAGTTTTTATAAACTTTTCTTTCATAAATATTTTCGGTGAATGTTATTTTAACCCTTTGAGGCGCAACCCTTTCCCAATGCTGAAAAAAGGGCAGCCGTTGCCATCGCTCGACTTAACTACCAGCAAGATGGCGGACGATCGAAACGTTCATCGCATGCCACAGTTCTAGAGACCCTTTTTTGACGCAGCTTGCTGTGCGCAAGCACAGCCAGCTGTCGTCAAAATAGGGTCAAAGCTGCGTCAAAAAAGGGTCTCTAGATCTGTGGCATGCGATGAACGTTTCGATCGTCCGCCATCTTGCTGGAAGTTAAGTCGAGCGATGGCAACGGCTGCCCTTTTTTCAGCATTGGGCAATCTTTCCAGCTGTTCTCGCGTTCTTCTATTTTTCAGCAGATGTCAATGCTGTTAAAAATAATCATGACCAATTTTTTTACGGGAAATGAACGTGCCAAAAAGTAAAGGATTCCAAAAGTAAAGGCCAAAAGTAAAGGAAAGGAGAAAAGTAAAGGAGTTTGGTGTCCTCACGGCGAGGACACCACGCGTTAAAGGGTTAACGTGCTGTAATTGAAACTGTTAGTAAAATTATTATTTGGGATGTCTTTTGACATCATTTTAAAAAAATAACTTCTTACGTTTATATCTAAAGAACGTAAGGCATTTTTTCAAACGGAATAGAAAAAAGTTATTGATATATTAACAGTTAATAACATTTTTAAATTATACGTTAATTATTAATTTGCAGTGTGTTTTTATTTTCAGCAGTGGAAGGAAAGGGATCCATTTTAATAGCAAATGGTTTAATGTAAACCTACGATGCATCTCCTATTGTCTCGAGAATTTAAAAAGAATTTCTTCAAAGTGCCCAAACTTATCTTTTTCATTTTCATATTTCTTCTGGTCTTCTCTAACGCTCTCACGCCAGAAATTTAAGACCTTGGCTTAGGACGCACTTCCATATTCGTGCTCTGTTAGCCATGCTTTGTCTTTTGCAAATTTAAGTTTAATGCAAGCATGAGCTGTTTTCTTGTGAATATTTCTTTTCAACAGTTTAAGTAAAGTAATATGTGTTCATGACTTCAGCCATTCTGTCTGTTTATTCACATAGTAGTAGTTCTCTAAATAATGTAGAAAATAAAATTCAAACATGCTAAAAGTTTGAGTAGTGGAATGTGCAAGAATTTTAAAGAACCACTATTCTCTCATTTTTTCTTCACGGTTACGGAGTAAAAATAATTATCGCCAGCTGCATAAGGTAATCTTCTGTTGAAATTCTTACATTTTAAAGAAAACATTATAGGTTATTCAGGCTAAAAGAGCATATAAAATTAAGGTTATTTTACCAAATATAAAATTAATTAAATAAATTGAGTCGAAATGTGTGTTTATATTAGTGATCTATTGTACCATTTGAATGCGTGTAAAAGAAATTATACTTAGCTAGCGGCATACAGTTACGAGCAAAGCTTTGTTTTTAGATAGGAGCATGCATACAATTACAGCTTTTGACGGCCACATTTAAATGATCTTAGATACGTGTTTAATTTAAACAGTGTTATGGTGGATAATTAATGCAACGCATTACACAAAGGAACCACATTACGTGAAGGAACAGCTTCACAATAAATTTTATTTCTCTGTTCTTTGAATGTTTTGATAGTAAATTGTTCTACTTTATTGTATGCTTGTAAATATACATTTTCAGGAAAATGTATATTTACAACTATATAATATTTTATTAATTTTTTTAAAATTAATAAAATATTAGAGTCTTCAGGCGGTTGTCTTAAATTTCACTTAACTAAATGTGATATTATTGTTATATTATTCTCAATATTTTTTATTAAATATTTATGCACAGTAGACAAATTATTTATGTAACATGAATTTTAAAAGGAAGACTAATTTTAATAACAACGCATTTATGATAATAAAATCAGTAAAAATAAAATTCATATAGCTTTTCAAACCTTTTTTTGGCTTATTAACCCAAGCATGGAATCAACAGTTATGATTTGGAACATCCATGTTATTTAATGTTATCTTGGTGCACCATGCTAAGCTCTTAGTACTCAACACAACCTGTGTAGCAAGTGCTAGAATATAATGGTTCTTTGAATGCAAATAATTTAACAAAATTGCACACCATGTGTGTAACTATTAATAAAATTTAACAGAGTTATGCTGTTTTATTAATTTAGCATGAAGCTATTTATAAAATTTCTAAAAAGCTAATTGAAAATGTATAACAATTAGTACAAATCATTTCTACCCTGCACTACATTATCTATTTCTTTTACCTTATCTGATCCTCTCCCCACTTTTCGAAAATAAATAAATAAATAAATGAAATAAAATAAATAAATAAATGAACCATAATAGTATAATTTTATTTCTGAATATGCTGATATATCGATTATAAGTAATTTGTTTAAAAAATAGAGTGCACACACAGAAAAGAAAGGCGATTAACCCCGAAAGAAACTGCAGGTTTATTTTGTGGTTCACCTTATGCAGTTGTAGGGACATAAGGCTAACCACAAGAATTTGTAGATGGTCACAAATAATTTATGAGCGGTATGGTCTCGAACTTTTCCTGTGTGACTGTTCGTTTAAATAACTAATAACCTTAATAAAAATTTATTTTGTTCTTAGAGGATTAAATGATTTTTTGTTAGCTACGTCACATACGATGTTTGAAGAATCGCACAGATATGCAGACTAATGTTTTTAAAATTCATATTTACTTTATGCATTAATGGCTGTGAAAATAAGCTATGGGAATAGATCAGCGAGAATGTGCGGATATTTTTTTTGTGAAGTTATGCCTTTATATCTTATGAAGGAGTCTAAATTAGGAGCTGTCCATGTGCCGGTTAAACGCCACATATCGGTTGGTTTTTAACACATTTATGCCTAGTGTCCCTCTTAGTTGCGGCGAAAACGTTATTTATTTTTCCTAGCCTTTATTCACGAGTATTGAACCTCAACTCCACAAAATATTTTAACATGACTAAGTAAGATGCTGAATTTTCCATTTTTATGCATAATAATTTTAAAAGAAATCATCCGCCATTCAAGCAATTGATGTCAGAGATGGATCCATTATTGCTGATATTAGCAAAAGTCGAAGAAAGTCGCAAAAATAATCTAGACACAAATGGGTTAAAATCCATAAGAAACGCCCAAATCCTAGAAAACAGAAACAACTTAAATACTGTTCAGGCCATATTTTATTGAAGTTGAAAGCAAAAACAGTTTCAAAACTGCATACGATGTTGTACATAGCTTTGCAGAAAAACATTAACTACATCAGGTTCTCTATGTTTGTCTGCATAGCCACACAGCATGCCGGATATCTATAATAACCAAACACCACCTCCAAGAACGGAGAAATATCTAGAAGTGTGCTAAAAACATTTCACAAAATGGCCAGGTTTTGACAGACTAGGGAGAAAAAGATGAGCCACTCATGAACCACTGCCCAGTAGACCAAAAGGGACCGGTAGGCGAAATAAATACAAAATATTTGAAATTATCAGATAAAAGCTTATAGAAAAGGCGGAAGTGCCAGAATTTCGCGAACGCCATACAAAAAGCCTACAACCCCGTAAAACCAGACAGCACAAGACTAAAAGGAACTCCAGAATTTACATTGCTTACGCTAAACCAAAATTAATTTAGAAGGGGAATACCTCGAAATCGCAGACACTCCGTTGAGCAAAAGGAAGAACATTTTATCAAGCAGAAAAGCTGAGTGGAGAGAGATTAAAATTGAATATATAAGATTTGAATTAGAAAATGTAACAAAAGAAAATTTAGACCCGAAAAATATGTGATCTGCATCAGAAATATCTCACCACGGCCAAACAAAAATTTTGAATCTAGAAAAATATGGGATCTGCATCACCTACCTAATGCTCCCGGACAACGTCGGGTTACACAGCTAGTTTTGGATAATAATGCCAATTTGAAAGACATGAATTTTCTAACTTCGTTTCATCCTAAAATAAAAGGCAAATTTGTTACTCCTAATCCCTCAATCTAATGATCAACGCGTTCCCTGAGAATTACAAATTTCATTAGTTGCCTTTTGGGTCTAGAAAGGGATGTAGCAATTAGTCACTGTATTAATCATTAATGAACCACAGCGTAATTAATTTTCATTTGTAATGGTGCATGTAGTAATTAATCAGAAATTGGACTTTGTTTCCATTATTTGAGCTGAGTATTCTTTTACTGTTATAATTAAATAGTAGATTAAGTTTTGATAATAACGGATATACATATGTATAATTTAACGGTTATCTTATTATATGCATGTAAAAAATATGCTTCACGTTAAATGAGAAAAGAAAATCAGATAATCCAGTGCTTGAAATAAAAATTCTGCATGCAGCATAAAGTAGCAGATTAATTTTAATGTCTTTATTAGTGGCAATTACAATTTCTTGTAGCTGTGTTTATTATACGCTACGCTATTTGAATGCATATAAGCAATGCAGTGCGGTAAGTCTAAGCTCTCTGAAATTGGGAATTCATTTGATGTGCTTGTCAAAATTTATGCTCTACAAATGTTATTCCGTTTAATGACACAAGAACAGGATTTTTGTAATGTTTTTATTTTTCAGCTTGTGTCGATGTCATAACCTTATAAACAAAATTACATACCATGTGTCACTACTAATAAAATTTAGCAAAGCTAGTACTGTTAAGGTACAAAAGATAAATCATGTAATGATTTTGTACAAGATTTATTACAATTTTCAGGAATAAATTGCAATAGCTCTAGTTAACAAGTTATGCATTATTAATTTAAGGATTGACATTTATTAATTTTTTTGATTTTATCAGTTTATTATTAAAAAATCGTTGCATAGAGACATTGTAATTTTCATTAGATTTTATGATAAGTAATACAAATTATCTCCCCGCCCAGCCCCCTCCGGCCGAAAAAAAAACAAACTTAAAAATTTAACTAGGCAGATAAGTATCTTAAAAATATGAATACAACTTCAAATCCGTGGGACTGTCCATGTAACGGTCTGAAGTTTTTATTGGTTTTCTACAGATGGAATATGAATACGAGTTAGATCCCCTTAAAAAGTCCTCCGCCTACGGCACATTACCTCCAGTAGGAGGACTTAACATTAACACACTTTAACCTTGCTATAACACAAAGCACTTGAATACCCAATTTCAAACCTTACAAACATGTCATGTCTGCTACCAAGTTTGTCACGTCAGCTCCTTTATACAATAACAGACATGACATTTCAAAGAACAAAAATTCATGAATCTAAATAATTCCACAAGAATGTGAAAAGAGATTAATTTCGACTAAAACTCTAATAATCTAAATTAAGCAATTGAATTAACAAATAAATAAATATATTTTGTACGATTAATTAAGGTAACAGAATGACATGCAATAAAAATTTTATCACAAACAGGCTTTTACTTTTTTTGAATTTAGTGAAAAATTTCACAATATAATTTCCATACGGCCCCGAGGTCCTTACACTCATAGTTAGGGAAATCTTGCCCCTAAAAAGCATTGCAAACACAAAGAGTTC
Source organism: Cheiracanthium punctorium (assembly GCA_038373885.1). Lineage (NCBI taxonomy): Eukaryota > Metazoa > Arthropoda > Arachnida > Araneae > Cheiracanthiidae > Cheiracanthium > Cheiracanthium punctorium. The sequence continues at coordinate 95,564 of JAWZYV010013304.1, forward strand.
GAAATCGACACGACCAATATTCATGGATAAAATCGAGTTAAGTTTTAACGTAATGTGTTTGGAACTTACGGAAATGGAGGAGAGAACATATCGCCCTATGAAAAGAAAAAAGAGCTTTCAGACTAGGTATGGTCTTGATAAAAGTACTGTTGTCTGAGTGAAACAAAAAACAAAACAAAACATGGCGTTTAGTTTTTTAAACCCTTATTGCACACATGGTCATTTACATATTTTCAGGGGCTGTAACAAAATAAAGTACAAAAAAGGACAATTTTCCTTTCAAAAGGTATTCCAATCACATGTCTACGTATTGTAATTGGAGACACTTGGAGCACATGTGATGAGATAAATGACTTCATATTCTATTTTTATTAGTTACCAAAATGGATGCTCTTCTGAAAACGTGCGGAATCTCTCTGCGACCATTTTTGCGGAAAATTTTCGTATTCGAAAGACTTCGTTTTGATAGAAACAGAACATCTCCTCTTATATCAATGTATATGCACAGGAAATCATTTTATTTGCTAAATAAGTTAAAGAGTGCCATTTCGAAAACCTATTTTAAACGAGCTGGAGTTGCAGTTTTCCCTTCAAAGCCTAATAACAGTTTGACGTCAATGCCATTTACAATTGATAATATTGTTACTCAATTCGCTAACTTTTTTTACTCGTTCTGGTATACAAGGAACACGGTAATTATGAAATTTTTTTTTGTTTTGCAATCGTTTTTGTGTGGGCTAAATTTCCCTAACAATGAATGTAAGGACATGCGTGGTGTACAAAAATTATAGATTGCGTATTTTTTCACAAACTTTTTCACTTCAGACTTTTCACATCATCAATCTGCATCCAATTTGGACCATTTTTGTAACTGCAATATGCATTTAAGACTAACGGTTGCTAAAATAAAGGTCCGTGAATTTATACAAGGAAATGCCGTACTTATGCAATTATTTTGTCCATTTATTTTTATATTACCTCTTCACTGAGGCAGCAGTAACTTTGAAAAAAAAACAGATTTTATGGTATTCGCAAATTTAATTTTCTAATGCATATAGTTTTTCTGAAAAAAAAAAAAAAAATCAAAGACATGCTCTGTTCTAAGACGGAGTTTTAAATCTGTTTAGCATGCTTCATAAGATTATTTTTTTCCGTGCTAAATTTAATTATGCCCAAGTTTATTAAACTCCTTCCGAAAGATTTCCCTAATGACTATTTTCCTTGGTAAAATAAACGTGTTTCTAGAGAAATAGAAATTTCACGGACCAGAGCTTTCTTACAGACTAATGCACATGGACGGTCTCTATAAATATTTGGTATTTGCAAGAAAGAAAAAAGATTTTAACATGCCTTCCCAGAATATGATTCAATAATAAGTGAAACATTGGAGGAAAACTTTTGAAAATTTCAAGAACGAGTGAGAATTTTGATGTGACAGTCACGCTTTTTATGTAATACTTCAATCTAAAGATAAATTTCGAATTTCGAATTCAGACAACCAGTCGTCTAAAACTAGTTTTAACAGTTTAACCCTTTGATGCGCAGCCATTTAACAGTATCGAAAGTGTGCAGCCGTTGCCATCGCACTAATTCACTACCAGCAAGATGGCTGTCGATCGAATCGCCCAGTGTGTGACACAGAGCTAAAGAAAATTTTTGACACAGCTGGCTGGTCTATATAAATGCCCTCCTTAAGTATTTCATCTAATTTATTCTGTGTGAGTTATGTCCTCACAGCGAGAACACTGCTTGTTAAAGTGTTAACACGCAATGTCCTCTCTGTGAGGACGCAAGACTGTCGGTCGCAAAAGTACTCAAGCATTATTAAAATTGCCAAGTTTCAATACACGAAGAATAAACTTTTTTCAATAAAATACGTAAGGGTAAAATAGTTACTCGAGAATTCGATACTTTTTACCACATAATTTCCAGTTATCAATTATTTCTAAAATCCATCTCAGAACTATTTTTATCAATACTGGTGTCTGTAGTCTGTATTTTGGTGAAAACTGGAGAATGTGATGATACTGGACAGGGCCGCTCCTAGGGTGGATTGCGCCTTTGTGCAAACTACTTTTTTGGCGCCCCCCTCCCCCCGTCTCCTAAAATTAATACTGGTTTTAAATTTTCACATAAATATATAGCTAAAATTTCCATATATATGTCTATAACGTAGGTAGCATTTGTTTATATCCTAACTAATATTATAAATGCGAAAGTGAGTTTGTTTGTTTATGACGCTATCACGCCTAAACCGCTGAATCGATTAGGATGCATTTTGGTTTACACATAGATGGGACCCTGGAGATGGTTATAGGCTACTTAGAATTTTAGATTTTTAATTACTTTTTTAATTATTAATTAAAAACCGTTTTTACGTTGCCATGCTTGGCGAGTTTCGCCTGTATCAATCAAATGATTCATGTTTTGAGCTAAAAAGAATGCTATTGCTTCAATAAAGAAGCACGTGCGTGCATCTGAAAAACATTAAATTCCACGGAAATTATGCCAGTTTTATGCCAAATCTATCTATCAATAATAATAAAAATGAATGTTCTCCAGACAAATCTACAGAAAGCAGAGCTTTGAAAATTTGAGCATAGAAGCCCATGACTGTGCACCTGAGGTTCAGAATGTTGAAATTTTAAATACTTTTCTAATTATTAATTAAAAACCGTTTTATCCCCCGCACAGAATGATTTACGCTTTTGAAATAAAGCTGAAATTCTATTTTCAGATAAACATGCATTTGAAAAACATGAAATGGTATGGAAATTATGTTGATTTTACGCCAAATTAAAAAGCATTAGAAAGGAAAGTCCAAATGTGTTTCTTAAACTTCATAAATTTCCAAATCCTACCAATAATATAAAAACTCGGCTGTTCGAGCCTCGTCAGGGGGAGATCCCCCTGAACCTCCCTAATTTTTTAGTTTTATTATTGCCATATTAAAACTATATTAATTGACTTGTCATTTTATCGCTCATCTTTCGCGTATTTCGCCTGGTAACCCTATGTTGAAATTTTTATGAGTGTAACCTATTTATAGAAAAATACATGTGGTGCATATTCTACAGCTTACGAAATATTGTAACAATAGATTAAAGCTGTTGTGAACTAATAATATTTGAATATATGTAAAAAAGACATGTGGAGCATATTCTACAGCTTACGAAATAGTGTAACAATATAGAGACTAAAGATTGCTGTAATCTCGATATTAAAGCTGTTGTGAACTAACAGTATTTAAATACATGTAAAATTATGTCGCTTTATTATGTCGCATTTTTGGGACACATTTTTCAATAAGGGTATTGAGAGATAAAATGACAGTCATTAAAAAATGTGTACGTTTGTGTGTTTAGATGTTTTTGACTGAATCACACACAAATTGCTGAACGGATTTGGAAAAATTCGTAATAAAGATAGCTTATGCCTTGGATTAACATACAGGCAACCTTTTGATACTGGATCATAGAAGAACCATTAGAGATACTCGATAGACTATCCAAATGGCCCCAATGCTGAAAAGGTGCAGCCTTTGCCATCCCTCGATTTAATTTTTTTTCTATTCATCTCTGTGGTACTTCATTTACGATTCAATCGACCGCCATGTTGCTGGTAGTTCAATCTAGAGATGTCATCTGCTGAACTTTTCTAGGGTTTTGCATAAAATTTTAAGTGTATTAATGACGTTGTTGAGGTAAGACTTCTAAATACATAATTGTATAAATATTTGAAGTTATTAAAATTACTAACATGTATAGTGCGTCACTTTCTCATTAAGTATGTTGAAATGAAGTGCGTAAAATATTATGTAACTTGATGGACATAAATTAAATCGTGGGGTATGCACATTAGATTTTTTAAGTAAGATCAGTCGGGATAATTACGACGAGAGGAATTTTTGAAATATTTATAAACGATAAACTTTTATAAAAAAATACCTGGCATAAAGCTTATAATGTATTTTTCATGACAGGTATCTTCATCATCAATATTAAGTATTTTAAAGGTAGTAGCCATTGAAAAATAAATAACTTGTGAAAAATTTTCACTAAGCGAATTTGACGGTTCTGTGTTCAAAGTTATTAGGTGCATAAGGAAAATTTGTTATGCAAGCTAATTCACATTAAAAAGTACACATATGTTTAAGAGCTTCCGACATATTTTTATTTTTCTTTATATTTTCTAAGTTAAATAATTTTAAATCTATGTTCGTAATTACTCCACAGTTTTTTGAAAAAGTGGAATATTTTCGAGCATGCAGAAAAACATCGTAGAAAAAATTATTCTGACCTGAAAAAGCATATGCCTGTCTCATATCACTTAAAAAGCCTAAAGCAAATAAAAATTTCAAACATTTTATTTATTTGTTATATTTAACTTAAATAAATCGTAAAATGTAAGTTTTGCTATTGATAATTTAAAAAAAATCTTATGCTTAAAACTTGCCATAGCTTTTGAACAAAGACATTCCAAGACATAAAAATTATAAACGATAGGAGTTTGTAATAGAAATAAATAAGACACATAAATACAAAAAGAAAATCATTTAGACCCCGGAAATTTCTAGAAAATAGTTGCCTTTTCATAATGAGATAATCATAAAAAATAAATAATGACAATATCATAATCGTAATCAAATATATCATATCGAATAACCATAAAGCAATAAACGTAAAGGCATGCCAAGAACAATAACATGTATTCTGATTTTATTTTGATTTTAGTTCTAAAAGGTCTAAAAGGTCAAGAAAACATTACTTAATACAATTTTTAAATTTTTTAAAAATAATTCTTACAGTCATTATTTTTCCATTTATAAAATGATTGACTTTCAGTACATCTTGGCAGAAGGATGCCGTTTTGATTTAATAAATAGTAATTATAACCATATTTCTCAAACTGTATGAATTATTTAATCCTCGGGGTAAATTTAGTCACCAATAACAACAAGAATAGTAATCTCAATTACTACCAGCAAAGTTGTAAAGGCAAGTGTAAAAAGAAATCAAGTGGTTGGTAACTGCCACAATAGTGATCATGATTATCCCATTTTTTTCAATTTTTTGATTTTGTTTGGGTAATTACGACCACTCTGTTAAATTTTAAGAAAATAATTCCATGGAAGCAAAATTTTTACTAGGTGTTCTCAAAAGGTTTACGTTTTCCCCTAATTAATGAATTTTTTTTTTTTTTTGTACAACAAATTAGTTAAAAATTCCCAAAGTTGAAACTCACAAAAAATAGATATAATTACCTCACCTAACCCTATAAAAACACAGTTTATAATAAAAGTTCACAATATTAAATTATGTATAAATTTAACTTTTGATAAGTGACACAATTCATTTGATCTGACGGCAAAAATGAAAAAAATATGTGAGCTGAAATATAAATAATGGAGACAAAAATTCATTCTTCTTTCAATACAAAACTAAAATTTGAATGGTAATGTATCAAAGATAGCATGGACATACATATGCGAATTTTACTGTTCAAATTTTCATTTTCTGCATTTAAATTTATTATTATTATCATCATTATTATTATTATTTTCATCCAAATGGCCGAGTCAGAGGGTTATTTAAGACTTCTTGACTACGAGGTCGCTCATTCATTAAGAGGGTGCCTATTAGACTGATCAACTTTGCTCCCTATGAGTGGTCTCCTAATTTTGAACCAATTCCATAAGAGAGACCTAGCAGCTGAAATCGGCACTCCCAGCGATATCGTTCCGAATATGGAGGATATTGGAGCCACAAACGAATTTTACGTGCACCAATTCGCGTTAGCGTACACGGTGCATTTATAATTATAATTCACATATCATTTCCGGACAGTAGCATATTCCTATCATTGAAAGTGACCATACTCCCACTTACAAAATCATAGTATCTCCTCCATTTTTTTAAGTTAAAATTTATGGAAAAAGTTTATGTACTGTCATAGAAGTTACCATTGTTTTAAATATTAAAGAGCAAAGTATTAATTTATAAGTAATTTTCATTTTGCCTTAATCTCTTTCGTACTTAGAATAAAGCGAGACTGTACTTAAGTACATTAGAACGTACAGAAAAACCGTGACTAGTCTGAGTCTGATATTCTAGAAAAAAAAATGGTAGTGCTCACTTGGTTATATATTTGAAGAAAGTTTAAATATGTTAAATATACCATGAATAATTCATAAGAAATTAATATTCTGAAGATTTCATCGATGAATTACGAATCCTTATAATGGAAATATAAAACCTATACGTGCTTTCAAGATAATTTAATTTTCGTGTCTGCATGTGTGATATAAACTTGCTTAAACTTTTAAACCTCACGTAAAGTGCAAATGTATTACTATATTTATTATTTTCACAGTACGAATATAAAATATAATATCAAAATATGATTTACCCATAACAAATAACGCTAAGTGCAAAACAAATTATTCAGCAACTGAATTTAATTTTTGAAATATCCTTCTTGAAATATTAAAAGTAATTGATGTTTGTATGAAAACACAAAAGAAAGAGTTTTAACTAATAATATATTCTCACAACAAATATTGCATGCAAAGAATTCTCTATAGTACATGGCAATTTAAGACACTAATATTTTTAACTTTATGACTAGAATATTTTTTTTAAATGATAATATACTGTTCTGCTGGGCCAATCAATCAAGGTTTTAATAATAAAATTGTATGCATATAAATTACGAACATTCATTCAGTACAATATAGAACATAACTGCATCAGGATTTTATAAAAATGCAACTTTAATATGTGTCACTAAAAGTAAGTTTTCAGTAGGTAATTCATTTCTTTCGCTGGCTTTTATTTTATTCGGAGAGTGAAATATGTATATATATATATTTCAGGAAATATTTTTGGTTTTAACTTTTATTTATATGCTAAAACACGATCAAACTGCATTATTGGAAAAGCAGCAATTTCTGTTCTATTTTAGAGAAACGTTCATTTTATTTTCAATTACCTTGTCTAGAAAAATGCCACACAAATTGCATTTTTACCAATGACTCATAAACTGAAAGTGTAATACGAAAGTTTCAAAAGTATTTATGTATGGTATGTGAAATGGCAGCTTGTTTTTATTAATTTATTTATTTTGTTAGTTTTTGACTATTTCCTGATTCTTAAATTTTTTATTCCCCCCGCTATATTTTTAGCTCAAAGCGAAATGATTCTAAATTTAACTATTACTTAACTATGAAGTCAATTTATAAAACATTTTTTCCGATTACCAGTACAAAAGTGTTATACAATTCATGGTAAATATTAAAATAATATGCTGTACGATTTATTCTGTTAGATTAAGTAAATACCAACCTATATACAAAAATAATTATAGAAATAAAAGTACATGACCGCTTTTAGAAGAAGCACATGCATAGCAAAAAAAAAAAAAAAAAATTAAAAGGCACTACTTTAACACAAGTTATCTGTTCTATTTATATGAATTTTTGAAAAAAAATAATTTTTTGTATATTTTAGGACCGAAATGGGGGCTTATTAAATCTAAAAGCTGTTCATTCTTCAAAATACATTTTCAAACCAATTTAGAAGAGAAGTTCTAAAAGCAGGAAAGCCATCATTAGATGTGATTACCTTGTGGAGTCGAGAAGTATCATATTAATGTATATGACAAATTTGGTATAAAGAAAAATATAAAGGGTGAGCATAAAGTCTTGCCCTGATTATAAAGATTTAATACAGAATAACCGTTTGACATAAGATGGAGCATGCTCCCACTGTGGTTTGATAGTGCGTGATTTCCTGGATGAAACATTTCCGAATCGGTGGATTGGAAGGGATGGTCCTACACCCTGGCCACCCCGCTCTCCAGACATTACTCCACTTGACTTTTTTTTATGGGGCTATATCAAGGACAGAGTCTACGCCACACCTGTTGCTGACGTCGACGAACTCAAGGCTGGGATATAAGCAGCTGTGGGTACTGTGACAGAAGACATGTTACAAAACACTTGGCGGGAAGTGGAATCCCTCTTAGACATTCTCCGAGCTACCAAAGGGGCACGTTGAAGTTTACTAACGTAAGTGATCTTAAATAAAACTTATAACACTAACCCATGTAACGGGAAAAAATTTATATTATTATGTCAAACGGTTATTCTGAATTAAATCTTTATAATCAGGGCAAGACTTTATGCTCACCCTGTACTACAAATTCATCTTCAATAAATTTATTAGCAAAGCAAAAATTAATGTATGTGCAAGACGATAAGTGTGCCAGTCATAACACTAAGATCATTCGACGTTATAAAACGACTTTCTTCAGCCTAATTACCTCCTGAAGGGCTTTGTGGTGGGCAGATATCAGGTTCCTCCAGATATGACTTTGGCGGTCACTAGTCAGGACTAACTGAAGATAATGAAACTCTGCATGATGATATTTTTGGCCAATTTATCTCTGGACTGTAGTTTACTATATACGCTTGTTGGAGCAATGTCCCCTAGAGAGGAAATACGCGGCGCTTACTTGTGACGTCACACCGAGTAGGTAAAGCAAAGCGTTTCCATTGGGTTTCTCCCCTCTCCCGCGCCACGGGAGAATGCTTTAAATCTTGGCCCTGACGCGATACTGAAAAAATTTTTGCACAGTGCAGTTATATACCTCCATATGAAGTGAATCCAATGTTAAAAAATTTTGAAGGCCCCCAGGGCCCCCCGGTACGGGGCCCCAAACATGGTCCTTAGCGCTAATTTACGCAATTTCGAAGCATTGGTACAGCTGAAGCCGACTACTCACAGGAGAACTATTGACATGGAGATGTAGTATCAACATTGTAGTTTGATATTATGAAAAAACATTTCTTGAAGGTACAACTGTTTCCAAGAAAAATCCCAAAAAGAACCTCCCTATTTGGGACATTCCACTGGCACGCATGGGGGCATTTCAGCGTTACTTTTAGAAGTTTAATCGACAGTGACAGTATTGAAAATTAACTTATTCTTCATATATCTCAAATGTATCCTCCATATATCACAAATAGTTATTTTTCAGGGCACACTCATAAGAATTACATTACGCTGTATGGGGATCTCTGTAACTACTGAACCGATCCGAAATTTTTTTTCACCGATGGAAAGCTACACTATTCCTGAGTAATATAGACTACCTTTCAGCATGCAGCATTATTAGTTCTTTTACAGGGATACTCAAAAATTCTAGCACTTGACGCTATATGGACGTCTCTGTAACTACTGAATCGATTCTAAAGATCTTTTCACTGAAAGCTAAACTATTCCTGAATAACATAGGCTAAAATTCATGTATGCAGCATAATTTACAGGAACACTCAAAATAATTCGTAAACATTGCCGTAACTGTCTCCATTCGTCACTCAAATTTATTCAAATTTTATTCAACTCCATTCAAATTTTTGAACTGTGATTCTAAAGATCTTTTCACTGAAAGCTACACTATTCCAGAGTAACATAGGCTAAAATTCATGCATGTAGCATAATTTACAGGAACACTCAAAATAATTCGTAAACATTGTAGTAACTGTCTCCATTCGCCACACAAATTTATTCAAATTTTATTCACATTTTATTAAACTCCAATCAAATTTTTGAAAAGTGCAACTATATATCTTCATATAAAGTGAATCCAATGTTAAAAAATTTTGAAGGGCCCCGAGGCCCCCCCGGTATATTTTTTGAAAGCATCCCCATTTTCAAGAAAAATTTAACACAGTAATAAAAAATATATCTTTTCATAATATGAAACTACTATGTTGAAACTACAACTCCATGCCAATAGTTCTTATGTGCGAAGTCAGAGCCTTTGCTTCGAAATTGCATAAATTAGCGCTAAGGACCATGTTTGGGGCCCCATATCGTGGAACCCGGATTTTTTTTTTCTGTATCACGTCAAATCCAAGATTTAAAGCATTCTTTAAAAGTGTTTAATAAACTGTTTATAAACTTCATAATTCTATTTTTTATGAAATTGGGGATATTGGGGGGGGGGCTTATTTGGGGGCTCTGCCTATTTTCAAATGAATTTCCAGTTTTAGATGTTAATATTCAAGGTATGCTATCAGATTAAAAAAAATTCTCTGAAGCATCTCAGAGCAAATCACAGTCGAGAGTGTAAAATGGCAAAAATGGCCCTAAATTCGTCACTCGTCTGGGGTACTTTGACCCCCCATAACTCCAAAACTAAAAGAGCTAAATCAAAAATATTTCAGATGTGTTCTTTCCTTAGGTAAGGCAACACAAGAAAAAAAAAATCATGAGATTCTGAGATGGGGATTGAAACTTTCTTCTTTTTTTTACCTGATTTGCTCTTGCGTTGCCTCTTAAAATTACTGGAAGGTAGAGGCCGCAAAGCTGTGATCTTTCAAACATATTTAACATTGGATTCACTTTGTATGAAGATATATAGTTGCACTGTTCAAAAATTTGAATAAATTTGATTGGCGAATGGATACAGTTACTGCAATGTTTAGGAATTATTTTGAGTGTTCCTGTAAATTATGCTACATCCATGAATTTTAGCCTATGTTACTCAGGAATAGTGTAGCTTTCAGTGAAAAGATCTTTAGAATCACTGTTCAAAAATTTGAATGGAGTTTAATAATAAAATTTGAATAAATTTGATTGGTGAATGGAGACAGTTACTGCAATGTTTACGAATTATTTTGAGTGTTCCTGTATATTATGCTGCATGCATGAATTTTAGCCTATGTTATTCAGGAATAGCGTAGCTTTCAGTGAAAAGATCTTTAGAATCGATTCAGTAGTTACAGAGATGTCCATATAGCGTCGTGTGCTAGAATTTTTGAGTGTTCCTGTAAAAGAACTAGTTATGCTGCATGCTGAAAGGTAGCCTATATTACTCAGGAATAGTGTAGCTTTCCATCAGTGAAAAATTTTTTCGGATCGGTTCAGTAGTTACAGAGATCCTCATGCAGCGTAATGTAATTCTTATGTATGCCCCTCTAAAATAACTATTTCTGATATATGGAGGGTATATTTGAGATATATGAAGAAAAAGTTAATTTTCAATATTGCCACTGTCGATTAAACTTCTAAAAGTAACGCCGAAATGCCACATGTGTGCCAGTGGAATGTCCCAAATAGGGAGGTTCTCTTTGGGATTTTTCGTGGAAACAGTTGTACCTTCAAGAAATGTTTTTTCACAATATCAAACTACTATTTTGATACTACATCTCCATGTCAATAGTTCTCCTGTGGGAAGTCGGCTTCAGCTGTACCAATGCTTCGAAATTGCGTAAATTAGCGCTAAGGACCAGGTTTGGGGCCCCGTACCGGGGGGTCCTGAGGGCCTTCAAAATATTGTTCAAAATATTGTAATATTGGATTCACTTTATATGAAGATATACAACTGCACTGTGCAAAACTTTTTTCGGTATCGCGTCAGAGCCAAGATTTAAAGCATTCTTAAAACGGTATTTTTTATGAAATTGGAGGTATTTGGGGGGGCCCTAATTTGGGGCTCTGACGATTTTCGAATGAATTTTCAACTTGAAATGTTAATATACAAGGTATATTATAGGATAAAATGAAAAAATTCTCTGAAGCACCTCTGAGCCAGTCACAGTCGAGATAATAAAGTGGCAAAAATGGCCCGAAATTAATTCGACGTTGCTCCTCTGGGGTACTTTGACCCACCATAACTCCAAAACTAAAAGAGGTAAAACAAAAATATTTCAGATTTTTTCTTTCCTTGGGTAAGGCAACACAATAAAAGAAAATCATGAAATTCTGAGATGGTGATGGGAACATTTTTCCATTGACCTGCCCGATTTGCTTTTGCAACGGATCTTAATTACTTAAGCATGCGGTAAAAAAATTCTTTTATTTCAACCCTTTAATAGTTTCCTACCCAATGATTATTATCTCTTTTTTTGTGTGTGGCCTCATTTCAACACTGGGAAACAAATAAAATTTCAAAAAATATTGAATTACAAAAAAGCCGTACCTAAGTATAGAACTCATATTTGTTAAAATTTAAGGAGAGAATTTTATAGATAATATTTTTTTTATTTATTTATGAAAAACGACCACTTTCCTTTTATTTTTTCACGTCCACCCTCCTTAGAGGATTATATATTCGAAATGTTCTGAAATCGATTTTTAGGTGTTCGTGAGTGTTATATTTTGCAGTCAGAATTTTGTGTATGTTTCTTTTACAAACCCCCAAAGCCCAAATATTAAAAAATAAATAAATAAATTGGCATTTTCTTAAGAATATAGCAGGAGTTTTGCTTTTTCTACCTTTGAGCTGGCATGGTGTCTGCTGTAAGCACACATCTCCGTGCAAAATGCAATGCTGTGGTGAATTACCTTTTTCGAATTAAAATAATTAGTATTGTGGCATAGACTACTTGTGTGGCAATTTAGCATATTCTTCCATTGCTCCCATATTTCTGTGAAGGGTACAAATAATCTAAATTATATAAGTAATCATCAAATGGTTGAGTGAAATATGATATGTTTCCAAAGCATTTGTGACATTGTGATCTTGTTTGTTGTTATAACTAAATATTTTGAATTAAAAAAAACTAGTCAAATCAATGTTCTTTGAATTGAAGTTATGACTATTCAAGTTATCTTATTTAAATAACTCTTACGTAACCGTAATTACAAAGTTGAATCTTCCGAAAAACAAAACTTCAGTTCTGCCGCGAATTACATTATTTATTTATTGAACAGCATGGATTCAGTAAAAATATTTACATCTCCGAAACGCTGTAACTTATTTTAATCTGCTTAATTCAGAAGCCTTCAACTAGTACTCTGTTGCGCAGATAATTGTCCCTTGTTTATTGATTCAGCGCAGGTGCTTCTCCAGAGACACTCAGAGTAAACGTGCGTTCGGAAAATCTAATCTTAAGAGCCTGCTTTGAGATCTAAAATCCTGGTTTTCGGTCTTGAGTTAATGAACTCTTCAAGGTCTGGTTTAAGGCTCGCTGCTAATAATAAAAGAACCTACAAAATCAAGGGAAGGCTGTTAAGCACGCGATTTCTAGTTAATGTTGATGGACAGCAAATGCAGGTTACTAAGCAACCAGTGCAGAAATAAGTCTGGATAATGAATGTAAATTTTCAGTTTGTGGAACTTCGTAGAATTATGTTAACTTGATTTTGTTTCCATAAGTTTTTTAGAAATTAACGTCGAACACTAACAATAAAATTGATGTATTACTAAAGTTTTTAAATAACTTTGACATGCTATTTAAAGTACTGGGTGATCCAAAAGTCAGTAGACTTTTAAAAACCTTATAATTAAACTAGTTACAATATAATGATGCGGTATGAACAGAACTGCTCAAAAACACGGGGTGTTTTTTTTATAATCCTACTAATATTATAAATGTCAATGTTTGTATGTATGTTTGTTACACTTTCACGGTGAAAAGGTTTGACAGATTTGGATGAAATTTAGAATAAAGACAGTTAAAATTCTGGATTAACATAGAGGCTACATTTTATCGCGATGAAAAAAACCACTGTTCCTATAATGTACAAAAAATAATCTTTTATAGAAGAAAAATAATTCAATTGAGTTTTTATTTTACAGAGTCACCGACAGATGGCGCAAACTTACAGAATACGTAGAGTTTTTAAGGAATAAAACATCAGATTTTCTTTCCTGCAGGCGAATTTGAAATAACTCTTAGACGGTTTCATTTTATGTTATGAAATCTTAATAGAATGAGTCACGTGACAAACCATCCGCATGCTTTTTCTTCACGCCTGCAAAAACATAAACTTTTTTAACAAGTAGATCTGCAGCGTTTAATGTTCTTTTGTAAGGAGCCCACTGTATCACGTGATAGATATGCTCTATCATCGTTAAATGATGCTATAATAATGGCTAAACCCCATTTCATCGTCTTCTCCGCCTGACTTGGATAAAGAATACACCTCAATAAGTTCTTGAAACTTTCATTCCGTTCGAATTGTGCATTTTTCTGCGCAGATTTTCCTTATTCTGTTTCTATTGTATTGCATCGAGAAAAAAGATGTTAAAAATATCAATTTTAACTTTGTTTAATCACACTCATGAATAGTGATACACTTTCCAACTTAATGGAATAAGGAGAAAAAATAGGAAAGCCGCATTATGATACGCTTTTAATATATAGCACTTTAGTGCGTATTTAAAATCTGAAAGTGTTTCAGATTTTCTTACTTTTCTTTTTTTTTCTTTCCGTTTTTTATATTCTGAAAGAACGGACAATATATCTAAGAGCTCTTCAGAATTAAGGTAGGTGAAAACACGATAAGCATCGCATCGGGGCGCCGGCTTCGAACTCAAAAACGAAGTAGAGCATAAAAGGGGTTTTTACGTTAGCAACTCACCCTAGTGCTATCCCTGTTTAAATTCCATTCAGAATCTGAGAGATTTCAGTGCCAAGGGAGCCGGTAAGAAACAGGATTCTCTCCGAACAAGGTTTATTAAGATTGCGAACCAACTGGTCGCCGGAGGCGACTAGTGAAATATATTTGCTTTATATTAGTTACATATTTGACCAAAAGGTGTCTCTACTGTTTCATGTAGAATAGAATCTTATCATGTGTGAAATAAGCAGACGAGTTAATTCGGTATTGGATAATTGCACGTTGTCGTAACTCTAAGCATGTTATTTTGATGCTGCTTTAAGAAAAGCTTCCACAAAAGCAATTTTTGAAGATTCAAGAAATTGAATTTTAACAAATTTCCGTATACTTTTATCTTTAACGTCTGTGTTTGGACATGCTATCTTTACGTGATAAATCTTTGTTAGTAAAACTATTTTACAAAAATACAAGTTTACTTTCACATTGCACAATTTGGGGTATGAAAAAAAGAAACTGACTCTGACAGGACTGAAGGCTATGATGAAAAAATTCGCGGAAACGGGCTCATCGGAAGATCGTAGAATGTCTGTTGACGTCGTACAGATTACGATATAATTATAAGATTTTATAAATCTACTGCCTTTTGGATCCCCCAATAAAAGGGATCAATTATCTTTGAAAAGTTTGAATTTATAAGTTTTGCTTTTCATATTATTTTTTCTTATATAAAGGGCACACCAGACACTTCCGAGATTTTTTTTTGTACTTAACGAAGGTAAATTCTAGGAATAACAGTGTTATTTTTAGACAGCATGTTAACCCTTTAACACGCAGTGATCCCGCTCTGGGAACACTAAACTCTAACGTTTCGACTATTGCTAGTCACGAAGACTAGATTTGATTTCTATAAAAATAGTTGCGGGTGACACAACTCCACGAGAATACTTTACTTTTTAGCATGCCATTTTCCGTAAAAAAATTGTCGCGATTATTTTTAACAGCACTGACATCTGCTGAAAAATGGAAGATTGCAAGAACAGCCAGATAGATTGCCCAATGCTGAAAAAAGGGCAGCCGTTGCCATCGCTCGACTTAACTACCAGCAAGATGGCGGAGATGGCAAGATGGATTTTTTGACGACAGCTGGCTGTACGCGGGCACAGCCAGCTGTCGTCAAAAAAGGGTCTCTAGATCTGTGGCACGCGATGAACGTTTCGATCTTCCGCCATCCTGCTGGTAGTTAAGTCGAGCGATGGCAACGGCTGCCCTTTTTTCAGCATTAGGAAAGGGTTGCGCCTCAAAGGGTTAAGATAATCGATTTTCCTGCAAGTTCTCAAGACCTTAAACCTCTCAGTTGTTTGCGATGGGACACAATAAAAAAAAATGTGTACTACCGCAACGTATTCTGAACACACTTTGGAACAATATTCAAGCAATGTGCGCAGAATACCTGTTGTACAATTTGTTGCAATGTACGGAATCTCTCGTGACCCATACTCAGAAATGTATCCATTTTGAAGGTCATCAGTTTGATCATTTACTTTTGCTACCATTTGGAGCATTCAGTTTGACCAAAAAGGACACTTATTTTTCAAATATTCTCCAAATTGGACTAAGTTTTACTTTCCTCATAAATTTAATCTCGTATATTGTAAAATAAATATTTTATGACCGTTCAGATTGCGTATACATATTTCTAACGCACACCTAGTAAATGTATTGAATAGTTTCAGCTATATAACTTCCAAGTATTTTGTTTTTACGGCTTTTATTCTAATTTGACGACTGTTTTATTCTTTGTACAAAAAATCCTACTTTATATGAAAGATTATTTAGCTGTCACCAAAGGCGTAGCCAGAAATTTTTCATGGGGGGGGGGTACGAATACTGTAGCTCACATATATGCATGCATGTGTGTGACAAAAGAGTGAAGAATATACATGTTGTATGGCAAAAATTTTCGCATGGAGGGTTATGACCCCTCTAACCCCCCCTCCCTCTGCTACGCCCCTGGATGTAACTTAAAACTGTTATGTCTCAGTGTAACTCAAATCCAATTTTCATCCGGTGTGCTAATATTTGTTTACACTGTTATGAATATATGGATTTATAAAACGAGTTAAATATAAAAATATACTATTTTTGCCATTTTTTACATTATTTTAGCATTAAACTTTTAAACCTTGTTCAACTTCGTATTTTCTAGCACTTGAAAAGCAGCTTGGAGCTATTCCTTATCTAATTAAATTTAACTCTTGGTTTAACTACCAACTTATTCGTGAATTACATAAAGGAATTCCTTTACATTTTACCTTCAAACATGTTTAGACTGTTCAAATAATTGTTGAACATGTTATGTGGCAGCTTCTTAATGAAAGATTCAATTCTGAAGCACGCGAATTATGTGTCACATAAATTTTCAAAGCTATGAATGTCGCTAATACTTAAAGTCCAAGCTATTTTCTAGTTAAAACATGTATGTGGCTCTCTCGAAGACATATTTCTCTGAAAATTCTGACGATTTTAACTTTTATCTAAATAAATTGCTATTGTGCTCGCAAAAATTTATTCGAAGGTGTAATTTAATGAATAGTAATGTATAGTAATATTAATGTATGGTAATTTATATATTCCTCAATGCATAGTAATATTTTATTTCCGCTTATTTTACAAAACTGGGTTTTAATTGAACAAAACTATCTATGTATTTTTTTTAATTGTGAACCCTGTTACCCCACTATCTTAAAGAAAAGAAATTACGTTGAAAATTTAGGGGAAAAAATCTAGTACTTTTTCAGGCAGATAGTAGATTGTTCTGTTTCATAGAGATCATAAGCGTTGTATTATAAACAATTTAATCTACAATTCCATATTTTTTTTTCAATTAATGCTAACTGGGCATTTTTATTCTGTTACTTCACAATAATTCAAACTCTTTTGTTTCAGAGAAAAGGGAAGCTTACATCACAGAATGTTTCTATTAGAGATACTTAAAATCTGTTGAAATTTTCTTGTGATAATATCAATCCTCATTGAAAGATTGGTGAATTTTAAATACTCTAAAACGGCAAACGACCTACAAGAGAACTTTCGGAACCACAGATTTAGCATGCATGTACACTACATGCACATGGTCATGAGACAAAAATTAAACAAGCCATAGTTTGGGTAATACGGTTTAAAGACGTGTAAAAATATTTTTTTAAATATTTTTGTTTTCAATGGGGTTAATTAGTAGTATGCCTAAGGTTTTCAAATTTCAATGTTTTCAAAGAATAATTAGAGGAAAATAAGTTCAATTAAAATTTTAATTGTTTGAATTTGAAAAAAAACTGAATCATATCTCGTTACTACAATCTTTACTCCTTTGAGTATTCAAGAAAAGTAAATTTACTTCCAATAGTATATCATACACCAGAAGTTTATTGATTTAAATAAAGTGCAGTGGCTCCAAGTTATATAGTAGCTTAAAATTTGAATAAGGTTGAGTTGGCTTTCCTTGAAACTTTATGTACAAACCTTTTAAGTAATCGAAGTGCTTTTCATAACTAAACTTCTAAAGAAAAAGCTCTTATAAAAGCAAAATTTGCTAACATAACACTTACATGTATAAAGGAAGATTGTCTAAACAGTTTTATCCCAAATAAGTAGCTTTGACGTAGCTTGACGTACTGAAAAATTAATTTTTCTGTTTCTTTGTTTTTTAATTAACAAAATAAATATGATGCAGTAAACATTTATAATATGTTAAACAAATATAATATGTTTATTTTGAACATGTTCAAATTACTACATAAATGGCTTAAGCATGTTATATTAAATATTAAATTTGATATGATATCTGGAAAACTATTTATTTACTTGCTATGTATTCTGAATAAATATGCATCCAGCTGCTGGGTATTAAATTATTAGTATTTAAAATGATCACAAACAAAAATAGTAGTAATCTTTCTGTTGTCAAATATAATTTATTCCGTGTTTTCTGTTAATATGTGGTACACTGGAATACATTTTCCATTTTAGTACTTATAAAATGATTTTTAGAGAGCCATATTTTCAAATGTATTATATTTGTTTGATTCCAGATTGTTGATTTTCGCTTAAGTCTTCCGTTTTTTCTCGCCCACACTAACATAAAGCAGATGCAGTTGAAGATTACATCAGTACTTATACATATAACCTACCAGCTGCGTGCCCGTTCTTTGCACGGTACTGGTAGACGGCACGGTTAGGTAATGAATATTTTCCTAAAATATAATGGTACATGTGCGAAAAAAAAATCTAAAAAAAAAACTTCAAGTAGTCCCTTTGTTTAAACTACCGCGGGATATATTAACAAAACGTAAGTTTCAAGTTTAATTAATTGTAAGTCAATCGCGCGCGTTGAAAAACGATGAATAGAACACTTTTAATTTCACGAAATATTTATTAACGTGATATAATGTGCGTTAATCTATATTAACCTAATACATCTACTATTACTACCTATTAATCATATTAATATTATCTATCTTCGTTTCTCCTTCTTTAATGCTCAATCTAAAGAAACAGATTAGACAGTTTAAACCAATGGTGCCTTTCTACTCTTTGATGATTCTTTAGAATTTATGCATTGCCATTTAAACAGATCTCCATATATTTTTAAGCATAATTCTTGTCAGACTGGCGTATTTAGAACAGCAAAATATCAGGTTGTAACGAAAGTTTTTCGCCATATCTGCCTGAAAAACTAACTTCTAACTGCTTAGATAACTGATTTTGAACTTTCGGTACCAAACCTGCACAGTGTCACATGATACAACAATAGTACTTAAAGCTGTACTCATAATTTGTTGATATTATGTAGCTGACTTTTTGCAACACAAATGGAAGTAAATGATGGTTCTAATCCTCTAGAGTGATAGTTCCATTTGGGACACCTTATACTTAATGATAACTATATTTTTTACAGATTTCACAACACAGTGTTATAAAGTAAGTCTCTTTCTTTCAAATGCCCAAAATCGTTTGACAAAATATGAGCAAATACGCCAACGCGAACTGTGTGCTGACGATGTTTGCGGTGGCGGGAAACTTTCGTTACAACCTAATATTTCATCTCGACGTGGTGGAAAATATCCAACCTGACCCAATTTAAATATTTACCTCCATGGCTGTCTCGCGTAAAACATCAAATTGTACAACCTCGAGGAACTACTTAGAATCGCTGAAATTGCGAATAAGACGTTAAATCGTGTTTCAGAATTTACAAATTTCACGCAACTTTTAATTTAAGACGTCACGTTCTGACCCCGGCAGCTGAGTGTGGTTATTTCTCGCAGTAGTTTTCGAACGGAGTAATATTGAATAATACGACATTGAAAAACTCTCACTTGCAACAGAACTTGTTAATTTGAGAGATGTTGGGTTTATGGCTAGTTAATCGGTATCTATATAAATAAAATTAGACTTTTGTCTGTACATTTCTTGGAATTCAAAAATTTTGCGATTTCTATCCGTTTCAAGCACCCGGGAATCCGATGCGACCCTCAAAAAAAAGTTTGTCTGTCTGTCATTCTGTCATTCTGTCCGTGACGCTTTTTTTATTTAAGCATCACGTAAAAACGACTGAAGCGAATGATATGAAATTTGGTGTCATGATAGGTGGTCACTCAACTTAAAACACAGGCGTCGAATTTTTAAAAAATCTTGATTAGATTTTCAGATTTTGCGAAAATCGTTTCAAACTGCGTAAATTTGTGTTCAAGCATCACGCAAAAACGACAGAAGTGAATGATATGAAATTGGGTGTCATGATAGGTGGTCACTCAACTTAAAACATAGGCGTCGAATTTTTAAAAAATCTTGATTGGATTTTGAGATTTTGCGAAAATGCTTTCGAACTGCGTAAATTTGTGTTCAAGCATCACGTAAAAACGACTAAAGCGAATGATATGAAATTGGGTGTCATGATAGGTGGTCACTCAACTTAGAACATAGGTGTCAAATTTTCAAAAAATCTTGATTGGATTTTGAGATTTTGCGAAAATGCTTTCGAACTGCGTAAATTTGTGTTCAAGCATCACGTAAAAACGACTAAAGCGAATGATATGAAATTGGGTGTCATGATAGGGGGTCACTCAACTTAAAACATAGGCGTCAAATTTTAAAAAATCTTGATTGGATTTTGAGATTTTGCGAAAATGCTTTCAAACTGCGTAAATTTGTGTTCAAGCATCACGTAAAAACGACTAAAGCGAATGATATGAAATTGGGTGTCATGATAGGTGGTCACTCAACTTAGAACACAGGCGTCGAATTTTCAAAAAATCTTGATTGGATTTTGAGATTTTGCGAAAATCCTTTCAAACTGTGTAAATTTGTGTTCAAGCATCACGTAAAAACGACTGAAGCGAATGATATGAAATTGAGTGACATGATAGGTGGTCACTCAACTTAAAACATAGGCGTCGAACTTTAGAAAAATCTTGATTAGATTTTGAAATTTTGCGAAAATCATTTCAAACTGCGTAAATTTGTGTTCGCACATCACGTAATAACTGCAAAGTTGAAAAAATGATATTTGTTGAAATGATAGGTGGTCACTCACCTTAAACTATAAGCATCTAATTAAAAAAAATCCAGCAGATTTCGAAATTTTGTGAAAATCGTTTAAAACTGAGTGAATCTTTGTTCCCGTATTACGTAATAACGACTAAAGCGAATGATATGAAATTTGGTCACACGATAGATGGTTGCTCAACATAAACTATAGGAGTCCAATTTTTTAAACATTTTTATTAGATTTTGAGATTTTGTGAAAATTCTCTCAAAATACGTTTATATTTCTTCATGTAATAACGACTAATACGAATGATACGAAATTGAGTGATATGATAGGTAGTTGCTAATCTTAATTTATAGGCGTTGAATTTTAAAAATATTTTGCTTACATTTTGAGATTTTTCGAAAATCGTTTTAAAATGCTGAAAATTTGTTCCAGCATCACGAAATAAAGACTGCAGGGAATGAAACGAATTTGAGTGGCATGATAGGTTGTCACTCAACTTAAATTCTAGGCTTCCAATTTTTCAAAAATGTTGATTAAATTTTGAGATTTTGCGAAAATTATTTCAATATGCGTATATATTCGTTCGCGCATCCCATAATTACGACTAAAGCGAATGAAATGATATTACTTAGTTACTCTCTAACCTGTAATATTTTAACAATACATGAAAATTATAACTTCGCTTTCTTTACTTTGGCAACATACTACATCCATTCTGTGTACTCCTACAATGCTGACGAAAGTTCTTGCTTTTTGGAAATTTTCATTCATTAACCCGTCGAGGACGGGTACTTCAGCTAGTTTTAAATATTTTCCGGAGCTATTTTGCTAATGATGCAACGTTTGTGCCAAAGCTTTATAAGTTCCTGGAATTCAACAAAAAAAGTATATCTAATATATATAAATACTGCTTTATATAAATATATATACATCGCCAAAACTTGTCAAAACTTGGCGACATTTTTGTCAATAAAACTGGTTTATAATGACGGTCAATAGAGGTCTGCATCACAGCCCTAATTAGATTTCTAACTCATTTTTAAACTCATGACGTCAAAATGGTATCATTCTCAGTTGCAACATCTAACATGAATCAGTGAATGAAGAAGAAAAGAAAAACACGTTGTTTTACTTTTCTGCATCATCTGATAAGGTGGAAGTTTATTATTTGCTCGTTATGTAATTTTTGTAAAAGCTTGTTAACCAGATTAAGATTTCTAACGCATTTTCACACTCGTGACATCAAAACGATGAGAATCTCACTTGAATTATTGAAGGTAATAAATAAATAAATCTAATTTTGTCAACTATGCTCACTAATGTGCTCAAATCGGACATTTGAGTACCCTGAAAATTGCGAAAAATCGTTACAAATTAGGGAACAGGTTCCAGAATTTCAAAGATTTCCAGAATTTCAAAGTTGTTTACGAACTATTCTATGTCGTTTTACATATTTGTGCAAAATTTCAAGCCGATCGGTCGGATGGTGTGGGAGGAGTTCCCGGACAAACAAACATTCACATTTATATAATAGATTACGCAATTTTAGCAAAATGTATTGAAATCTATTTTTTATTATTTTTTTCATTGTGTTTTTCTTTAATTGCATGTTAACTGGAACAGGATGCTAATCTAAAGCTTACGAATTTTTCGGAAATAAAAAAATAAAAAATAAATAAGTAAAAGTAAAAGTGTAATATTATTTAATTAATAAAATACGTTTTTCTTAATTTGTGCTCTTTTTGATATAATCTTCATGCAAATCACTTTATACTCAGCTAAAAATTATATTAACAATAAATAAATTATTCTTCAAAAAATGTAAGAATATATTTCTTTTTCGGAAAACGTAGATTCACGACATAGCTTACTACATATGTTCATTTACTTAAAACCAAATTGCACCACCTTTCAAAGTCACACATCTACTTAACATTCCGTGAAGGTTTCTGAGCAGCTTAGGTTCTGTGCTTGGAAATGCAAGTAACGTGTGACTGATGTAAAAACATTTGTTATCTTTCTAAGCGGAATCAAATAATTTCGTGGTAGTAATTAAATTTTAGCATAATGCAAGCAAGGGAGAAGAATTGATAATGTTAGCGTGGTTATTTAATAATTTAACATTTACAAAAGCTTTACATATACTTGTTTGGTGTTTGCTTTGGATTACTTTAAATTTAACAGAAATAAATAAAACTCTTTTTTTCTAAATATATTTTTTAAGTTTTCATTTTTCGATTTAGATGTAGAGCAGCATACATTTTTGAGAACATTTATATCGTACGTGTTTGTGAACTGCTTTAATTACTTTTTTATTGTGTTTACAGTTATTGTGGATTATTATATTTTTTACTTAATTTTATAATAAAATTATTCAAAAATATCCACTCAGTAGCTAAGTGTTAAAACATTTATTTATTTTTCATTTCTTCGCACGTAAAAGCTGAAAAGTAATATTAGACTAATATTTCTGCAGATATAGGAATTGTGTTGGATCATGATGCCATCTTTATGTATAATAATTGTATTGTTAAATAAATAATATTTCACTTGTAGAGTTTTTCTCTTGAAAAAGAAGAAACCTTCAATCTTATAAAATGATCATACTAACACGATTAATCTATTGATTTCAAAAATCAGAAAGAATTGGACGAATTACTTGTGTAGTAGTCGTATACTAGTATAGTAAAAATCTTATACCCTTTGCGAAACCTCATGGGTTCGCAAACCACGGCTGGAAATCGATGTTCTAGAGTTTAAATATAGCTTAAATATTTTTCTACTATTGTCTTCGATTAACTCTCGTTGGTCACATTTAAAATGTAATCATAATTACCATAGTGTGGAGTGTTAGAAATTGCCTTAGTAATTTTATATAATTTCAGTAAAGTTATTTTAAAGGAATAATATGTAAAAGTTTGCAAAATTTCTTTTATAATTAAATGAAGGCAAAAAAGTAAATAAACAAATTCTTAATTAGAAAGCATTTTTGAATGTGTAGTTTAAATTATAAATCAGTTGATTATACGGTTCGAAATTAAAATACACTGCTGGCCACCCAAATTGCAACACCAAGAAAAACAAGAGATATCACAACAAAATTTATTGTGTAGATAACATGTTGACCAAGTAACAAATGATTAAATTTACAGCATTCTATGAAGCGTGGTTCCTGCCAAAATCAGTACCCAGAGTAGCCGCCGTTGTTGGAGATCACAGCTGCCACACGCCTCGGCATTGATTCAAAGAGACTTTGAATGTGTTCTTGGGGTACAGCAGACCAAGCAGCTTCCACACGTTGCCAAAGTTGATCTGGTGTGACAGCTGGGGATGAACTCTGGGTCAGTCGTTGAGCAACCATGGACCACATGTTTTCTATCGGCGAAAGATCCGGAGAGCGCGCCGGCCAGGGAAGCAATTCAATCTGGTGATTGACGAAGAACCCTTGGACAATGCGTGCCACGTGTGGCCGTGCATTATCCTGCTGAAATATGGCTGTTGGCAAGCCCTGAAGGTAAGAAAGGACAACTGGCTCCAACACCTCGGAGATGTAGCGCTGGCTGGTTAAAGTACCGGCAATGCGTACTAGAGGAGTGCGAGAGAGATATCCGATACCGCCCCATACCATAATACCCGGTGCAGGACCAGTGTGACGGTGCATAATGCAGCTGTTCAGCATCCTCTCTCCACGGTGTCTCCAGACTCGAATCCGACCGTCGTGGTGTTGCATACAGAAGCGTGACTCGTCAGTAAAGAGAATTTCATTCCATTCTGTCGTCCACATCCTTCTTTCATCGCACCATTGGCGGCGGAGACGTCTGTGGTTCCGCGTCAGAGGTAGACAAAGCAACGGACGTCTTGCGGACAGACCATTCTGCTGTAAACGACGTCGAATGGTACGCGCAGACACTGGATGATGCGTTACAGACTGAATCTGCTGTGATATGGTTCGTGATGTGACTGAGCGGTCCGTCACTGCCATGCGTACAATCTGCCTGTCATCACGTGACGTGGTGCACTGAGGTCGATGCGTCGATCACGTCTGTCCGTCGTACCCTCCTGCACCCAACGATCACATATCCGCATCACAGTTGTTTGGTTTCGTCCAATACGACGACCGATTTCCCTGAAAGATAACCCACAATCTCGGTATGCCACTATCCTTCCTCTGTCAAACTCGGATACTTGATCAAAAGATGATCGTTGTTTCCTACGAGGCATAATTTATCGTTTTTTTGAAAATAAAGCAAGAAAAACACAATTGCTGTACTTGAAACCGTCGAAATCTCCAAGCCTTAAATAGCGCTTTGAGGTGGCGCCACAGGCGCGCTTGATGTGCGTCTGCTCTGAAATTCTAATCATTTGCATATCTCACCTCAGCTAATGCATGTTGTAAATTTCATATTATTTGCATGCTTCCTTCAGGGTGTTGCATTTACGATGGCCAGCAGTGTATATGTAAAAATCATTTGATAGATTAATACAAGAGGATAATTTCTCTTAGAAACCAGTGAAACACATTTAAAAAGTTATCTTGGACAGTATTATCTGGTTAAAGAATAGTAAACATCATTCAATAAAGTATTTTCCTAAAGTACAAATTAACAAGGAAGAGTAGGAAAAAATACAGCAGAAAACCTCTGAAGTTAATTATCCTTCATTATATATATCCAGGTGAAGGGATTCTCCTTTCAGAGTATGCAGACATTTAAAAAAAATTACATATTTTACACCTCAAGCGAACAAACTAATTTTAAAAATAATTAATGAAACAAAAGCATAAAAAATAGTTCGTAGCTTGAAGCAAATTTTAGATTAACTAAAGGACGAAAGAAGAATACCTTTGAGAATCGACGATGTATGACATTTAAAATAATCGATTGCTGAATTGCTTTCTTTTTTTCTTTTATTTAAACAATTAAATAAGTATACAGTGTTTTTCCAAATTTTAGTGTTGTAAAACAAAAAAAAAAATATGTTTAATTTTTATAGCTATGTTTAAAGTTTTAGTGAACTTTAAATGATGCTTTTTTATTCGAAAGTTTAATAAACCGGAAGTAATAAACTAAAATATTCATGACCCATCTTTTCCCATTAAAATATTTCATACAGCCCCCATTTTCCTTAAAAAGTTTTAAAAGGGAGGTTTTAAATTTATTGATGCCATCGAAGTACGCTAATTTTGGAGTTCTTTTTATTAACTAATAAATGTATTATAAAAATAGTGCTATTTAAGTAGAATGTTAAAAAAATTAAATTTCTGAAATTTCGCACATTAATTGAAATAAGTGATCCTTGTACAGAACATGTTTTTGGTAATGAACTTTCTTCGAAATTTTTCAATACAAACATTAGATAATTTTAAAGCAATCTTTAGATATTAAAGTCGCGGCAGTGCATATTATCACTCCCTCTATAACTCTCAGCATATGTAATAAATCTGTATAACTTAGTTCTTAATAAATGTCATACAATAAAAGATGTTTGTGAAAACGGGTACAGTGATATAATATAAAATTACCCATAAAAATCCCCCAAAATAATTTATATATCATAACATTTAATTAATGCCCGATTACTACTACATCGAAAAGGAGATTTTTTTCTTATTTAACTTATATCAATGTGTAAATGCCCACAGCAGCCCACTCCACTATGTGTTCATACTGACCCTACAATGCTTAAATATCTATGAAATATGTATTCCAATACATGTATGGAAAACATACGAACATACATTCAAAATAACTAATTAAAAATTTCTTTAGTCCTTGTTTACAAGAATACCGAAAGTGAGTTGTTTTTTGAGTTCCAGATTATTCTTAAAAGATCAGTAGCAAAATCTCCTTTGAAATGTTAAACTAGGTTTATTCATCTATCACAAAACAACTTTATCTAAACGTGGATGTTTTGAATCCATATTTTCAAAACACAATCTTAACAATTTCAGACACAATACACTTAAAACTGTTACAAACATACTTAAATGCAAAATACCTCAAAGGGAGCGAGAGATGATAACCTTCAGTTTGAAAATACACTGCCTGGCATTGAAAATGCAACTTCATGAAGGTTCAGTTGTATAAATATGCAAATTTCAGAGAATGCGCAGCTGAAAGAGCTACGCAGCTGATCTGACGTGCAAGATGATCACATAATTATGGGCGTCATATCGCGGCTGAAACGTACATTGATGTTACCACTGTGCACAGAGTTTGGGCGAGATGGATCGAAGAAGGAAATGTAACTAACTAAAGACCAGGTCTACCTAGGCGTACAAAAAAAAAAAAAAAAAAAAAAAAAAAAAAAAAAAAAAAACACTTAGACGCATCCGAAGGGATGATGCCACAGGGCCTCAATCGTCTACTCTTGGCATTTTGCGAATTGTCAGGGAGCTTTGAATACTAAAATATCTGGAAGAACAGTTTCAAGACAATTGATTGAAAACGGCTTGCTCATGCAAACCTATGAGAGGACCTATGAAAACACTGCTACTGACGCCAACTTACGGACGTGAAAGATTAAGAAGGTGTTGGGACCGAACCACTTGGGCGACTGAATGACAGTGCGTGTTGTTCAGCTACTTGTCTCGGTTCTGCTTGTCTGATGACAATCGCCGAGTAAGAGCATGGGGACTTCGGGGATACAGAGCCAATCCGACCACTATTGCTGAACGCTCTACTTGCTCATCAGCGTAGCATAATGGTTCTGGGCGCCATCAGTCATCTACCACATGTAGTAGGTCACCCTCAGAACATGACGTCACGATGATATGTTGATGGTGGTGATGCAGCTGGTAATGCTATTCTACATTTATGGTTGCAAATAAGCTTTGCAACATCAGCAGTGGTTTCTTTGGCCCGCAATGTCACCATATCTCTCCCCCACTAAGCATGTGTGGGATGTGATTAGCCATCGTTTGTCTGTTCTGCCCTAATCCCAGGTAGCACAAACTTGTTCAAAGGCCGTAATTTCCACGTTCAAATAGCACGTTACCATCTCGTACAGATTTACAGTGTCGCTTATATCAGAATGTCCGGACAAAACACGTACAGTGCTCGTCAAAAATTGGGTCCAGTTCAGTGTTCTTCACACGTACTTAAAACGTTGTATGGATAGTAATGCAGGACATACTATAAAATTAAGTAAATACCCGATGTTCTACAGCTTTTTTTAATCTGTTTCGTTGTTTATTTGAATCGACGGCTAATTAATAGGATTGATGTTGCTTATTAAAATTTTCAAATTATAAATCATATTTTGAATTATAAATATATTACAACATCGTTTGTGTAACTTGCACTTACTTTGTTAAGGTACAGAACAGCAAAATGTCCATTCACAAATCTTTGGCGGCAAACAGCAATAATTTGGTTGAGGTGTCTTTGAACTTCTTCTCGCTGGTTTAAGCCATGGGGTTAATTTCGGTAGTGGTCCTCTAGCGAGTATTTTTGTCGTTGTTTTGTACTACATTGAACCTCTTTAGTATGTGCTAGCGCACGTGGATTATAGAACGGATTGTAAAATCTGTTGTCTGTACGTTAAGTAGTCCCAATAAGAAAAAGTTTCATAGCAGATACTTCAGAGTAGTGCTACAGTAAAACATGAAGCTCAATTAGCCGAATTACAAAGCTTGAACCAGAACGCGTTTTGCAGAGTATAAGACGTGGTAATCACGTTCTGACAACTTATATGTGCTACCTGGGATGTCACTCGAAGGGCAAACTATAGAGGGTAAGTTGCGAGCATATGGACTTACATTCCTCGGGACTATACCCGTTCACTAATTGAATCACCTACCTCGTTGAGTTGTTTTGCTTGCATCGCCGGTAATGGCGAGCTTACTTCCTACTCATCACCTTGTAGTCTATTTCATTGCAGTATTTAAGAAATTTTCTTGTCAGTCAAATCACTTATGAAGATATGCATTCTCTGTATCAACTTTCATAGTGTTTTGCCCACTCTTTGATGATGTTACGTTTTCCATGCCGGCAATGTATAATTTTAACAATTTTAAGTTTTTAGTTCATAGTTTATAAGAATATAAAATGTAAGGTGCTTGCTGTGTTTCAGATCCTTTTTAAAAGGTAAGTAGCCAAAACACCTTTGTGTGATTTCGTCAAATTATATCTATTTATCTACAAAAATCTGAGTTACTCCCTAGTCGCCACTAAAGAAGTTTTACTTAAAAAAAAAAGAAAAATTAATGACGATAATGAAAGTTTTCAGGTTTTAGAATGCAAAAACTATTTAAAACTCTTAATAAGAAGAATGTCATGCAAAATAATTTAAAGTTGTTAGCCTACTAAATATTTATAGTTGAGTGGGGGATGATAAGCCTGAATTCGAAGCTAATAGTTTTAACAATTTTAACTATAGCAATAAAATTTACAAGAAGTGAATTTTAGCACATATAAATAAAAATTTCAAAATATCTATACAGATAAAACAGAAACTGTGATTTTCCCTTTTACTCTATTGCCTATTTTTCGTTGGAATATTAAGTATGTATAATATATCTTAAAGAATGTATTATTTGCTTACATTGGAATTGGTTTTCACTTGTGCTCGCTTTATTCAAAACAAACAGTTTGTAATGTTCACGATCGATATTCTTCAGACGTGATATGGGCCATTGCTTCAGCATTTCAAACCCTATCTCGGAACTGTTCCTGGTTTACGACACATCTAAGCATATTTCTCCGCGTCAACCGGGAATATCTGGTGATACCTAGAAATTGAATGCTTTACAAAGGAGCCATCTACGTCGCATGAGATTATAGCTAGTTAATCATAATTGGCAAATGTTCTATCTTGGATTATCCGATTGCTATTAATGTAGTACATACATTCATTGTTTGAAACAGGTGTATTCAGTAAGATTAATTAAGCCTGAGATAGTTGAAACAGGTTCTTACTAACAAGGATACGTTCTCATATTCCGGGTATCCAATTTTAATGAGTCATTCCGGACAACTGAGTAGTGCAAAATATTTCTCTACTACATATATACTTCTATACATACAATGTATAGAAACTTGTGGAAAATGGAATTTTCCACAATGATGAAACGATGTTTTGTAAACGGATTGGTTGTGCTTTAAATGGAATAGAAAGGTGATTTTTAAATGGAATTGGAACGAGCCGATTAGTTTACTTCGTAATATTTTATCTGCAAAGTCTACTCATTCTGTAAATGAAGGTTTGAATAAGACAAGATCTAGAAAATATAACCCTTTACAAAAAGTTTTTCGGCTCGTTCTAAGAAAGTTTTATCATAAAAATTAAACTCAAATCGCTTGGATGTCTACTTATATTTTGTTGCAATAAAGTGTTGATG
Organism: Cheiracanthium punctorium; assembly: GCA_038373885.1. NCBI lineage: Eukaryota > Metazoa > Arthropoda > Arachnida > Araneae > Cheiracanthiidae > Cheiracanthium > Cheiracanthium punctorium. Next base: position 125,811 of record JAWZYV010013304.1, read on the forward strand.
TCTTACGCCAAAGTTCCCAAAGAGTGTGGTATCCACCCCCCCCCCCTCAGTGGGCGCTGGCGCTTTCCATGGGAGGGGGGGGGGTAACATATCCAGATAGAAAAAGGCAGTAAAGAGGGGCGTACTTTTTATTTGGGAAAATAATATTATAAAATGCTTTGAAAATACCTGTTTTCACGAATAAATATTTTAAAATATCTTAGACATATCTTAAGTTGATTTTTTAAAATATCTTAAGTTGATTTTACGGAGCGTTTTCAATAATTTTTAAACATGAATATAGAGTTGGGTTTCAAATCCTTTCGCAAATGCAGATGCTGACGAACCACCAAATTCGGAAGAGGAACTCATAGAGCTCACATCTAATGAAGAACTGAAAGTAAAATAGAAACAAGGATACCAAGAGTTCTTACTTCAAAAATCAAACCCGTTTTCTCCCTTGGACAATAGGGAGTAGAACTGAACTTTTCAAATCTCACTTCTTTCGTCGTACATGGCTGAGCGTGGAGTAGCTAATTTACTGTCAAAGAAAAGAATCAGAATACACATTACAGAAAAAGGCGATTTGCAACTGATATTAACGAAACTGGATCCCGACAGTAACTAACTATAGAAACTCCATCAGCCTCAATCCATTTTTTAGTGAGAGTGATTTTAGAAGTTTCACATGGATTTCATCTGCGTTAAAACTGACGATTTTTTCTTAAAAAGCCAACTGAGAGCTTTTGAACGCAGAATATATTTCGGATCCACGGAGATTTGAAGACTACCAATGTGCTGGCGAATAATGACTGAAATATTTAGGTTCCTCTTTTGCATAAACATATATAACCATTCTTTTGTGTAGTTTTTGACATAATTTTTAAGTTTCATATATAACCTTAAAGATTTAGTATATGTGACCAGATATAGGAATTGCAAAACTGAAGATATCATGCTTTAAGCAAGTGATATTTAATGAGATTTAAATATTTTACATAAGAGGAAAAAAAATATTTTTTCTCGTACTTTTAAAACAACATTCTAGAATAACTGCAAATAGTTTCAAATTAGAAAATTTTTTTGTAAGTACCTAAACTCTTAAAGTTTTTCTTAGAATAATTGTAAAAAAACCTTGCACCTAGAAAAAATACTTATAGGAACAGGTTCTTTATAGCTTTTAGTTTTTAGAAGTCTAGATTATTTTCTCCTCTATAAACTTTCGCTTTCAAGGCAGTGAAAAGGGAATAGTCCTTTTAGAAGGTACTTAAATGTCTCTAACTGTTTCCTTTCTGTTTATAAGGGTAGCTTTGACGATTTAAAAGTATAGTTGTGAGAACTTAAAGAACTATAAAAAAATAAAAAGCTGCTTCAAATGAAAAACAACTTTTTACATAAGTTAGTCGTACTGGAAACATTTCAAAAACAGCGAAATCATTTACAGTTTCTTTTCTATTACATTTTTGCTTCATTTTTTCTATCAGAAGTAAAGCATATTTTTTATATAATATGCAAATAAATCTAATCAAATTACAAATAAACTAATAATTAAGTACTTAAAAAATATATTAAAACTTTCGAACTACTTTGTAGTTTTTTTTTTTCATTTTTCCTTACCTCAATCTAATTTTATTCTTTTACATAAAATATTTTCCATCTGTGATCTTGTAAGTGAATTTCCTGCATGTTAAGAATTACACGTGTATACCTAAAGTTGTGCTCTCCTTGTTGTTCTTTTTTAATCGTTGAATTCGTTTTATATGAAACTATTACATTTGCATTTCTTTTTATAAAAAATTAACTTTCAAATCTGTGATATGTTTTATCTTGATTCTAAACCACGACGAGTCAAATTTAACGTTTACTTCTTTTGCCTGCATCATAAAATTGAGCTTTGCAAGTTTTGTACAAATAGCTGCCCAGATGGTGCAATGGCTAAAGAAGACGTTCTACCACGCCTTGGGTAGGGTTCGATTCCTAACTTGGACTTGGGTGTTAACTCGTCCATTCCTTTATAGAGGAATGGCCGCTCATTGGATGTCCCCATAGAACATAATAGAATAGCCAATATCTTCGTGCTGTTTTAATGACGAATGCCCAATCGGCACGTGCCCACCCATTGTTAAAAAAAAGAGTTTTTGTACAAATAGTGCATATTTTTAGTTTGTTAATTTCGCATGGTACTTGTGAATAAAAAGTTGCAAACTTCTGGGTCTGGGCAATGTTCACTCAGTCTTCCATCTCTTGAGTGTGTCGATAAAATAAGAGCCTGGCTTATTTGGAGACTAAATACTAGAAGCTCCGCGTCAGGCTGACCGTCGGGGAGTATGCTTCCGCACCGAACATCCCACGGTCACGAAGGAGTGGAGAGGGTAGTTCTGGTCTTGCCCCAGTGAACCGTTGTACCAATGAGTTTAATTTGCTACTCAGGGTGGTTATAGTAAAATGTCTCTATAAACAGCCTTCGGGAGTTGAAACACGTATGTAGATTGCCACCAAATTTGGAATATGGACTGCAAAGAAGATGCGCTTAAGGAAGTATTTGCGTAAGTTTAGTTAGGAACATGCCCAATAGATGGTGGTTTGCACAGAAAGCAAGAAATTTATCAATGGAAATGACTAACTCGAAATTTACAAACACTTTCAACAATTATTCAATGGTTCTTGGACATGTGTTAACCAATTCGGGTCATTTCTTGACCTGAATACAGCTTTCCAAGCAAAGCACCACCTAATGGACACTTTTTGAGCTAAACGTTTTGTAAAACTTCTTTGAGCACATTCCGTGTGCACGTACAGTTCATGTGTAAAGTTGGTGGTAATCTGCGCCACCGTTTTAGCTGCTGAAAGCTGTTTATGAGGGATGTTTAATCATAACCACCCTGTATATCGTTAGATTTTTTTTTACATTTAAAATATAAAAAATGTGATTGCCAAAGATTCCGGCATAAAGTTTCATATGTGATCTTAGTTACCGAGTTCATTGATGAATTTTAATTGTTTATTGTGATATAGAAAAGTACAATAGTTTCCTACAAATATTTTAAAACTTTTATTTACGAAGCTTTTTGGGTGACCTCTAAGTGACATTTTTATATCGAGAACTATTTTGAAAGCATAAAATAAAACAAAATAGGCCAATCTGTAAAATATTGCACAAAATGTGTCTAAAACAGTCCAAAATTAAAAATTATACTATACGCAATTGAAAAGGAAGTAAATTTTAAGTTAATCGTATGTTTAAATTGTGATATTTTAAATGTATTTTCTGCAAACTTTAAGAATTATTATTATAGTTTACATTTTATTACATAGCCTATATTATTTCATTTTATTCTCAAAAAAAAGAGGCGGCTCTTGATAAAAATACAACAGAATTCCTTTGAAAAACAAATGTCGTGAACTATGCAGTTATTTTGTACTGAAAGTATTTTAATTGATTAAAGAAATCATTCTGTAACTTCTATCATTTTACATTAGAGAAGATAAAAAAAGGAAATAGTTTGTGACAGTTTTTTGAAGTGTACAAGCTTAAGCGAGAAAGACTATTTCAATTTTCTCGAACAAAAGCTTTGGAGCATAAAATTGCTTTTTCTTATTTTACTGAAGTAACTGAATTATTTTCTTAATATCACTGTTTAATCAAATACTGATAAAAATTCTATGATTCAACAGAAAAAGTATATCCTTTTTCAAATTGGATTATTTGCATAGCTATTTTTCTTTTCGACAAGTATTACTCATGAAAATGGAGTGGAAAGAAATTAAATGAATTTTTTTAATAGATAATCCTATGCATTCGAAAATTATATTTCTGATTAAATTTTTCTTTAAGAAATCACAAAATATTAACAATGTTACAAACATTTTAATAGACACTCTTTGGGGATAGCTGTTGAAACTGAGCTGTGTATGCTGCACCATTGTAACAGATATTATAATAACCATGAATTATCAACGAGCCGTGAATGTGACAAATCATTGTAACAGTTATTAGTGACTGCGGGATTTATCAATGAGACTTGTTTTTACGTAACATTTGAAATGTGTTTTAAAATTGATTATGCTTCATTGTTGTTCTAAAAAATTAAGCTAACCACATCTTGTTGTATTGTAAGTATTATGACATTAATTTTAATCAACAGTTCTTGTTGTATTAAGTGAATGAATGGATTATTTTTATAAGCTGTGGTATACAACAATAACTTGTTATTAAAGAGTTTTATACAGGACATCAGTCTCTTGTGATAAAACATTTGCTAAACCACCATATTATTTTTTAACCTTTTTTGAGGAGGTGAGCGGGGGTGCTTAAATTTTGGATATTTTTCTAATTTTTTTTTTAATTTTTGAAACGTAGCCAGTGATAATTTAGAAGGACATGAAGGGATCAAGGTGTTAATCATTTTATGAGATGTTTGTAAGAAGATAATAAAAGTACTTACTAATTGATGAATCGGAAAATACTTATATCAGATTAGTACAGATTTCTTTTTTATAGCGTAAAAAATAAATATTAAGTTTCTTCTCTTGTTTCATCTACCCCACTCAAAATTTTGAGAGTTTCAGAGGTCTATGGCTCTTTAACAGCCTTTTACCTCACTTGTTCCGACGACTCGATGCGAGACACAAAAATTGTACAAAAACATAAAACTAAAAAGCACAAAGAGAGACACAGAACGAAGAAACACAAAAATAAAGAAAGAGGAAAAGTAACGGGAAAGGAAATGAAAACACTAAAAAATTAAAAAAGAAAGAAGAAAGACTGGGCGCCACTCGCAACTATTAACATGGCGGCCCTTCTCCTGAACATTAAGTATCCGTGTTACTAGGAATGGTAAAATTAAAGAATGGAGCAGAATTCATTTAAAATTGATTATTAATTTCTTACCGACATTAATTTGTAATGTACACTAATTAATCAATATCATATGTATTTTTTTCTAATGGCCGTCACTTGTCATGTATAAGAATGGCCACTACCAAGGCCCGAATCACTGCTCTTTTTATTATGGAGACGCCTAATAGGTGGACCACCGCACAGTGGAGTATTTGTGTCAAAATCCTGGCCAAAAATATTTTTCATGTGTTTTAACGTTAAAATCATTACTGTTGACTTTTGACTTACTTTTTAGTATTATATACTTCTTAAATTATATAAAAAAGCGTGTTGTCGCCAAATTTGGCGATATATCGCTAAACGACTCGAAGTTGGTTTCTAACAAATGTCTTGTCCGGGGAATGTCCCTTACTGGGAAGTACTGCTTTTGTATAATACCACTTATAAATGTAATACCACGCGGCTGTCGATCTAACGGTCTGGAGTTTTGGGCGATTTTCTCCAGATGTCACGTGAATACGCATTAGAGCCTCTTAAAAAGCCCTCCGCCAAGGCAACCTTCCCGTGAGGAAAATAGCCGTGCCTTAACCCAGCGGTTCTCAACCTTTTAACTTCGCCCCCTCCCAACAAAGGCTAACTTACGGTAGCACGCCCCCCCCCCCTTCACATTGTTCAGCTTACATTCAGTTTTTTAATCTTTAACAATGTACATTTAGTCGAATTTTCTACAAAATAATGTTATCAGTAAAGTTTGAATGAACATTTTAAGCGAAAATGGATATATTTTTGAGTAAAAATGAGAATAAATTAGGCGATTTTTAAAAATCGTGCATCTTTACTTGCTCTTTGGTTTTTCTCGTGCCTCCCCTGGAAACGCTCTGCGCCTCCTTGGGAGGCGCGCCCCACAGGTTGAGAAACGCTGCCTTAACCACAATAAAAATATATAAATGTAATACTTTACTTATAATAATACTTATAAATATAATACTACTTATCTATAAATCAATTTTTATCATAAAAGTTTTCAGATTTTCCACTTTTCTAAATATAGTTACTATTTGGATCTTAGTTTTCTAATGACTTCTGAAGATTAACTTTTTCATTCCGATTCTTTTGAACTCTGATATTCGTCTTCACTCAGAATCACTTTCTTTTTCTTCTCCTTCTTCCTTTTTTTTTTTTTTTTTTTTTTGAGAGAGAGGGAGAGAGAGAGAGAGATAGAGCACCATCGGATCCCTCTGGAAGAAGAAGTTATAGGGTCTCACTGCTACAAGGCTTGCTCTTTTTCATTGGCCTTTATCTAGAGCAGATCATATAAGGGCACTGCTTAAAAGATGCCCCCCTTTGCAAACCCATAAAATCTCATTCCAAGCTCGAGGAGAAAGTAATTTATTTCAAGCCAGCACTTTTCTGTTTACGCACTCACACTTCAATGACCCGAAGTCACAGTTGCCAACCTTTGAGAACCAAAAATGGGGAGTTTTTGCTTTGGACACAATTTACTACATAAATGGAAAACTAAGCTGTAAATAGATGGGACTATTTACATGACTAAGAAAGGGCAATTTTGGAATATGTAGAAATTTTCTTTTTATAGCAAATTTACATCAGAAAAATAAGAAATTACATACTGAATTTAAAATACTGATGTTAAATCTTGACTAAAATAAATTTTATATACCTTTATCCAAACACCTGCACATAATTTATAGTTTATGAGAAATACAAGTGCGTATGTTTGTATAGCTTTTGCGATCACCCGTCGAAAAATTATCGAAAAAATAAAAATGGCGCCATATAAATAATTTTTTTTATAAAAATGGTGGATGTTGGGGGAACATTTTTTTCTTGGAATAGACACTCAATACTGTAATAATTACGATTATAGTTGAAATCGGGCGCGACAAGCCGCGACACCCCTTCAAAAAGCTTTTTGAAATGTGAATTTTTGAAAAAAAATTAGAAAAACAAAGTTTACAATTTTTTAAAATAAAGTCATATTATTTTTTCAAGCTAATAGATACATATAATTAAAATACATATATTTTACTACAATTATACTAAGTATCAAACTAGTAAATTAATTTAAAGAGCCCGTAAAAAATGCAAGACGAAGTAATAGAAAACGCTGAAATCTCTTGCCGTAAATGAAGAAACTTGCTTTTAAACCGAGTGTTGCATCTTTTGGATATGAATTATGATCGAAAAACATGCATTACATGATGCATCAGTTACTAGGCTATCCAAAAACATATATATTACTATTTTTAAACAAATTTAAAATTTTCGACTTTTGGCCAGGATTTTGATACGAATACTCCACTGTGCACCGTTGCCTTCTATGAAGGGTCAGACGAAATGGTACCCAGGCCCATGAAAGGAATCGAACCTGGGCCCGTGGTATGGTGGAATAGTTCTCTAACCACTTCACAACCCACGCGGAATATCGTATTGAACATGGTTAATACATCCGTTATTAAAAGTTGTAATAAAAATCATAATCAATATTATGACTTGAAATAAACTCTATTTTAGGCAGGTAATAGTTAGATATATTTTTGAAAAATATTAAAAATATTTTGAGACTTTTGAAAAAAAAAAAAGACATTTAGAGAGCAGATTCGAGATTTGTATGTCAGAGTCGAGAGGGTTGGAATATTTTTAACAAAAATATTTCTTAGAAATTATTTTCTACTTGTAAAACTTTGAAAGTTTCAAAATAATATCTTGAAAGATTTTAACATATTTAAATATATAAATATGATGCTAATTATGAAAATCTTCGCTACAAAGGCAGCTTAATATTATAAGAAAAATGCCCCATCCCTCCTTTACGTGGGGGAGGGATGGGATACATGCTTTTAAAAATTGTAATAAAGTAATAATGTTGTAATAAAGTAAAACAGCGATAATTGTAATGCTATGGCTGCTAAACCTGGTGGAAAAATCAGAAATTAAGAGCAACCTTTAATTTGATCTTATTTTGTATTATTTGAGTCAAATCATATTTTTGTGCGATATCTTATATGGGTTTAAATAATGACCGAATGCATGTTGCATTTGTTTGGGATATTTAAAAATTGTATTCTAACCTTTATTCTTTCTAATAATATATGGAGAAAGAATCCCAATTCCAGTATTTTGGAGCTGAAGTCACACTTTCAGTCAAACAGTCTGTTCTGTTAGTTTTTCACTTACAGAATACGAACAGAATAAACTTATAACTTTAGAAACTATGGATTGCATAAAAGTTTCTGACATGATCTTTATGAGGTATGGATGTTATGTTATGAAAATATAGTTTTAAAAATATGAATTACTGTTTCTTGGGTAGATGTTTGACCAATTGTGTCCTAAGTACTGTTATTTAAATTTATTTTAATGTAAAAATGTAATTTTCTTATCTGTAATTGAAAAAGTTTCTTCCTCGTTTTTAAAAATTTTAATAAAAATATGATATTAATACAAATCGTACTTTAAATGTAATTTTTAGCATTATGTAATAAAAGCCTACCCAGCAAACACACACAGGTTCTCTGAACGTCTATTAACGTTCAGAAGACGTTTTCTCAACGTTAATAGACGTTCAGAGAACCTGTATGTGTTTGCTGGGTAACCTCAAAGAGAGAGAGACCATTCTTAAATATTTTACGTTCAAATTTTCAAAGTTTGTAAGTAGAATGATATTTCTGTAATGTATTATTCTAGCTTTTTTTTCAACTTGGTAACATTATATTAGTTTAATTTAGTAAAACTTTTTCGTCTCCATGAGAATGTCACTTTTGAGAACGAACATTTTTGTCATGCATTCCTATGAAATTGTATCACTTAGTAAATGTTTAACAAAATGCACATAATTCGATTTTTTAAAAAATATAATTGAAAAAGTTTGGGTCCTTATAACTAAAAACTTTTATTAAAAGCAATCGACGCGAAGGACAATTTATGTTCTCTGAATGCTATTTTAGCTTGAAAATTAAACAAAACTGATTTTAAAAGTTGAAAATTGTCTGCTCAAAATTTAGATTACTACCTTGCAATGCATTGATTTTTGGATCAAAATATGTCCTTGAAACAAATATTTTTCATGTTATTCAATCAGTTTACATCATAACAAATCTAGTAAAAACTTGATAAACACTGTTACTTCACACATGATTTCTGAACACGCAAATACTTGCCATGAATTTAAATCAATTTATGTAACTAAGCAACATTTATGCTACACATACTTTTTATTTACTTTGTCTGTTTTCTATTAATATTGATTCATATGTTTTCCAATCGTAAAATTATTTCAAATAGTATAAACGTTAAGTAGATGCATTATTTTAATTTATGTCTTCCAAATCCAATTATATTTTATTTCCAATAAGATTATAAATATTAAAATTTTGAAGATATTACACCCTGTTGATAAATTTTGCAAGATAGTACTTTTCTATATTTTTATTTTTTAAATGCTAATTATTCTTTTTCAGCATAAAATTACGTATAAATTATGTAATAAATATTCATAAAATTGTTGTTTATTCACTTAGTAATTTAGTAAGGGAAAATCCCTTTTGCTTTTAAAAATGAAAAACGAACATGTTAAAACACGATCTATAATAATTGCCAGGGTATGACTGAAGGTATATAAAGTAATTCGGGGGAAGACGCAAGTTTGTTGCAAGTAGTTTTTCGTGTCAGTAGGTAACAATACTGATCCTCTTGTGTAAGGAGTCTTATCCTAGTGTACCCGCGGATTATGTAGCTTAATTTATCGTCTTTAATTTTTGAAACTTGTAAACATTTAATTTTGAGTAAAGACATTATAATATTCCGTTGATCACACTTAAAATTTATGAACAGATATTTTATTTTAATTGAAATATTAGCAATATACGTGAGTTTCGCATTCTGTTACACACACAAGACAAGAAGAAGCTGCCGTAACCTTGCAGCAATACGACTGTAACCATATGTCACATTCCTTGTCACAGGTGAATCTCTGACCTTTAAGAGATTTTTCTTAAGGGGCCTGAGATATGCGAGTCACATGGGGAGATATCAGGGCTGTAAGGAGGATATGGCAGAACCTTCAATCGAAATGTTTTAAAGAACTGGAGGGCCTTGTTGGCCGCATGCTTCCTAGCGTTGTCATGCAGAATCACTATCCCTTTCGAGAGCTTGAACCTACGCTTGTTCTTGATGGCTTGTTTGAGCTTCGCCAACGTGTTGCAATACATCTTAGCATTAACTGTTGCACCCTGTTGCAGCCATTCGATAAGTAGAGGTCCTTTGTCGTCGAATAAAAAACAGCGCATCTCTTTCCCGGCTTTCTGGGCAAAATGGAGCCCATCCACAGCCGAAATCGTGGCACTGTTATCACAACAATCGCCTGCCCAGGGCATGGGAAGTCCTTGATATTTACGTGTCCGGCCTCATAAAGCTGACACCACCGGAATATGGTGCACCGTGTGAGACATTGTTCTCCGTACACAGCTTTCATCCTACGATAAATTTGGGAAACATGCTCCCCTTTTGCGCGAATAATTGAATACCTGTCCTTTGCTCTCATGTGGAGGAATCCATCGTGCAACCAACTGCGGAAACTCTCCTGAAATGAGGATATGTCTGCGAAGCCATCATGTGCGTATGTGTAAGAGAAAATACCACAACGCCCTCTATCCGCAAAAAACATTAACACATTACTTAGCGATTTGATACTTAAGGCCTCATTACACGTAGGAATTTTCGTGTGATTTGGTTGCTGCAACCAGTTGCAGAAACCTCTTTCCTGGAAATTTCTCTCGGTTATCTAGGGAACAGTCAACTCCAACTTTTTCGTTCGAAGGCGAAAAAATTGCAGGTTGCTGGAAATCCAGCCAATCGTAGTGCTTCCTATTTCTACGTCACAACACAAGATGGCGGAAGAGTCAGCGTCAGCCATACCGTTCGTAGTGAAAGGGATGAGCGTGTTGTGTGTGCGAAAACAAAATGTCCGTGAAAGGGAATATCGACATGGAAATTAATTTAATTGAAGAAAAGAAAAATTAATATCAGTTCGATCTAGATACACAAGGTATAAGCAATCAACGATATGCTATTTATAATTACATGCTCTAGCAACCACCAATTCGGCGAATCTCTGACGTTTGTGAACACAGCAGGGTTTGTTTACTATAGCAACCCTGTGTGCTCATCTGGGCTCCTTGACTTGCGGAAATGAACTGCAGCAACTGGTTTCTGCAACCAAAATTGCTCTAAATTTCGTCAGTGTAATAAGGCTTTTATACAACGAATTACAGCCAAAGTTTCTCTCTCATTTGGGCATACCTTATATTTTTCTTACATAAGTGTTTATTTTTGAAACATGTATATTTGTTACTGTATTGCGTGTACCAGTGTCGTGGGCATTTTATCGCATGTACTAGATAAAAAAGTAATATTACAACTTTCTTATTCAATAGTGAGTAATAATACTTCTTATTTTACCACTGTGACAGTTAAATAAGCGGACTAGTCTAAAAAAATTAACTTTGTTGAAAAAATTATATAAACATCGTTTAGCCTGATCAACATACTCCCTTTCCATATCAAAAATCCCTGCATACGAATTTTCCTACAGTTCAAAGCATTGCTGCAGGTCTTTTGGTGCCCCCTTCTTCAGTAAGTCTGCCGTTTTTGCTTTCATCTCTTCTACAGACTGAAATGTGCTACTTCCAATGCACTTATCAAGTCGATCATAACGTTTATTATCTAAGAAAAGAAAACCGATCTCCTGAAAATCGTGTGCGCCCTTCAATCGTGACATAATTTATCTCCAAAAATCTCCTTTAACAATTTAAAACACTCAGTTGAGATTTTTTTAATTTCACGAGGAATTTCAAATTTATGTTCCGCTCAGTTTTTAAGCTCACCATGATCGCAGCTCTTCGACACAACTACGTCTTACTCATTCAAGGATAAAAAAACTAAACTAGAGAGCGGGGTGGAATAACGTACCACCTGCACCGGAAGCATCAAAGTCAACACCATTTCATTTCCACTATTCCACACCAAACCAAATGACTAGGGCAAACGCAGTCGGGCTTTTTAAACCTTTAACGCGCAATGATCCCGCTCTAGGAACACCAAACTCTGACGTTTTAATTGTTGCCAGTCACGAAGAATAGGTTTGATTTCTATAAAAGTAGTTGCGGGTGACATAGCTCCACGAGAATCCTTTACTCTTTATCCTTTACTTTTATTTTCCCGTCAAGAAATTTTCACGATTATTTTTAACAGCACTGTCATCAGCTGAAAAATGGAAGAATCCGAGAACAGCTGGATAGATTGCCCAATGCTGAAAAAAGGGCAGCCGTTGCCATCGCTCTACCCTTTTTTGACGAAAGCTGGCTGTGCGGCACAGCCAGCTGTCGTCAAGAAAGGGTCTCCAAATCTGTGGCACGCGATGAACGTTTCGATCGTCCGCCATCTTCCTGGTAGTTAAGTCGAGCGATGGCAACGGCTGCCCTTATTTCAGCATTGGGAAAGTGTGTGCCTCAAAGTGTTAATTGTCACAATAGTATATGTTTGTACAAATTTAACTTCATGACGTTTACATTCGAATATGAAAAGATGCATAACATACATTATGAAGCCATGAAGTAAGTCCCAACAGTTATATGAATTTTGTAACTTTATATAAAGCCTCTTCACCAATGAGCCATGGAATTTTCATTTATAAAACAAACTAGGTTCAAGCTGCAATGATTTACATTGAATACTTTTAGGTTATATAACAAAAATTATGTTAATTTTTAACTAATTTATGAATTTCCCCATGTATTTTACATTACAAACTATTCATCCCTTATTAGACATCAGCTCTAAATATATAAGAATAAAATGTTTAATGAATTAAACTAAATATACTACCATATTTTTAGAAGAGAAATATTCTGAAGAACAATGCAAAACTTGCAGTTTATTTTCTATTTTTTTAAGGTGGATGTTGAATGAGCTTAAAAGTTTTCTTGAAAAACCACAAGAGTTTTTATTTTGCGCAGTATTTACACAAAACTCTCTTTTTATTTTGTCCAACTAGGTTGCCCTACCAGGAATAAATATGTACTTAATTTAATTTTTTTGTTTATTTGTCATCTTTTTTTAAAATCACAGAACAATAGAAACTGGAATTTTTACAAAGATTGGCGTATTTGACATTTTGCACAAGCTATTAAAATTATCCCGTTCTTAAGAAATTTATTAAAAAATGATTTCCTTTGGAAAAACACAAAGAAAAATTTTGAATAAATAAAAACAGGTAAATGACATAATAACTCTTTTAAACAACATTATGTTAAATAGATTTTTAGTACTTTTATTTCTCTGCGACTTAATTCAGCAGATTATGCGTCATTATGGAGAATACTTAACATTTTTCGGTGATTGCATGAATTTAATAGGCATTTTCTGAACTGAGCCTTGGTCAATGCTTTTTGAAAACAACAACATGGTATGAAAAGTAGATGCGTTGAATAATTAAAGAAAATTTGTTAGTAAAAACATTTTATTGGATAGATTAGTGGGTTTTAGATTCTTTCTTAAAGTAATTACTATTCATATTATTACTTTGAATACATTATATGCTATGCAATTTCTGCAAGTTAGTGGCTTGCAATTGTCGATATCAAAGGAAGGGGAAATTAATGTGTTACATAGATGTGCAACATACACCTGAGATTTGCTAAACATCTTACTATCGAGATAATTTACTTAAAGCGACATTTATTTTAAAATAAGTACTTTATACAGAGTATCGAGAAGCCAACTTTCACATTTCAAATAGCGAATTTGCGTAGCTACTACACTTGTGTGACTGGCGGGAAGATGAGTACTTGAAAAGGGGACGCCATTTCAAGATTTGCGTCGTCACGCTATGCAAGTCACAATGAAGTTTCGTTACGTCACCTTACTATAGCTGTGTATCAGACTTTTCTTACGGTGATTCCTGAAATACCGTGTGTTCCAGAGGCATATCATGTGTACTTAATAATAAAATATTTCTGAGAAGACGCTGCGGCCACTCATGCGGATATCCAAGAATCGTTTGCAATATTAATGTCAAGAAGGCCACTTGGCGGATGGTTTCCGAAAAAATAACTTTGTACTTGGTGGCAGAAAAACATACTTGGACATAAAGTAATTAAAAAACTTTGTAAAAAACACACATAAGAAGTAAAAGGAAAGAGGATACGCACGTTTCGTTCAAAAATTGTTTTGAACTTCTTCAGTCCAAGCCCTTCGTCGTAAAGAACACAGGGAACTGAAAAGAGAAAAACAAGCAAGATGTTGCCACAAGGGGCAAAGAAAAGTCGAACAAAACCACGGAGAGGGGAGAAAAAAAAATTAAAAAAGGGGGATAATAAGGAAAGGAAAGAAGCACAAAAAATACAGAAATAAAAAAGGAATAAAGAAAAATAATAAAAAAGGGAACACACAAGTACAAACACACACACAAAAAAGAGAAAACAGAACAAACAAACAAAAAACAAATAGCACACGGTTTTTTTTTTAATAAAATAAAAACCACGAACAGGACAGCACAATAAATATATATATAAATAATTTTTTTTATAATAAAAACGAAAAAGAAAGACAGTAACACACGTACATACACATTAAAGAAACAGGGAAAAAAAAGGGGGGGGGTAGACGAAGAAAGTGAAAAGAACCTTACAACAGCAACTTCCAAGCAGAAAAACGAAAGGAACGGAAGAACCATCGTTCACAAGACGATCTAAGTGCTGGGTAATGGAAAAACCTTCCAAAAAATCCAGATGGGGCAAAGACTGAGGAGTGCACAAAATCTTAGCCTTAGAAAACTGAAATCGATGATTGGAATTCCAACAATGTGAGGCAATAGAAGATTTGGAAAGTTCGTGCTTAGAGACATATCTCTCATGCTCTTTGAGCCTAAATTTGAGAGCTCTTCTGGTCTGACCAATATAGCCCAAATCACAAGATTCACAAGGAATATTATAAACACCCCAACGGTTCTCAGTAGGAATAGGATCTTTAAGGGAAGAAAATTTAAGTTTATTAACAGGTTTAAAAATGATTTTGAAACCGAAATTTTTGAGAAGTTTAGAAATTTTGTAGCATAAAGGTGAAAAGAAAGGTAGTACAATTAATTCGTTGTGAAAATTAATAGTATTAGTAGAAGTATTAGGCTTATTAAATTTAGAAACAGCTTTATCAATAATAGAGGGGCTAAAACCACGAGAAACAGCTAAGGATTTTAAGTAACTAATTTCATTATTAAGAGAAGAAGAATCAGAGCAAATTTTGATAGCACGAAACACATAAGTGTAAAAAGCAGAAAGTTTTTGCTGGTAAGGATGATTAGATAGGGCATGAGGAGGTAAAGATATAGAAAAAGGCTTGCGAAAAACAGAAGTAGAGAAACCGTCAGGATTCCTAGAAACAAGAACATCCAAAAAAGGTAAAGAATTGTTGCACTCCTCTTCTAGAGTAAATTGGATACACGGATCAACAGAATTAACGATCAAAAGTAAATTAGAAATATCACAATTGGAATCCACTAGAACGAAAGTATCGTCAACATATCTGACCCAGCACGGAAAATTAAAGACCTTGAAGAGCTTCTCTTCAAAATAATGCATATAAATATCACATAAGAGAGGTGAGAGAGAATTACCCATAGCAAGACCCTCGGTTTGTTTATAGAAAGAGTCATTAAAGATGAAAGCAGTTTGTTTAATACAAACGCTTACTAAAGCTATAAACTCTTTAATCTCAATAGAAGAATAATGAAACTCGCGTAAACGCTTTTCCAAACAGTCAATCGCACCTTGGATAGGAACATTAGTGAATAAAGATTTAACATCAAGAGAAAGCATTTTACAATTAGTAGGAGAAAGAAGTTTAACTTTGTTAACGAAATAATAAGAGTTTTTCGTGGTTTTTATTTTATTAAAAAAAAAAAAAAAAAAAAAAAAAACGTGTGCTATTTGTTTTTTGTTTGTTTGTTCTGTTTTCTCTTTTTTTGTGTGTGTTTGTACTTGTGTGTTCCCTTTTTTATTATTTTCTTTATTCCTTTTTTATTTCTGTATTTTTTGTGCTTCTTTCCTTTCCTTTTTATCCCCCCTTTTTAAATTTTTTTTTCTCCCCTCTCCGTGGTTTTGTTCGACTTTTCTTTGTCCCTTGTGGCAACATCTTGCTTGTTTTTCTCTTTTCAGTTCCCTGTGTGCTTTACGACGAAGGGCTTGGACTGAAGAAGTTCAAAACAATTTTTGAACAAAACGTGCGTATCCTCTTTCCTTTTACTTCTTATGTGAGTTTTTTACAAAGTTTTTAAATTACTTTATCATTTAACACCGGAATTTTGAGTGTTTTTTTCAGTTGTTTTGTTTATTTGGACTATTTACACTCACTTTTGTTCTCTCTTTTCTTCCTTCCTTCTTCGTGTGCTTTTTCTTGCTTATTTCTTTTCTGTTTTTGTGTTTTCTGTATGGATTCATCTTTGTTTAACCGTTTTTCCCGTTTACGATTGAAACGTTCTCGTTTCTTGAATCATTTAGGCTTTCTTGTTCCATGCAAACGCAGTAATGTCATTCCTAAGTTCATTGACATTAAGTGCAATATTCACGGTTCTTCTCGTGTTGATAAGGCTCTGAATAGGTCTAAGCGGGCGGTTTTACGGGCTTTTATACAGGATGTTCGTTATAAAGTTTCGATTCTTGAATCTGATCTTTATGATCTCCATTTGCTTTTGAGTAAGTCTTACCCTGCGTTTACTAACTGGGAAAAACGGAATTTCGCTTATGTTGAACAACGTTCTATTTCTCACAGAGCTACTTTGGATAAGAAATTCCAAGCTCTTCTTCCGGTTAGGTCTTCCCTCGGTTCTGTTAGTCCTCTTGTTCAGGACACTGTTGTTAATTTGTCTTCACATGTTTTAACTGATTCTCAGAGAGATGCTCTTAGTTTAGATTGGAATTTTTCTCGTGTTAGTAACGTTTCGGTTTCCAAACTTATTGCTCCTATGGAAAACTCCTTTAAAAATAGTAAACTCTCTTCTAACCAACTTGATACTTTGCGACATCTTATTGCTAATACTATCTCTTCAAATAATATGCATGCCAAATCTAACCTTTCTCGTTCTCAAAAAACTGCTCTCAAAGAACTTAATTCTAACCCTAATTTACTCATTACTAAAGCTGATAAAGGCGGCCAGACTGTTTTACTTGATAAATCTTCTTATGTTGATTGTATTAATAACATGCTAACCACTGGTCCATACACTAAATTAAATTCTGATCCTACTAACAGTCACCTTTCTGAAATTAAACACACTGTGAAGTCCTCTGTAATCTTAAATGCTCAAACTAAACGTTATGTTATTCCTTCTATTGCTAACTGTGCTCGTTTCTATGCCCTTCCTAAAATTCATAAACCTTCTCTTGCCTTTCGCCCCATTGTTTCTAACATTGGTACTGCTTCTTATAACCTTGCACGTTTCCTCTCGCATACTCTTTCACCTTTGACTGCTAGTAATACCCACACTGTTAAAAACTCTTATGATTTCGTTAACAAAGTTAAACTTCTTTCTCCTACTAATTGTAAAATGCTTTCTCTTGATGTTAAATCTTTATTCACTAATGTTCCTATCCAAGGTGCGATTGACTGTTTGGAAAAGCGTTTACGCGAGTTTCATTATTCTTCTATTGAGATTAAAGAGTTTATAGCTTTAGTAAGCGTTTGTATTAAACAAACTGCTTTCATTTTTAATGGCTCTTTCTATAAACAACCCGAGGGTCTTGCTATGGGTAATTCTCTCTCACCTCTCTTATGTGATATTTATATGCATTATTTTGAAGAGAAGTTCTTCAAGGTCTTTAATTTTCCGTGCTGGGTCAGATATGTTGACGATACTTTCGTTCTAGTGGATTCCAATTGTGATATTTCTAATTTACTTTTGATCGTTAATTCTGTTGATCCGTGTATCCAATTTACTCTAGAAGAGGAGTGCAACAATTCTTTACCTTTTTTGGATGTTCTTGTTTCTAGGAATCCTGACGGTTTCTCTACTTCTGTTTTCCGCAAGCCCTTTTCTATATCTTTACCTCCTCATGCCCTATCTAATCATCCTTACCAGCAAAAACTTTCTGCTTTTTACACTTATGTGTTTCGTGCTATCAAAATTTGCTCTGATTCTTCTTCTCTTAATAATGAAATTAGTTACTTAAAATCCTTAGCTGTTATTGATAAAGCTGTTTCTAAATTTAATAAGCCTAATACTTCTACTAATACTATTAATTTTCACAACGAATTAATTGTACTACCTTTCTTTTCACCTTTATGCTACAAAATTTCTAAACTTCACAAAAATTTCGGTTTCAAAATCATTTTTAAACCTGTTAATAAACTTAAATTTTCTTCCCTTAAAGATCATATTCCTACTGAGAACCGTTGGGGTGTTTATTATATTCCTTGTGAATCTTGTGATTTGGGCTATATTGGTCAGACCAGAAGAGCTCTCAAATTTAGGCTCAAAGAGCATGAGAGATATGTCTCTAAGCACGAACTTTCCAAATCTTCTATTGCCTCACATTGTTGGAATTCCAATCATCGATTTCAGTTTTCTAAGGCTAAGATTTTGTGCACTCCTCAGTCTTTGTCCCATCTGGATTTTTTGGAAGGTTTTTCCATTATCCAGCACTTAGATCGTCTTGTGAACGATGGTTCTTCCGTTCCTTTGGTTCATTCTGCTTGGAAGTTGCTGTTGTAAGGTTCTTTTCATTTTCTTCGCCTACCCCCCCCTTTTTTTCCCCCTGTTTCTTTAATGTGTATGTACGTGTGTTACTGTCTTTCTTTTTCGTTTTTATTATAAAAAAAAATTATTTATATATATATATATATATTTATTGTGCTGTCCTGTTCGTGGTTTTTATTTTATTAAAAAAAAACCGTGTGCTATTTGTTTTTTGTTTGTTTGTTCTGTTTTCTCTTTTTTGTGTGTGTGTTTGTACTTGTGTGTTCCCTTTTTTATTATTTTTCTTTATTCCTTTTTTATTTCTGTATTTTTTGTGCTTCTTTCCTTTCCTTTTTATCCCCCTTTTTTAATTTTTTTTCTCCCCTCTCCGTGGTTTTGTTCGACTTTTCTTTGCCCCTTGTGGCAACATCTTGCTTGTTTTTCTCTTTTCAGTTCCCTGTGTTCTTTACGACGAAGGGCTTGGACTGAAGAAGTTCAAAACAATTTTTGAACGAAACGTGCGTATCCTCTTTCCTTTTACTTCTTATGTGTATTTTTTACAAAGTTTTTTAATTACTTTATCGTTTAACAACAGTATTTTGAGTGTTTTTTTCAGATACTTGGACATAGTTATAGAAAATTTTACTCTTTTTTCCTCTGCCTTCGTAAATAGTACCGGGTGTCACAAAAATCTTGAAACAGAATTGCTTGCCGAATGTATTAGGAAGTCGATGGCACTGTGAAGAATTATTTTAGGAGGTGTAGCAACACTTCCACTTTACTGCTAAAAATAATTTGGTTTAATATTTGCACTAGCATTGTCTTCCAAAGTCGAGTTGCATAAATATGGTCGTCCTCATTGCTTGCTGCAACAACTGGAAAACTATTTTCAAATGTCATAAAGTTTGCCAATCGACTCTGCGATTGTCGCAAAAATTCGATGTTTCGCGTATGAAAGTGCATCAAATATTGAAAGGAAACAACGTTCGAAAAAACCAACTTCATCATGCTCCAAATTACACCATCAAATAGCTTAGAAAATTTCACCGAAGAATGTGTCGGGACCAGGGGCGTAGCCAAGGGGGGGCGGGCTAGGGGGTCATAACCCTCCCCATGAGAAATTTTTTGCCATACCAAATGTATATTCTTCACTACATTATCACACATATGTATACATATATATGAGTTCCAGTAGTCGTAACCCCCCCCATGAAAAATTTCTGGCTACGCCCCTGGTCGGGGTCATCCATTAAACCAATTGGCGGTTCAGCGATCAATTTCCATGTACACATTATTAAATGTCTAACAAAACTGAAACAATTCGTTGATACTTACAACCCAAACGATATAATTGGTCGGTATTATTCGAAAATGGCTCATTATGGCTTACTGAAAAGTAACTGCATTTCATGCCCAAAAAGTGCCAACCCTAAATGTGCCACAGTCACATACAGTTGCAGTTTTTTGGGATGTTCTCGCTCATTTGGTTACAACAATGGATAGGAAGCAAAATATGAGCGGCAATTAAGAAATAGAATTATTCGAAATTTGAAAGAATTTGACCTATCTCATCCAAGCGATGCTTTCAAGAAAATTCTTCGAAAAATCGATGATAATTGTCCCGTAAGCAGTTAAATATACGTGTTTTTTCTGGAGATAATAAAATTCACTAAGCATTTTTCTAAGCGATATTCAGTTTTTTTTATTTATTTGTACAATCCACGGCCCTTTCAATTTATCGTAAGACTCGTGACACCCGTCATATGACAAGTTGAAAAATATCAGTAGGCTCAGCTCTATCCTCATACAAAAAATACATTTATATCTATCAATCAAACAATCTATCAGTATATATATATGTGTGTGTATATACACCACTCCCCCACCAGTTTCATAGAAAGCCGGCTTTATAGTTTATACCTAATTAACACATTTCTCTCTCAATTTGAAGGGTACAATGCATTTATATTAAGCTATTACTTAAACTATATCACAAACTTAAATAAATTATGTAATACATTAGTTAGACAATAATTTTACTAAGCTAAATTTTAACTGGTTTTATTTTGTCTGTGAATATATTTATTAGTTAAATACAAATTAAACTGTTACGATAGTAACAGTTTAATTTCTCTATATACTATAACTCGCAATTAAAATAAAATTAAAGTTTGATTTATCGTAGAATCAATTAAAATATCTTTAAAAATCCTGTAGTTTGAATGCATCGTGTATTTATTATTTTTACTCTTATACGCGTTTCAATGGCATTAAAAATAATTTTTTTTTAAATCTGAGAAGGAAGAATTCAGAAATTATATGAGCTATTGTTTAACTTAAATTAATATGCTTTTTAATTGATCACAGAAACCAGCAACAAAAATACTTAACTTACTTTTACAAAATATTTAAAGCATACAAATTTCATAACACGCTAGCTGAACATTGCTGTAATGGCAAATGTACTTATAACCAGCGCTATTTAAATATTTACAAAATACTTATACAACTTTTTGATATTCCTGTCTGCAGTAGTCATAAATATGCGCGCATTTTTTTATACGAACTACAACACAATTTTGTATTAAATTAACTTTATTTCATTGCTCTACATAAGTATGTTACTCATAAACAAAGTACGAAGATCATCATGCTCGGTGTTAAAATGATCAAAGAATTAACTTAATTTCCTCAGAAATGTCATCTAAAATACATGAGAATGCCCACGTTCTTTGCCAGTTATTGAACTCTGTAAAAGTCTAGGTTAAGATGAAGCTACATGAAGGGCGCGCATGCATAACTACTTTTAGCTAGCACGCAATGTAAAAACACTAATGGTGCTGAGATGTCTGTATTCGTTCTGTAGCTAAGCAACGCCTAAGTTTACCAGAACAATTTAAACATGTTTAGATCTGCTTAAAGATGGTTAATTCTGAATGTAAATGCTGTACAATCAATAAGTAGCTATTTAATTTTATTATCTTTTTAGAAACAAAACAGCTTTGAAATAAAATATGAAGCTGTATTGCGTATACGGTTGAAACAATTTTACTAAGCTGTGCTTTCTTATCTAGATAAAATTTATTTCCGTTATGTTCTGAAGAAAAAAAAATATATCATTATTTTCTTGAATATCCATAGTTTTGATACTTAGTTGTCATGTCAATTTAAATGAGTAAGATTAGCCAACGATTGATTACTTTACAGAAAATGGTAATGTTTAAATTTAGACTCACCAGTAAAGAATTAGAAAACACTGAAAGTATAGACCCGACTTTAATAATCTTAAAATACGCTATTTATTGTTCATATAAATCATGGTCATCATTGTAATTGTTTGTTCAATATTATAGTTCTAAATAATTGGAACAGATAATAATAATAAGAAGAAAAGTAATAAAAATAATTATAATTATAATTATAATTATAATAATACACTGAAAAAAATGTTTTGTTGACATTTTTTGACTCACATTGACTCACCAACACAACCCTCATACGTGATTTAGGAGGGATTTACGAATGAATACCTCGCTCCAAAGAGCTAAAACTACAAAACTGAGAAAGTTACAATTTTTTAGAAATATTCTGCTATTATTAAACAAAGTTTTAAAGATTACCAAATTAAAAACTTTTAGTGTGAATCCCCCTCTCCCCCTGAAACAATACACGATTGTAGCCAAAGGGTTTTTTGGAGATGTAACCTCTTCCTACCCGTTCGGAAATTTTCAACCATGTAAATTACATACATAATATTTCAGATTGTGTCCGCAATTGTTTGATTCAGATAAAATTTACCCATTCAAAGCTAGGGTATACTTTTCTTAGAAATATATGTATTTGAAAATGTCGGTATAGGGAAGCCGGTCTCCGAAACCTCATCACCTTGACTACAATTATAATATCTAGTAGGTGATCAGTTTGAAAGTTCAGAATTTAAATTGTTATTTGTGATTTAATTTGCTCAAAAACATTTTTAGTTTTATTATTAGTTTTATTATTGTAGCCTTTACAAAGCTGGGTATACTTTTGTGAACACCCTGGTGTATACCAGACATCATATAAGCTTAAATCAAGCTTGACTTTTCTTGGAATTTGACGTATTAATCCAAGCTTGATCGTTCAATTCATTTTAAGCTTCCAGCAAGCTTGGAGATTACAAAAAAATGAGTCAGCAAATATTTCCCCGCCGAATTTAAGTAATTTGAACTGTCAAGCTTGAATACAACTTGATTACTGCTAGATTTGGAAAGCCACATTCACATAACAAATAATTTATCATTAGTCATAAATGTACTTGACCATAGAATTAAAAAAAAGATTCTATATGTTTCAAAATATTGAAATTCTTCAAAATAAAATACAAATATACTACAAAATTGATTTCAAAATCAATCGTTTGTCTCGATTTTGGCCAATATTGTCCAATATGAGTGTTGCGGTATTGAAAGTTTTAAAACGTATGCTGCTTTTAAGTTTATATTATGCTTATTTTCTTATTAGTAGAGTCTATAAATCACACATAACATAATATTTTTTTTAATTCATCCCATGGAAAAATAAAAGATACAGATCGCCATCGGGAAATACTGATTAATCTCGCCAAAAAAAAAAAAAAAAAAAAAAAAAAAAACGGCGTGACAACCATAACAGTCACTTCAAACTTTAGTCATGTTACCTCGAATTAGATTGGCATGGTGGTTAGGACGCTCGCTTGCCATACCTTAAGTCCCGAGATGATCACGGACGCTAAACGGAAACAGATTAAAATAACTTGAGGTTTCAGCGTAAAGGTGAAAATGCGTGGAAAAATAAAATATATGGGGCGAGATCGCCAACCGGCGCCCCATGTATTTAGGAAAATTTTTTAGACTGTAGTAAGTTTGAATTCAGCTTGCTATGTCAAGCTTGATTTAAGCTTGCTATGGCAAGCTTAATGCAAGTTGGGCAAATGTAAACTTGAACACTTGATTCAAGCTTGCATTAAGCTTACACGCTTGCAATTTTCAAGCTTAATGCAAGTTTATTGACTTGATAAATCAAGCTTACTGAAAGTTGATGCAAATTTGCTGTGCTGTCTAAGATTTGATGAGTATTTTTTAAATCTTTTTTATTGCAATCCTGTCTAGTCTAAGAATTGGTAAATTAATTCTTTAAAGTTATGGTTAAACTGTTCATAAGGTTATAAGTAAATCCAAAAGTCTATAAAAAAAAGCTCAATTTTTTTACTTTAACTGTACGAAAACGACATTACCCTTTTTTTAGCTTATGCGATACTTACGCTAGGACATCATTCATCAGAAAAATATATAATGCAATTAATTAAAAGCTCACTTAAGCACATTTTCATTAAATACCCTTATATATTTACTTTCCAAGAAGGAGGAAATATATAAGATATAGAGCAACTGCTTGATCTCCAGGTTTAATTACTTTCTGAGACCAAAGACTAAGCAAATAGATATATTCATTCCCATTAAGAGGCTGCCCGGCAATTTCGTTCGCTTTCCAAGCCTCGCTCTGTTTACATTATCTAACACCGATAACAATCAGTGGGAAATAGTGACCATCCAAGCCTTTAAATGAGTGTATTTTGAGTATCATTTTGGAGTTGGGGACTTGAATTGCATATAATTACGAAAACTGCGGAACAAGGAGCAATTTCCCGCAAATACCTTCCAAAACAGCGTTTTCGATATCTACACGAAATTGAATTTTGCACTACTCGAAAGAAGCCTAGAGTGTATATATAGGTAAAATAAAATAGGCTCATTCATTAAATACTGCGAACATGAATTGAAGGAAAAGGCGTGATAGAATTTGTCATAAAATGAAAATTATTTATACATATAACAGTAACCATCTTATGTCATTTAAATTTAAAGATTATCACCATATTACACGTTATTCAAGTTTAAATATTGCAACCTTTTTAAGCGTCTTTAAAGTTAAATATTAATGTACTTGTATTAAATAATTTTAAAAACTTCGTATCTTACAATTAAGTAAACCATTTAAGAAACCATTAATCGACACTTTTTAATAACCTGTTTGGTAAAATATCAATTGCGTATATTTTATTAAATCTCAAACATATATGAAATTAAACTTGTCATTGAATAGCAAGCAGTATACTTTTGATAATCCAGTTCGCCATCTTCAAAGGAATACTCTCATTCTGTTCTATACGTTATTCATTATATTCTATTTATTCATACAGCAGACTTAAGTTTCTTGTCCTTTTCAGTGATAGAAAATGCTTTTAAATATAAAAATTGTACTTCTATTTTATCGACTTTTGCATCATTTTAGTTATAGTGTTGGGATGGGTTTTTCACCACCTTATTACATTATTGTATTTGAATACACTTACTAACTTAAAATCGTCTTGTTGCAGGAAGGTCAGTTTGACGGGAATTCAACTGGAGATAGCTATAAATCCCATAATTTATGTACAGAGCCGAATAAAAGGCACGAAAAGGCACAATCACAACTCATAATATATCATCCTGATAACCAAATTTACAATTATATTTATTATTCAGTGTTTTTTTAACATCATTATACATTCATTTTGTTAGGACCCATCTACATATTTCATTTTTCTCTTATTGAAAAGAATAATATTTTATTTATTAATTCGAAATTCTTGAAGTTTGTATATTCCAAATAAAATTTTTTATTGTCAATGATAAAAGCTTAGTATAATTGGATTATCGACCGACGGTGCAAGTACTCTGCCGTCAGTCTTAGTCCAATCATGCTAATAGAGAAAATGATATATTGCATTATTGAAAATTAGATATTTGAGTTTCATTTTATTCAACTAGTAAAAATTATGAATTCCATTGAGCTAATAGTTAAAATAAAGGGGTTAGCGCGCACCTTATCAATATTCGTTCCTCTTTAGACTATCGTTTCAAATACATTAGATGTGAATTTTACAATTAATCATCAGCATAAAGCAGTTTTCGGAAATGGTTCAAGAGAAGGGATTAAATTAAACTTTGTATGTCAATTAATGAGGCAGATATCGCTTGCGACTGGATTTTTATTTTTAGTACAGTGCATGAATATATTTGAGCATCAATAAAGGAAATTCAATGTACTATCTTTGCTCTTTCGTTAGTTTAGTGAAGTGGTTCCCAAACTATGGGTCGCGACCCACTGGTTGGTAGCGGGCGCATTCTCGATGGGTCACCAAATGGGCAGGAAAAATTAAACTGTAGTATTTTATAGTAAACTATAGTATTTTATATAACATATATTGGTTATCGTTATATAGTAGTGAGTCGCGGAAAAAAAAATTCTAGCTGAAGGTGGGTGCCAGGACAAAAAATTTTAAGAACCGTTGGCTTAGTGTAATGTGCGATTCAAAATCTTAGAATCCTCAAATTAATTTGCAGCTTAAAATACTACAAAAGACTTATCTTCAGCAACAAAAAATCATTTTCGTCATGTATTCATTTTGTTAATTTCTGTCTCATTTGACCTTATTATAGATTTGCAAGTTGGTTCAAAACTGTAGGCCAGAAATGCGAAGGGTGATAGAAACAACCGAAACAGTTCATAAGTTCATCGTAATTTGGAATCGGAAATGTCATCTTCATGAGTGTTTGATCAAATTCTGAATCGACTTTCAGAAATAATAAACTTTTCTCCGAGACTTTCAACAATCGGATGAAGTAGAATTTGTAAACTACCAATTTAGGTTTAGTGCTTTCTGTGAAACATGCTTTTTTTTTTCTTTTTTTTTTTTACATACGATGGTCGGAAAGTTCACTGTTACTTCAACACTTCTTCCAAAGTGATTATCAACAGATAAATGAAAACGAAGTTTTCCGAACTCACATTGCTATATGATTCTGAACCGCTTTACATTTGACCTATTGAACTATCAGGTTCAAATATGAAATTTAAATACTATCTTACATTGCATAGCACTCAAAAATTCATGATTGTAAATTTATGAATGAAAAAAAAATTATTGCCATAAACTAGTAGTATTTGTAATATCGGATGATTTTTACTTTTTAAAGAATATTTCTATCAAACATTACAATTGATTTTGGCTGTCTTTTTTCTTTTCTCCCCCCCCCTTTTTTTAAATGTTGTTTATGTTAGGCAGAATGCAGAAAAAAAGTAGAATTTTTATAACTAAATATCAAATACATATGCCGTGATATAGTTTAATAAAGTGGCACGGAAAAAGTAGCCTTATTTTGCGTGTTTCACATTTAAAATTTTTCTTTCAATGCTTTTGAAGAAAACAGGCTGAATCATAACTAGTTATATAACTATATACCTTTACTAGGTGAACTTCACTTATTTTGAAGGACATAAGCTCCATTATATCGAAACTAACCAATCGAATTACTTTTTTTTCTTTTCATCCAAAATAAATATACAATAGATTATTTTTAATGTATTTAGAAAGTTAAACATATGCATATTTTTTCAACCAACATAGCAATAATTTATTGCTACCATTTAAATAATGCAGTAAATTGCAAACACGTAAATTAACTTTTATTTTAAAATGAAACGTGAAAATGGATAAAAAGTAAATTTTTCCCTTCAAAGTTTCCAAAAATACCTTTAAGCAAAATCTTTTAAATATCTTATCCACTTGGAGATATTTGAACTTGCAAACTACGGTTGGAGCTTAAAAAAAAAAAAAAATACCCATAAATTACTTTTCTACAATTTACATTTTCTTTTTCCAGACGAGGGCACTACCCAAAAAAGTCTTAGTTACTTCAAGCTCCGTTGAATGTGCTATATTCTTAAAGTTTCACTGATTTGCACTTTCATAAAATGTTTAAAATTCTACTTCTTAAAGGTTTTTACTCTATAGTGAACACAAACTCTTTTTTTTAGAAAAAACTAGTTTGTTCGGAAGAAGTATTTCGTATTTTCGAGAAACTAAGCATTAGCATAAATTAATAAAATTCTTTAAAAATAAAGAATTTTTTTTTTAAGTTCCTTTAACAGGTGTTACATTCTTTTAGCATACTTCATAAAGATGACGGCAGTATTCACACAGCGTGACTCCCCAAAACCACGAAATATATTTTAAAAGAATATTAGCAAGATCAGCACAAAGGGTTAATATTTTTCAAAATATTATTTAATGGCATCTACACACATTTTTCGACAGACTCTCTCTTTCTCGGAAGAATTGACGGAAATATTCCTGAAAAGCTCTTGTCACAGTCAATTGGATAAGCTCCGTGCTGCCAGAGTGGCGTCCTTTGAGTGCTTCCTTGATCTCAGTGAAACCAAAATAAGTCAGCTAGAGCGATGTCCGGACTGTAAGGAGGCTGCGTTAGCATTGCTACGTAACGCTTTCTGGTAGGAACGCGCAGATGCGTGTAGCTGGGTGTATTGCCGTTTTGCAGCCGGCAGGTATTGGCGAAAGCTCAAAGAGTCATTTAACACCAGAAAACTCATTTGGCTCGCTCATTCACGAGTCCCATTTTAAACAGATTGGCGTGTTGATGGATATCCAGAGCGGGAATCATAGTACACCCCCCCCCTCCTCCTTAAACATTTCCGTCCATTTTGTAACTTGTACATATGAAAGGAAAGCCAGGCTGCATACATGATTTTAGGGCCTGAATCTCGTACAGTCGGTTAACTGTGCAGCAGTTTATGAATTTCTGAAGCGCTTAGGTCGAGTTTTTATCCGGAATATGGAACTCCTGCGTTGTCCGAAAATATGCACGTGGTTCTAAAACAGAGGTGTGCCGAATGACCAATCCTGATGTCAAGCATGCGCGAATCTGACTGATATAGGGCAAAATGAGGTTCCCACCTCAGTTGATAGTAATTTTTCCAATAATAACGTTGACAGTTAAGCTGAACACCAAAAAACATATAGCATTCTTTCATGGAAGTGCGTGTGTTGATGATGATCATGCGATTAGTTTGCGATACTGGTAGGCTTTTTTAGCGTATACAAGATTGCCTTTAGTAAAGAAAAACCTGAAAAACCTTAGTCAGCACATTTTTTTTTTTAACAGGAAAAGCCATAGAAAAATTAAAAATTTTGGTCAAAAACTTGAAAATTCGTTAAATGTGACACAAATTATTTGCAGTCTTCATCTATAAATAATTTTTCATTTGCTGTGAGTCTGGAATGATCTAAATATCACTTAAAATGGGTGTGCAGCAGAGGCAGATACTTTTTTTTTTTTGGGGGGGGGGGGGGTAATTGAAAAAAAAAAAGGTAAAAATTAATTTAGGATAATATTTTGACTTACTCTATATGTTGCTTAGGTTAAATATACCTCTTTCTTCTGTTTTTTAACTAGGTTCTCCTAAAAATAACTAACCTTTCCGCCGCTGTTGTGCAGTTACGTCAAATCCATTTTTAAAAATATCCAGACGTTACACAAAAGCAAAATTACTTTATAAATGCAAACTTGAGATAGTTTTCCACATCACACTTCAAAAATTTCCAGGTGTGTCTGGGCAAAATTTGCAATTTTCCCTAACTTTTCTGTTAAAGTAAAATTTCCTAACTATTCCAGGTTTTTCAGGTTTTCCTTGACATGTCTAACATTGCATACGCCCAAAAACCTACCAGCATCCAGAACTCAATGAATGCATCATCATTAGCTACACCCACTTTTAAATGAAAACATGTAATAAGTTGTTTTGTATAGGGAACAATTTTCTTTTTTCCCCCGTTACTGTACATCTTGAGTTTCAGGATATATCTTTTGTATTGCGTTTATATTATTATCTTTTAAACAATGCCTTTATATGATGGGCTTATACAAAATCCTTTTTTTTCTGTAAAATAAATATAATAATGAATATTATTTAAAATTACATCTAATTACGAAAACTAATCTAGAGAATGTAAAATAAATTGCATCTCTAAAATGTATTCACATGCATTATAAGCACAGAAATAAAGCACAGAAAATCCTAAGAAAGTTAGCTAAAGTATTTTCCTCGTAGGACAGCGTGCTGATCTGGCTATTCTTCAGAGCAATAAAAATCAACGATCGTGACAAGAATAGAAGAAAATATTCTCTATAAGATACAGAATCGCAAATTGGTTATCGATAGAAAGAATATCAGTGCGGATAAAAAAGATAAAATATCTTATTGGCCTTAGGAAGCAGATAAATGTACAGTTCTAATCTTGAACCTCATTCCGTAACATCCTGTAATGACTCTGAACTGTTGTTGGTGGATGTATTTACATCTGCCACAACAGTAGAATTATACATAATTCTTAATTATTGATAACGATGAATAATTATTTATTATTTAGGATGTTCATATGGACTATAGATATATGCGATATAATGATATACACGGTGCCATAAAAAACTTCCGATTATATGGACCTCTAAACGCCATTTTGTTCAACAATCGAGATGAGATCTCAGATTTAGTAATTATTCAGAGAGTGGGATTGTTTAAAGCAATAGAGTTCTCATGGTTACGGTGCCAGTGAAACAATTTTGAAAATTTCCAATGTCCACTAACACCCACTTTTTCCCTGCGAAAGTTGATCAACTAATTGAAAAACCGTCGACGGTGCTGGGTCGATACACGAATGACGAAAGTTGGCGATGTAAGACACTTACAAAGAAGAGAATTGTATGCCAGCCCAAGAGAGGAGAGCAATTTTTTTTTTTTTTTTTTTTTTTTTTTTTTTTTTTTTTTTTACCTAAAAGTTTTCAAGTATCCTACTATTAGTTTAACATTTTTACTGCTTGTTCCAGTGAATTAATGCGAATTGCGCCAATACACTTTCTGTGTTTACTTATTCTGAGTTGACTTTGGTTCTTTTCAATGCTCTTTTTTTTCCAAATGTTTTAAGTCGCCAATTTTTCGTCATACGTGTATCGCTCCTACGGCATGTATGGTTTTTCAATGTGCTCATCAGTTTTCACAGGAAAAAGTGGGTGTTACCACTGAAAAATTTCGAATTATTTTCACTGCAAACGTAAGCATGAGAGCTCTATTTTTTAAAACAGTTCAAGTCTCGAACGCACATCTCTGAATAGCTATTTATCTAAAATGTCATCTCGATTTAAGGGACAAAACAGCGGTTAGAGGTACTTATAACCTAAAAGTATTTTTACGACCATCCTGTATGTATGAAGCTATACACACGCGTGATGCTCAATATGATTAACATAGAAATCACCAATATATGTGCCTCATTTCGTAAAAAGCAGATTGATAAAGTAGAAACAACAATGGATCCAAAACCATATTTCCGGCACAGATTAGCGGAAAAGGGATGTATGATATAAATGTTGTTAAATCAAGTATTCTATTATATTAAAACAATGACATTATCATCCAGTAGTGTTTAGCTACAACACAAAGTTTGTAAATAAAATTGAAATGAAATTTCCGATACGTAAATTTCAATACTGCGCTTACAGATGGTGTTTCGATATTCCCTTCTGCTTAATAATTCATGCTCAACTGTATGTTCAGTATGTTCAGCTGGGGCTTAGTCGCTAAGCTCCATTCCATAAGATCACGGAAAGTGAAGCAGCGCCGGCTTGGTCAGTGCTTGGGAGGATGGAAACTTTTCTCGACTGGACTGCTGTGGAAACGCGTTCGCTAAAGGGCGTTCGTGCACATAAAATCTGTCCTGGCCCCAATGTCCCCCATATTGAAACGATACATCAAGGGGGTACCAATCCAGGTGCTATGTCTATCACCAGGAATTAGTTAAAAATTAGGAGACTGCTCATAGGGCGGGGGGGACACTGGTCCACCTAATAGGGGCTACCAAAGTGAAATGAACATCCTTAGAGGTCCTCGTAGTGGTCAACCTGCATCGGCCGCTGGCCCGACTATTAGGGGAAAAAAGCACTAAAATAAATGCCAAATAATTGCACGAACTGCTGGAACTTAAGAAATGTTTCTCTTTTTTTTGTGTGCGAAAATATGTCTTAACCGCTTTTATTTGAAAGTCAATGTCACATTCTGAGGGGCGTTTCGAAGAAAACTGGAACGTGCCCCGAATTTCAAGCAGCAAGAGCATTTGAACTGGAAAGGTCTAGGTGAAGAATGATTGATAACAGAGGTACCTGCACGCAATAAGATTACTTTTATCACGCAGTTCGCAGCTAAAAGTTGTGTCTACCACTCAAGAGGTTTCTAAGCAACATTATAAGCCGCGATACACAATATATCACTGTTAAATCCAAAATATTGTGTGCACTTGACTGGATTATCAATTGACTCTCGCTAGTGTATTATAAAGCATTATGCGATTCATAAAAGAAAAGTATTATTTTAGTTGAAAAATATTGTTTTTAGGAAAATGTTTTTCCATGAACATATTGCAACCCTTGAATATAAATTTTTTGATGCTTAGGGATCATGACTAATAAAATGTAATAATTTGCGTTCTCTAAACGAGCGGTTCCCAACCTTTTAACATTGTGCCGCTTCCCTCCCCCACAAGGATAGCTTAAGATGAGCCCCCTCCCCCTCCTCTCACATTCTTCAGCATACATACAGTTTTTTAATCCTCAACATGGGGCATTTAGTCACCTTTTCTACAACATAATGTTATCGGTAAAGTTTGAATAAACATAAAATTAAAGTAGATGTTTTGCAGCAAAAATAAAATGATTTTTTAAAACGTGCATTATCACGTGCACTTTACGTTTTTTTCACGCACTTCCAGCCGGATGGGAGCCACTGCCCTAAAAAGAAGCAACACAAAAAGCTTTGTTGAACTCAACTTTTTAAAATTATAGTTAAAAGTGAAATTTTCCATATACTATGACGAGATTAGAGACTTCATCGAAATGCAATAAAAAGATTTTATGAACTTTTGAAACTTCAAGGAACCATTAATGTGTACTCAATCAATCTCTTCCTACTCCCTTTCCTCCCGTCCCCTCCCCGCACTAATCTGTAATACGAAAATGATGAATGTCGAGTTTTGTGTATTGTTTTGTAAGGAAGTCCATAATGACTGAAAGAGTAGTGCAAGAAAATGGTAATGTGATTCAGATATATTATTAATTGTTCATGCTACGGTAGAACTAAATCTTTACGTTCATAAAAAAAAGTCTTCATAATGAAATACTTCTGTTACATTGCAATTTTTAAATCCAAGAACTTAAGATAAATCAAGTACAAAAGGCTGACTTAGCCGATCTTTTGACAATTAATATCCAATGCCAATTATTATCATAATGCCAATTATCAGCCAATCTCTAAATATTATCTTCACAATGAAATGGTCCCCATTCTTGAAGGTTACATATAATCTCTTGTTGATCCTTGTCCTCAATACACTCAAAACGTAATAAAGTATTGGACTAATTATCCATTCATTTCAGATGTAGTCCGATGATCGGCACGAAAGAGCACTATCCTGCTTGATAAATTGAGAAGGGATAATATTTAGAGAAAGTGTGATGGGAGTTTTACGTATTCCAGTCCTCTGCATGAGTAGGCTTCTTGCCAAATGTGCAAAAACTGTGTTAATCGGAACAGAACTGTAGTACAATAAAAGAGGTTTTCCCATGGTCTTATGTTACAAGAGTACGTTGAGCTGTATAGGAAAATCTGTCTAAGTGACATAAGTCATTGTAGACCTTATGGTGACCATACCATAAATACAGCTTCGCAACATACTGCTACAAACAAGTCTTGAAAGAATAGCTAATATTACTCAGGATTCATGAAACGTGTAAGCAATTCTTTTATTTTTACCCTCACGTTGTTCTGTAGTGAATCATAACTACAGCACAGAGTTACTTTTAACTATAATATGCAGCGCTATAATTACAAGTAGTTAGGGAAAGGTCGCCTATATATAGCATCGGACACATAATCTTCCATACTTTAAAATATTTTTGCAGGTCAGGTGGACAAGATTACATCTCGTATTTCTACAATCAAAACTTTTAAAACTCATTTGTTTTTGATAAAAATATCAACGCTTTTTTATTTACTCATTGTGTGCTTGTTTTTTTTTTTATTTTTGGTAAAAGCACCCACTTTGCCCGAATTTTATCTCTAATGTCTAACAGAGCAAAAGATTTCCATGAGAATGTAATTCTTTCTTACCAGCATTATCCGATAGAATCCGCAACAACTCTCTCTGATGCAACTGGAATAACATTAAAAACAATAGAAACTACGTACGTATAAGTAAAATTAAAGATATCTAAGACTTACGACTTAAAGATAACTAAAGTTTTTTACAACAATAAACAAAAGGAACAACTAATACTGATTTTTAGGTAAATCATTTTTTTTTTCAATGGCGGGCACTTGCCGATTAGACAGTGTCCAGTACGACGTTACACCGACTATTAGACATTGTCCACGTGCTGTTCGATACATTGTGGTCATTTCAATACGGGGACACCCAATGGACGTCCAACGTTACCCCCTTTGAAGGGACGGACAGGTTAACATCCATGCCCAAGCGAAGATTCGAACCAGTACCCAAGACGAGACAGAATGGTTATTAAGCCACTACACCACGTGGGCGGCTCAGGCAGAATATGACAGCCTGAAATCTTCGTTCCCTCAAAAAACAGCACTAAACACCCCAATTTGTTCTTATACATCAAAAACATACTGCCACTTGACGAAATGTAGTGGTATCTGAACTTCACCCTAGGCATGGACATCTTTACAAGAGCTGTTATCTCCAGCAAATATTAGAAACAAAGCTTGTCTGATACTGCCTAAACTTCTCCTATAAGTAATTGCAAAACAGTGTGCAGGTAAAAGTACCGATTTCTTTTTTCTTTTCATTCAGTGTATATTCCAGAAGAATTCCCATCATTTTCTTTCATGTTCCAGAAGAAAGCAATATTAAAAATAAGAAAAAAATAGCAAAATATAATTCGACTAACGCCAGTAAATTAAGGGCTTGTGACAGTGATTTTTAGAGTGTATAGGAACAGCTATTTTTAATGTGTAAAAACTATGGTATCTCTCTATTCTAAAAAAAAGTAAAGGCCGCTGTCACCGCTGGCGCTGTCAAAGCTTGTTGACCTAACTCCTCCTAAACCGTAGGGATTTGACTGAAAAAACACTCAAAAAACTGGTGTTAAACGATAAAGTAATTAAAAAACTTTGTAAAAAACACACATAAGAAGTAAAAGGAAAGAGGAGGGGGAGTTTGAGTTTCGACTTTGAGGGATTTGAGTTTCGACTAAGGTGCCCACAGATTCGAAAAATTCCGAGGAGCCTGCTAAGCTGATTTAAATTTCGAAAATCGAATTATTTTAGAAGATCTTAGTAAAAAACTGAAAAAATAAACATAATGATTGCCAGATTTGGCATAAAATCATTCATTCCTTTGCAACAAAGCGTTTCCAAGTATCTAGAATCGCGTGAAATTTACAAACATGAGTTAGAATTACGCCCATTTTACACCAAAATACAAACTACATGAAATAAGTAACTCAATATATGTTACACAAAGTTGACAATTTTCAAATAGTAAGTTTGCTTAGACAACAGGAGTTTTAGAATTAGCGATTATTCGTTTTTCCAAAACAGAATATGGGGACACCCAATATGGGGCTAATATCTTGATTACTCTTGATCACCCAACTAAAATCTTGAAAATGAAAAATAATTAAAATGTAGATTATTTTAAAGCCGGTTCTCGTCCAGCTGAATTATTTGCTACCAGTAGAAATATTTGGCGGCGTTAACTATGCCATTACAGCAGTTATAGTACACTTTGGATATTTGCTAGCGCGACGAGATGGCATAATTCGCGGTGTTAAGTACGCTAATCTGCAAACGATTATGTAAATGAAAATAGAGATAACGGTTTTCCGGTAACCTTAAATGAACTGTAAATATAGGTTGTGAGCATGTGTAAATCGCCAAATAATGAAAAGTCGTCATTGGTAGCAGGCTATTCTATCTGTTCCGTAGCTTTTATTAACTTTACATATACGCAAGTCGCCAAATAATGAAAAATCGCCATGAGTGGCGAATTCGCAAGGTGTCCAATAGGTTTTACATTATTGAAAATATGGCTGAAACAGATGTTCTGATTTTATTACGCTTTAGCTCCTAATTAATACAACTTTTGATTGGCAACATTAAATATCATTGTGTTTCTGAGGAGTGCAAATAATTTTTCCCGCGATTATAAGCGGAGTCCGCACTCCAGGTGGAGTATAGCTCAGGGCCCGTACAACACAGATTTCCATAACAAAATATCTTCGATGCAAGAACCAAGCAATGTGTAGCTCAGTAACATTCTATCTGATCCAATCTTCGGGTTTTGTCTGTTGAAGTTATGTCTTTTTTACGAATAAGCCTGATTAGGGGCCGAATGCCTCATACGAAAAGCGAGCGTAGCGAGTCTGGGGGCCTTGGCCCCTAGTGATATAAATTATCCCCAAATTGTTTATAAGAGACTGCTATTTTTTAATATTCATGTTCTAAGGGAAGATTTTTAAGGAAACATGTAACTCAGTTTAAGTATTTAACTACGCCTTTGTATATTTTTTAATGTTATTTAGTAAAATTATTTCTGAAAAGGAGAAAAAATTCTTTAATTTAGTTATAAAAATTGTGTACATAAAATTTAATTGAGATTAGTACTAAAAGGTGGAAAAGAAGGATTTAAAAATACTTTAATAGATCTCTCTCTCTAATTAAAGTTTCCTTCGTTTAATCCACGGATTTCTGCAGAATTAAATTATTTCTGAATGTACACGATCCTATTCAACTCATAATTAAATTAAAGCTTTTGCGACCGAGCTCGTAATTCCTTAATGCTGAATTAACCTTGTAATTTATTTCAGACAAATTTGCATTTTTGGTCTTCAAAAACGTTTTTGTAGAATGTTTTGATTTAAAAGAGTCAGAAAAGAGAAAATAAAAATTAAGTTACATTATAACTTCTGAGAATGTGAAATTTACATAATGTTTTTCTTACAGAATTAGCACATGATGAATATTAAATTAAAATATAAACTGAACATACGAACAAATTCGACTTTTTAAAAATCATTATTATTTATTCAATAAGAAAAATACATGCTTAAAGAATTTAAATATTTTATAGCAATTATTTTCATAATTCGAAGTTTTTAAAATTTATAAATATTTTATTTACTGATACGAGAGACAAGCATACATAAATAATAGAAAAATAGAATTAAAGCATGCTCTATATTAATATTTTTTTAGCTTCTAATTAAAACTATTTTCTAAAATTGTGGTCGTTCGATAATCCGAGCTAACATTGAAAGGCGATACTCAGATTACTAAAGTATTCGCCCACAGATGACGAGGGTATTTCCAAAAAGTAAAGCAGTAATTCCTTTAAGCAAAAACTTTATTCACGAAAGCCAATAGATAGAGGTGCATAACAAGGCATTTGGTACATAATGCTTTTCAATATAGCCTCCATGGGCATCAAAGCATTTGCTCCATCTGCATACCAATCTATTCAAACTGCGTTGAAGAAATCATGGCCTTAACCGCCCCACCAGTGGCATAGTGTATTGCGCACTGATCTGGAAGGCGGAAGGTGCCTAGTTCAAAACCAGGTCGCGTCCGCAGACCTAACCGTTCGGATTCTTCCGTGATTTTCTCCGAAACTTAGCATAAATACGAGTTAGGAATCCTTAGAAAGACCCCCATGGAGGGCACTCCATGGTCCTTCCATTGGCCTAGATCCCTCATGTAGATAATTGGTCTTCAAACCACAACGACAACAACAACAACAACTGAACAGTACCTTTTGACTATGGCGTCCTGCAAGGTGCATGTTCAACTGACCTAAAAGATGTAAATCACTGTTTGCAAGATCCGGTTAATAAGAATGATGTTCCTATACGTTCAATCGGACGCACTGTAGCCAGCTCGGTTTAGTGGCATTAGATTGGTGTGATACTCTGTTTTACTTAGACATGGAATTTCATCAGGTCTGGGCGCTAAACTCCGTTCCCATAAGAACACGGCAAGTGAAGCAGCATCCGGCTTGGCCAGTGCTTGGGAGGATCAAATTCCTCTCGTCTTGACTGCTGTGGGACCGTGTAAGCTAATGCAAGCTGGTGCACGTAAAATTCGCCGTGGCTCCAATCTCCTCCAAGTTGTTAAACGAAACCTCTGGGGATGCCGATTTCAGAGGATTTGTCCCTGCTCTGGAATTGGTTCAAAATTCGGAGACCCCGAGCTGAGTCGGACTTCCTCCCACTGGGGCTCATTAAAAATGGAAGCCGCCCCTTCTGCCTATCGCCTGCCTATATAGAGTATCTGGCACCGCCCCGCTGTTGCCAGAGGGCATTAGCAATAACAACAACAACAACAATATTTCATGCTTTCGGGGAATATGTACACTGTCGGAGCTCTTTTTAACTTATTTTTTGAACCCCCTACATATTATCGAATATAGGATATGTAAAACAAGTTATAAAATATCAGTGACTTAACATGTGGATTAGCTAGGCTATCTGTGAAGCCTGACAAATAACGCTTTTCATGACGAAAGAATTATTCTAACGTTCTGAAACCCATACATTTGAATTGTCCAAGAAGAAAGATCACCAAAAAATTCCGCTCCCCTTCAGTGACAAGTGAATCTTTACTCCAATCTCCTCCCGTAGTGAAACGGCGTAACTTTGGAACCCAACATACGCCTCTGCTACGGATATATGTAGCTCAAATAAAAATAATTTTATTTTTTATAAAACACTTTCTTCACAGTTTTTTTTTTAATACGATGCAAGAATAGTACTTCCTTCTACGGCATAAAATCCTCATTTGCCTATTTTAAGCACTGATTTATGAGCCATTGTAGTTTCATGTTTAACTTTCATAATAGATAGTATTGTACTCCTCAAAATTGAGTTATTTGGTTAATAATAATGAACGAGTTATTCGATTCATAGAAATCAAAGAAATCATTGTTAAATTGGTTACATTATCCCGTCTCTAAATTAAGCATTTCTTTTTACTTTCCGAACATGTACTATGTAAGGAAAGTATTGTAATCATGAAAAAATTCTAATTCGAGATTTTGGTGTATTAACACGTTTTGAGGTCTTCTGAATTCATTTATGCTATTTTTACTAGATGTATGTGTGTGTGTGTGCGCGCGCGCGTGTGTGTGTGTGTGTGTGTGTGTATGTGAGTGAACACGATAGCTCTTGAACGGAGCATTCGATTGAGCTCAAATTGGGTATATATGTTACGAACCATCGTCGCAAGACCGGTATTGATTTCGGTGTGTATAGGACTCATAGTTTTTCTACAGGGCTACGACAAAGATTTCTTTTACATTATGGCCTATGGGGAGAAATTCTTGAAAGTGCGCTAGTGTTTAAACGATACATTCGATTGAGCTCAAATTGGGTATACATATTATAAACCACCTTTATAAGACCGGTATTGATTTTGATGTGCATAGGACTTATAGTTTTTCTACAGGGCTACGACAAAGATTTCTTTTACATTATGGTCTATGGGGAGAAATTCTTGAAAGTGCGCTAGCGTTTAAATGGTACATTCGATTGAGCTTCAATTTGGTATATATATGTTTGAATTATTCATTGATTAAAATTTATTTAAATGCTTGGTAATGATCTTAATCGCAAGTGTTCGGAAAGTCGAGTGGAGTCACTCCAGATTTTTTTCAGTAGTAAAGGAAACAGAAAACAACAGACAAAAATGTACACGGGTATTCGAACGAAACGATACGATATCCTTTTCTCAATTAGTATAAAAACTAGTGACATATAAAACTAAGTCTACAAATTTAAGCTACTATAGCATTTATTTAACTCCAAAAAGTAACATCAAAAGTAAACTATTAGCATAGTTTAGTAATATGTCGGCCAAAACTTCTGTTTCCTTTTCACATTTGCACAAACCATGACCTGACTTCAATCGTAAGAAAAAGTGTGTTTGAGGCGGGTAAAGTCACTTTCAATTGATGTTGGGGTTTCCTGTCAGAAACAGATGTCGAAAACAGAAATTATATTCTCCAGACAACATTTAATCTTCTTATCTAGCATTTATATCGGTTTTTGTTGAGAACGTGGAAATAAGCTAAAATTAAACACATATTTATATTTAGATACGTGTCAAAGAAATAAACTGTTCAGAATGAAGAACTACAAATGTTAAGAAGGGAAATTTGTATGAGTAATAGCTTAGGAAATATTATTAGGAGTAAAAACATTTCGAAGTAGTTGCAGAAAATATTTTGACACCAACATCTATTTTGCTTGCGGAATCCTTTCAAACTTGACTTAATAATTTATCTTTGAATCAATTAATTTTTCTTTTGATAATAAAATTTGTAACTAAAAAAAAAAAAAAAAAAGAAAAATCCTGCTTATTTTTGAGGGAAATTGGATTTTATTTAAGTGCATAAATTAGTTCTGTACGGTTAATCCTCTTCAGTTTGTACGGTAGTAGAAGTAATTTTCTTGGCTTAAATTTTGACGCAGGGTCTGAAAGACTTAAATATGCATGACTACTGAGACTTTGATTTAATTTTGAAATATTTCTCTATATGAAATCTAATCTCTCTTAAAGATTACATAAATAATTAATAGGTGTGTTTATAATTAATGAAATTTTTAATTATAACTGATCAATTAATCATTTCTACGAACGTACTCAATGAACTGCAGAGTTTTCCTTATTTAGATTTAAAAGCAGGAGAGATTTGAACTTGAATTCATAATACATGTTTATGCTTCAGGAAAAAATAATTTGTGTTCGTTTAAATTAAATTTTCATAATTTCATTTCCTTCAAAATATGATTCTGATTACATTTTACAGATTACATTAATAAAAGTATAATTTTCTTTGTGTGCTGGAATAAAAAGTGTCCATATACAAGTAAAAATGAAGTTAATTACCAGTAAAATATTGTCAGCATTTTCGTAAATAAATATATCATAATTTTAAATTTATATCTTTCTATGGGCGTGTATGCATACACTTGATTATTCACCAGAATGGTTAAAAATTTAAAACTAATAAAATTTGTTTTTGATGAATTTCCATATTTTTTTCAAAATATTCAATAATTATTTTTACGGTTTTATATTCATAAAATAAATTATTATACATGATTACTTTCCTAAAACGCCTTTCAAGTGAACTAGAGAACATTTGTCAAAAGTGTTGATACCTAAAGTTTAGTTCTGAAAGCATTCTTAATGGTTTTTTAAAATCTGTATATTGTTTGTTCCATTAATTTAAAATGCATTAATTTCAAAGACTTCAAAATATTGTAACTGATATTTATTACCCTATTTTTATAAATGATACATTAATGACCGAAAATAAATTTCGAAGTGAAATATTGCAGCTCTAAAGTTAGAAAAGTTTGAATGCAAAGACATAATTAAAAAAACAAATAAAAAATCTGTATTTTAAAAAAATGTAATCCGCACGAATTACTTTTTTGAAGTTTTAGAGATTTTTAAACTTTGTGACAATGTACTGGCATGTAATTATTGAATTTGGTAAAACGAATAATTACTTGCTTGGAAATATGTTAATATTTTGAACTTTTACTTGCACAAAACACAAATTTAAATGTGAATTATGAAAATGGGCTGTATTTCAGTGAAAATGCTACACGTAGAGCGAAATACATGGGAATATATAATGCAAACTGTAGGCTATAAAACTAATTAAGAGCAGTGCAAAAATATTATAAATAGATGAGAAAGCATGCAAAGATATGATATACCTAGGATAAGATAATGCGATCCTAATAAATCTTAGAAATGCTCTACTGTCTTAACATCTACTCTGCTATAGTTTGTATAAATTTACATTACCCCATTCATATAGTGATGTACTTTAAATATGTCATAAAGTACACACATATATATGCGGAATTCGCGGAAACAGTAATAGTTTTCTACTGTTTTAATATTGCAATCTGTACCATGACTGATAAATGTTTTTCTTTTCAAAGAATTTATGAAGAACCTATTATTAATGATCTGAAACTTAAAATATCGCTTGTGTTTTAGAGGAAGCCATAAATCATAGAGTTGGATCGCTCAAAACAATACATATGCATTCAGATAAAATGATACCTATTGTAAACAGTACATTGTTTCATGAAAAGTCTTTGTATGAAATACAGAATATTTTTTGATCAGCAATTTTCTTCAATCACGTAACTAATTAAGACTTGATTATGTACGGAAATCAATTTTAAAAATAAAAAATAAAAATAATCAATTTATGTCTTACATTGTAAAAATTGAAAAAAAAATACTGCAGATCTTATTCAACGACACATTACAATTATTAGAGCTGACATCCTAAAATGTGGCCCGCAACTTTCCAAAGGTTGACCATACCTGCTCTATACCTTACTAAACTTAAAATATTGACATAAAAGTATTTGTTACTTTTCTTTAAAAATTTTATCAACAGCTAGAAGAATTAAACAAATTGGTTTGCATTTAGGAAAAAAAAAAAAAAAAGATGTGACTTCTGAAGCATTTAACTGAAATTTGTTAAATTATTGTTTTTCAGTTCTTATCTGTTTGCTTTAATCTCTATATAAATATTTAAATTAATCATTTCATCTGATGTTTCTTGAATTGATATGGAACAGCTTTAAGCTTACTTAAAATAACATATCAATGTAAATAAATACTTGGATTTTATAAATTTTTATGCTTTCTCAAACAGTTGCGATAGAAGGCGCTTGCTAGACAAATATTAATTTTTAGTATTAGAAAAAAGCTCTAAATTTTAATAGTTTTATTTTCAGTGAGTTAGAAAGTATTGCAACCTAAAAATTAAACTACTTTTCTGTCTACCAAAATAATAGATTTAGAAATGAAGCTAGCCTGGACATACATTATTTTAAGTATTGGATAAAATGTGAATTTTTGATTAAAAAAAGCACCGACTCACGAATTTTCAGGAATAAAAATACTGTGAAAAACACAAATTCGTGAAACTTCAAAGATTCTTTGGACTTTTTATAGATAATGGGCTTCAAAATATCGAATACCTTTTGTAATATGTTTAGTTTTTTAAAATTGATATCAGAAATGTGGTTATTTGGGCAATCAGAGATAACTATAATAGCAAACAAATGCACATTTTGAATTAACACGAATATTAACATGAGAAACAGAACAACAACCAAACGCCATCGTATGCAAAAACTGGACATTTTTCACAGGAGAGAAACCATGTGACGTAATTAAAAAAAAAAATCCCTTACTTCAGGGAATGTGCTTTACGTGATCATTAAAAATAAAGAATAATAAGCAGTTTTTTTTCCACAAGAAATGTATTGCATTTCAAAAACTGTCATTGGAGAAATTGTGACTCTTCTTTTTAAAATTGCGGTTTATATTTCCTAGCTAACTTATCGAAATATCACCCATGAAATAGGACTTAAAGATTCTTTTTTGAGCAAGAATTTATAAAAACTTATAAAACAGTATACCCTGAAAGATAAAAATGCACATTTTTGCATTTCAATATGCAGTTATTTTACAATGTTGCTTTTAATAATATATTTGAAGTATCAGTTCCAACTTGAACTATATTCATCAAAGTATGGATCTCGCCGAAATGATTAGCTTTTATTTTTCTTTTTAGAATAAAGTTGTGTTCTGAAACTGGGTAGCTAAAATACCTAGCCCACATACAAGAGTCATATTTTCTATAATGTGTTTCTCACACGTGTTCCAGTTTTATTTCACCTTGCAACACAAGTAGAACTGAAAATTGAACTGCATTTCCGTTATGATTTTTTTTTTTTCAAAATTTTATAGCCTTGTTTCAGACATTTTTATATACTCTCTGCAAATATTTACACGAGTACTGCTTTTTGATGCACAGAAATCATGGAGTAGTTTTAATACTCGTTCTATAACAAGTTATACAGTATTTTTGTAAGGAATGGTGTTGATTATTTTCTCCAAAAAGATTAGAAAAATATATTTATAATGATGATGATGATGATGATGATGATGATAATAATAATAATGTAGTTAAGAGAGGCACAGTAATGACACTTAACTGACGAAACAAACATTTAATTAACACTACATACATTTACATAGAAAGCAATCAATGTACATCCAACTTAACGCCGTTCTCCATTCTTATAAGCACCGTTACAAAAGCAGTTCTACTGCACATCTTCAGCTTATATAATCACGGACAAAAACAAAACCTTAATACAAGAACTTACATCACATGATTCCCAAGGATAATAGTAAGCAGTGTTTTGTCCTACAAATAATAATACACGTAAGAAACATTTCAATGCATATTTAATAATTTGCGATCTCTAAAATTAGTAATTTCCAAGTTCCAGGTTTAAGAAGGAGCGAAAATAAAGCTTTTATAAAGATAAATAAATATTTGATAATTAATATAGAAGATTTAATAGTGAGAAATATTGTATCACACATTACTTAAAAATGAGGATTTTAAGCGATTTCAAAAAATCCAAGGTCAAGGAAAATCACATATTTCATAATCAAAATTTCAGACTACTATTTTAGTATAAAATTAAAGAACAAAAAAGAATCATTTTCCAGTATAAATTTATTTTTATTTGAGAAACCTTGATAAGAAAAAAAATATGCTTACGTTTAAAAATATGCAGTTAAACAGTTAGAATAGATGGAACGGGAAATTTCTTGTTTAAATGGTACATGAATATTTTTATGTTTCTTCATATTTTTCCAGCTAAAATTTTAAAATCTTCTTGGTGTTACAGAACCTTGCCACATAGAGGTAAAAACAAGCAGGAACAAATGCTCCTATATTACTTGTTGCAAATA
The DNA here is from genome assembly GCA_038373885.1 of Cheiracanthium punctorium. Classification (NCBI taxonomy): domain Eukaryota; kingdom Metazoa; phylum Arthropoda; class Arachnida; order Araneae; family Cheiracanthiidae; genus Cheiracanthium; species Cheiracanthium punctorium. Next base: position 170,177 of record JAWZYV010013304.1, read on the forward strand.
GAGGTCTGCGCCGCCGCGCCACGCCGCCGCTGCCGTGTTCTAGGCCGGCGCGCCGACAAAGAACGCCGACTGTATGCTGCAGCGTTCAATCGGCTTCAAAACTTTTTAAAAAGTTGTACCTAAACTTTCAATTGCTTATTTTTTGCTGGATACCTCTTAACCTTTTACTGACTAATGTTTCCAATTGAGAACTTCAAATTAAAAAATTTTTGAAAATTTAAATTTTATCAATATTGACTTGAAAAAATAGCAGATAAAGTTCAAAGATGACTTGATTGTTTCAAACGCAAGTTACATTTCTCTCATTAGTGGGAATCTAGAAAAACATCATAAAAATAGCCATTTTCATAAATTTTTACAGAGCTATCTGAAGGTTTTAGAGCACAGATTTAAGCTACCCATTACTATATCATAGCTGCCAACCGTTCCGATTTTATCGGTACATTTTCCACCACTATTTTTGAACAGTTTTATTTTAAATTAAAAATATCGACTTGTTTCAAACTAAAATTGCCGAAGAAAAATTAGTGGTGGGCAGGGGTCGAAATTGGCGGTTGCCGGTGACAATGTGATTTGTAAATAGGCGAGTGAAACCGCTTCTTTCTAGAAATACTACCTGCCATCTTTGGAAGAATGTAATATGAGAGGTGAATCGATAGGTGGAGCCACTTACGTTACTTAGCTTTTTTTAAGATTCACGATTTAAATTATTTTTTTTATAACAAGACCTCTTAACAAATACTGGTGTTGGAATGTAAAATTGAAAAAAAAATTGTATAATAACACACACATATAATAGCACATTTCAAATGAAAAACCAAATCTACTAAATTTAGAGCTCATGATAAAGGTGCATGAAAAACTTAAAATGATTTCTTTTTTAATAAAATATATTGGAAATGTTAATGTCCATATTTTTATGGTATGAGTATAAAATAATCTGATGTATTCATAATCAGTTGTTAATTTATAGTGAGTTTTAGCTAAATTTAGTAGCTTTGTTTTCTTATTTAAAATCTATAAAGACTTAAAAACAAAGTTCTGCAACAAAATCTTTTAACCTTTTTAAGTGGAGAAACTATTTTATGTATATGTATTTCATTTTAAAAAAGTTGGAGAGGGTTTGGATTGAAAACAATTTTAAAAATACAGTCATTATTTGTTTTAGATTTTTTAAATCGAACTAGAGGAGGAAAACATATGAAACATCCAAAAATGGTATTTATCAATAATGTGTGTTATTATACAGTTTTTATCAATTTTACATTTTAACACCAGTATTTGCTAAGAGTTCTTCTTTTAAATAATATTAATTTATATCGCATATGTCTTAGGATAGGTAGGCAAAGGCAACGTAAGTAGCGCTGCCTATCGTTTCACCTCTCTCCTTGAATTATTCCAAAGATGACATTCAGTGTTTATAGAAGGCGGTGGTAAAACAAAAATTGAGTTGCCCCTCGGGCAAACAAGAAAAACAACTATTCCCATCTTTATTCCTTAGCTTGAAAATGCAGTTTCCTATTCCTATTTTTATTCTGAACTTCTTTCTATTTCTATTTTCATTTCCGAATAGTAATTTTATGAAAAAAGAGTTGTCAACTTATTTTCCTTCTAATGGCCGCACGTTCTTAAAAAAATTTTGTACAGCGAAAATTTTATGAGCAAGAAACTTCATTTGTGGGCGACCAAAATAATTTCAGTGATTGCCCAATGGAAAACCGAAAAAAATCACAAGATTCTACCCCTGGTGGTGGGAAATGTTCCGATAAAAACGGAACGGTTGGCAACATGGGCCCGGCACAATATTACCCAGTGGGGGGGGGGGGGGGCAAAGACTACTTCAACGTATGGTAACCATGATAGAAAGAGCAAAAAAGCAAGGGAAAACACTTCATACAAAAATCCAGGGGAGGGGCATTGCCCCCCTTGCCCGGCGCCCATGGTTGGCAGCTATGCTGTATTGCCTTTTTGAAACCAATGTAAAAGTTTGTCTGAAGACATTCGTCAGAAATGATCAATGCTCACAATTGCGAACACAGGTAAAATTGTATACAATTTTTCCCTGTTTAAATGACTAATATCCTTTAATTAACGCATTAGAAGGCAAAATAATCAAAAAGCGAATTCAAAATATGGCTGTATCTGAATTCGGTCTGTAAAAGGTTAACACTAGTAACTTGTAAAGATACCATTTAAATTTTTTGAGTCAATGGCGTAATTTGATTGCTTTAATAACTGCTTAAACTTTGCTTTATACCTCAAAAGAACATTATAGGTTTGAAATTGTTCATGAGAAGGTTGTGGTGAAAAAAAAAAAAAAAAAACGTTTAAAAGCAAATGTATCAATTGTACACTAACAGCTAAATGAATCGTGAATGTGCTATAAGAGCAATATAAACCTATCCGATTTTAATAAAATCTATTGTTTCAGTTTTGCTGTAGAAATGTTTTAAAAGTGCACCGAAATGGCAGGCTCATACTCTGGAGTCCCACCACTGGCCGAGCGCATAGTGTTCTGCACTGGGAGACGGAAGGTGCCTGGTTCAAACCCAGGTCGCGTCCGTCAGCCTAACCGTTCGGAGTTTTACGTCGTTTCCTCCGAAATGGGACTGGTATGGAATTGTTAGAACCCCTTAGAGACCCCACGGAGAGCACTCTACACCTCGGTCTAGAGCCCACGTGTAGCTAATTGGCCGTAATCCCACAACTACAGAAAATCATATTCAAGACTAGTTTTCATAGTCTTAAAAAATCTTTTAATGTCAATTTATACATAGGTGTTTGTGTGTGTTTGTACGCATACACCCATTTTCATTATGCTCTTTTTCAAAAAAATTTCCACGCCGCGGCTCGCCGCCGCCGCCGGGTTTCTGAGGTCGTTACGCCGCCGCCGAGAATTTACGTGCGGCGGAGACCTCTAGTTGCAAACTACTAACACAACACCCAAGTTTTTTCTTTTATTTAAAATACTTAATTTTTCATTTTTTGTAGAAAGGAAAAAGCGCGCTTGAAAATAAAATTAAGTACAGGTGCAGAAATTTCTCTTGTTTTTTAAAGTACAGCGTGAAAAAGACACATAGATAAATGTAATATGGTAAATAAAATACATTGTTTAATTGAATTAACAAAAATGTCTTGACTAAAATTAAAAATAAATATTAAAAACTGCATTTATTTTTAATTAAAAGAAAACAAAAGACCGTTTTTACTTCCTTGTACGTAGTATAAGGAAGTAATGTGATCCCGAAAAATTTTGGGGGCCAAATTTCGACATAAAAACCGATTTTGACTACGTCTAAATTTAATTTAAAAACTTTTTTCGATGCATCTCATCGTAGGCTAGCATGCACGATCATATTAACGCGTCTGCAACTCATTTTGACCAGTGGCGAGTCTACTGTGGCCAGTTTTTCCATGCCGTCTGTACGTACGTACGTATGTATGTAACTCGCATATCTCAAAAACTATTGGTCGTAGAATGTTGAGATTTGATATTTAGGATTGTTCTATGATCTAGTTGTGCACCTCCCCTTTTGGTGGCAATCGAATGGATAGTTTATGTACAGGACCGCCCAAAAGATTCGAAATACATTACGCTCTATGGGCCGAAATTCATTAAACTCGCCTAACTCAAAAGCTATTAGGCGTAGAATGTCGAAACTTCATATTTTGGATAGTTGTAACATCTAGTTGTGCACCTCCCCTTTTGGTTCCATTCCACTGGATAGTTTATCTACAGGACTGCCCAAAACATTCGAAATACATTACACTCAATGGGCCGAAATTCATTAAACTCGCATATCTCAAAAACTGTTAGGCGTTGAATGTTGAAACTTTATATTTAGGATTGTCGTAACATCTAGTTGTGCACCTCCCCTTTTGGTTCCATTCGACTGAATAGTTTATCTACAGGACCGCCCAAAAGATTCGAAATACATTACGCTCTATGGGCCGAAATTCATCAAAGCGTTTTTTAGAGGTATTGGGCTATTTCAAACGACTCAGAAGTGATATATGCTGTAAAGAGTTAGAAAATGAATTTCTCCATTAAAAAAACTGTCTTTATCATTTATAGTTCTGCTACAGGAACACTCAAAAGATTTCCAATACATTACGGTCAATAGCAATTTTAGGGGCATTCATCCATTTCAAGCATAATACCGTCCTACCACATAAGTTAGGTAATGGTCCGACCACGGTCACGTGTCTCCCTCAAGAACTATGCCAAAAGTCGCCAAGCTTGGCGACTTTTGGTGTACGTGTGTGCATATTTAACTCTCAAATCTCAAAAACTATTATGAAATTTCATATATAAGAATGTTGTAACATCTAGTTGTGCATCTCGATTTTTGGTTCCAATCTACTGGAGAGTTTATTTACAGGACCACCGAAAAGAATTTCAGTACCTTAATGTCTATGGACATCTTCATTATAATACAACTGTAGACAGTCATTGTTTGGTACATACCCAAAATCTCGCCGTCTGTCCTCGACCTTGGCGAGTTTTGGCGAAATATCGCCAAATTTGGCGATAGTCAGTCATTTGGTCCATGCCCAAAGTATCGCCATTTGTCATCGTTCTTGGCGAGTTTTGGCGAAATATCGCCAAATTTGGCGATAATCTGTCATTGTTTGGTTTATGCTTAAAATCTCGCCAAATGTCGTCGACATTGACGAGTTTCGCCGAAATATCGCCAAATTTGGCGCCAAAAATTATTTCCTATTTTGTATAACTCTAAAACTTTAACCAATAGATTTTTTAACTTTGTATTTAGAACTATTGTAATATCTAACTGTTTTCAATATCTTTTTTGACAGCAATCGACTGAGAATTTATTTACATGGTGAGCCAAATGACTTTAAATACATTGAGGTGTATAGATGCATTCAATTCATTGAAAGTCTGGGGTCAATGACTACTTTGGCTATCCCCAAAATCTCGCTGACTATCTCAAGTTTGTCGGCTTTTGGTGAAATATCGCCAAATAAAGTGTCAGAAGGAAATCTTTCAAATTGAACTCAGCTTGGCGATATCGAAATATTTGGCTAGAAATCGCTAAACCTTACTATTATTGATATTTTATCTCTTTCAAACAAATAAATTTAGAGGAAGTGCGTCGAAAATATTTTTGATCTAATGGACGTGCAAGGAAGTCATGTGTTGGACACATCAGATTTTTTTTTCATTCAGCCGTGCAAAACCAATCTAATACAAATTCACTTTTTTTTTTTTTTAACCACAGATTTATTGTGATTATTTGTAAGCTTTGAATACAAATTTGCAGATGCATTTAAAATTCGAGAAATTTATAAAAAACAAATCTAAACAGGTATTCGTGCACTTAGTAATTACATTAGAGCTATAAATAAAGAAATACTTCTTTTAAATGAAAATACTTATTTACAAAAAGGATCTGAAGTTATTGAGCTTAAACTGGCAGCTATGTAACACGGAGATCAGCCACCTCACGTATTGTTTAAAAAAAAAAAAAATGCAGAAAATACCTAAAACGCAGAATTCCGCGAATCCACCGAAGATTCTCATTCCTGATTATAATTACACTAATATTCAATTATTTATCTTCTTGTATACTTCAATTTAAGGGTATTCATTAAAACGATATTGATTTTTTAATCTGGCACAAAAAAATTTTTTTCATATTCTTTGGATCCGTTGGGCTTTGTTTTTTTTTTTTTAATGAAAAGCTTTAATGTTGTTTTGAAGTAGTATTTATGTAAAATTGGATGAGAAAGAGAAATAAATAAGCTTAGTAACGTTTGGTTCTATTAAGTTTTCATAAAATCATTTGATACTTGATTTAACGAAACCAAATATTTCCTAACTAGAAAAATCTATCATGTAAGGTTCGCTAAGATCTATTAAATCGTTAAGAAATTTCGAAATACAAATAATAATAATAATAGCAGAAAGTTAAAAGATAAAAAAGTGACTTTTAAATACTGAAGAAATCACCAAATTTAGCAAAAGAAATAATCTCAATGTTTGAGTTATTTTCAATTTGATGATTCATGAATGTCGTTGTGTATTGGGGAAAAAAATGGAAAGTTATTGAATGCTCTTATATTTTTGAATAAGAAATATTTTGCCATACCTGAAAAAAAAAAAATTCGAAATATATCAGTTTTTAGAAAAATTTCAATATTGCAGTACGGTGAAAGATTTCATTAATATAAACCTCAAAGTAATATCAACTAATTCACAATCCTGTCTCAGATTTCATTTCCAATATCAAATTTTGAATGTTCGCAGTTTCTTGAAATATAAGAAAACAGAATTGCAAGCAGTATTTTTTTTTATTTATCGTCAGAATTTGTTTAATGCTTTACATGTCATGTTTCTTCAACTATACATTTTGCTGGAGGCTTAAAGAGGAAGATTACAATTCCAATATCCTCCAAATAATAATTCGAGAAAAAGTATATATGCCTGAAAAGTAAGAAATAGTTCATTTTTATGAATGATTTCGAAAAATATTCTGATGGAAAAAAAAAAAATAAAAATAAAAGAAAGAAAGCATTCCTTAAGACATATATCGTTCATATCATTTTATTTTTTTCAGTTTTGCTTTCGATGTAAAATGATCAGAATTAAAACGTGCATCACATTTAACTGATTACTGTGATATATAATTTCCTAACTAAGTATTTCAATTTCCGGAAAAACTGACAACTGATTGAGAAGTTAACTTTTAAAAGACATTAATGTTTCTTACTTTATAAGTGAAGAACTTAAAAGTCAAGACAGATACTGCAATCTATCTCAGATGCGCGTAAATTTTTAAAAATTAGCTATATACACTCCCATGTAGTACATTTATTTTAAGAGTTAAGTGATTTTTTAAATATTCCCAAACAAACAACTGAGTTACAATAAGCATAGAATACTAGTAAGTGATAGAATTGACAAACAGAAGATTGTGAAATCTTTGTAGCTATAAACTTTCTGGAATAACCTACATGAACTTTTCGGAAATACAGTCTGGAAAGATGCTCTCTCTGAGCTGACTCAACACACCAGGACGTTGCTGTTGCGGCCTTTCGTTTGGCTACTCAACATGATTGCTTGGTGGCTAATCTCCACGGTGTCGTACTCAAACCGGACATTTATTAACCCTTTAACACGCAGTGCTCCCGCTCTGGGAACATCAAACTCTGACGTTTTGAACGTCGCCAGTCACGAAAAATAGATTTGATTCCTATAAAATAGTTGCGGGTGACATAGCTCCACGAGAATCCTTTACTTTTTATCACGTCATTTCCCGTAATAAAATGGTCGCGATTATTTTTAACTGCACTGACATCTGCTGAAAAATGGAAGAATGCGAGAACAGCTGGACAGATTGCCCAATGCTGAAAAAAGGGCAGCCGTTGCCATCACTCGACTTAACTACCAGCAAGATGGCGAACGATCGAAACGTTCATCGCGTGCCACAGATCTAGAGACCCTTTTTTGAGGACAGCTGGCTGCCCTTTTTCAGCATTGGGAAAGGGTTGCGTCTCAAAGGGTTAAACGTGTTCTGAGCAGACCTATGGTGCTCGGAGTGGATATCTTTCCCGCCAAATGTTTTCACCCCAGTAATAATTGAAAAGAAAAAATAAAGGCCAATCCGAATAATCATAGATCTACTTTCGTAGCGACCATTTCAGTCCACAAAATCATAGATTTGATTGCTACGGGTTGAGAAAAGCTCCTACAATAAGGAAGTTGTTTTTGAAGAAATTTCAATATATTTTTAAGGCTAATAAATTACTATTATTGAGAAATCTATATTGAAATAATTGTCAAAATAAGTACTTACAAATACTTTTTAAGTGAAGTAATTTTGAATTATTTCATAGAGTATTTTCTTTTAATTCAACATTAAGAATTAAAGAAAAAAATAAATCGTTCTATTTTTAAAATATTGAGGTAAAGATGCTGAAAGGTTACAAAAAAAAAAAAGAAAAGAAAAGAAAACTATGTTTAGAAAATAGTAATATATGAAAAAAAATCCCTCCGTTAGCAATAAAAATCGAGGGACTTTTTAAAAATATTTTATGTATTGCAGATGTTTTACAAAACAAACCATAAGGATGCTACAGAATGTGATTTAATCACTTCTCTCTCTCTCTCTCTCTCTCATTCTCTGAGCATTTCACTAATTTTCCAGCTCATCTTTAATTTCTATTCTTTAGTTTAATACCAAAAGATATTTGAACGAAATCAGAATTTAAATCATGTGATCAGAACCCGATCAAGACAACTGTGCGCCCTGGGCAGAAGAAAAAAATTGGGCCCTTTGCAATAAACCCCCCACCCCCCTTTAAAAAAAAAAAAGCAGATTATGATTCGTTTATATTGAAAGTTTTGAATATTTTAACCCTTCCAAACATAAATTTTGTTTTAAGTAATCTGAAATAAACGAATATAATTACATGATGTCAAAGAAACATAGTTAAACGTTACATCAAAATACTAAATCACAGTTTCTAACATGTACGGAATACAACTACTTTTAAAGTCATTTTTGTAAATATTTCTTAAAATAACGAATAATTCAAAAATTTTGCTATTTTTTAATGTTAAAAATACTCTTCACAAAATGTGGTTAGTTATTTTCCCACATATTGGTATGCTATACCGAATATAGAGCATTTCGAAGAATTAAAAATAAGTTTGAATTAATTTATACAAATGTAAATTTGAATTATTTTCATTGTTCATACTTTATAGTTAAAAAATAGTTTAACTTTTGAAAATTTTTTTATCCTTTGTAATTTTATTGTAAAATTATAAAAGTGCCAATAATGTAAGATTTTTGGGCCCTAAAATCTGTGGGCCCTGGGCAGTTGCCTCGTTTGCCCTGCCAGTAATATGGCACTGCATGTGATGGCACTGCTCGGTGCAAGTTAAGCCACTGAGAAAGGAATTTTCTTTAAGGACTATTAGAAGATAAATAGATTACTTACAGGGTGGGGTGGGGAGCTTCTTTCAAATTTAAAGGTTCCTTAAAGAATCCCCGAGCCAGGATTTAATTTCTAACAAAAACGTGCAAGAGTGCTAATTTATTGCATTGTAAATTACAACATTGAATCATTGAGCAATGCAGTACATTTTTGCTAATCACAGTCATTTTGTGCAATGTAATAAAATTAATATAAAAAATGATACAGCCTATTACAATTTTGAATTTAATGAAAAAATTCATTGTAAAAAGTACACGAGCTGAGAATTCATGCAAATTAAGCTCTGCCATGGACTGATTGACTGAAATTATAATGGATTGAAATAAGTAATCTGAAGACCTAGTCTTCTAAAATATAGCCAAGGGCTTATACAAGGATTTAGAAACGACTTTCGAAGCCTTGAAAAGAAGATTATTATCTTTTTTTTCAATTCTGAGAGAGTCAAAACGAATACCATTTTTTTTTTTAAGAAAAGAAATATGAAAGAGAAGAATTACTTTAACGGAAAACTATGATGTGAACATGACTGCCCTTGTACGTCGCTTAAATTATACACTTTTTTGATGCACTTCATTTAAACATATTTAACAGATAGAACAGCAACCATAAACACAAAATTTCAACATTCTACAGCTACATTCAAAGTATTTTGTGTGGTCCTGTAAATAAACCATTCCATAGATCAATTAAAACTGATAATACATAGAAGGTGCCTAAACCAGATGTTATACAGCAGTTCTAAATTCAAAATTTCAACATTTTACGCTTGACCCTTCTTGCTCAAAGCCTATTTTGTTCGAGAGAACCAGCAACTCGAGACGAGTTAATCGACCCCGTCCACTGTCTGCGGAGCATAACAAACCCCTTTTTGTAAATAGTAATTTTCGATTTAGAATGTTGCAAAATTACTGCGTTTAGCGCGTGAGTTGATGAACTGAACTGAAAGTCGATGTTAATGGAGCACCTTAGCAAATCGCTTTACCTCCATTCAAGTAATGGAATATCAAGTGGTACTTTATCTTGAGGTAGTGGAGGGGGGGGCGAACGGCCCTGATCAGTACAGATCAGAACGATGTCGGGTAGCGATGTCGGGTAGCAACGGCGAGGTAGCACCGACGATCTTGAATCTCGAAACGCTTGAGCCGAAAAAATCTCGAAAACATGACTGGGCTGGGCTCGTCGGCGAAACTAGAAGTCATGGAATGTTCACATGGAATGAGGACATGATGAAAAGCAAAAAAGAAGCAAAAAGGTCCAATTCAATATGGTGGGGTACGACTTGAAGCTATCTCGTCGGGTGGAATAACATCAGGATCGGAACTTCGACGGAACTGCGTCGCCGAAAAGCTGCCACTAGCGCGAGACGAAGACATCGCAGATGATTCAGAGAACGGCGGTCCACTTTCCTTGTCCGAGTGCTGTTACAATCAACCAAATCTTTCTTGATATCACATGTCGCCACAGGCAGTCTGCCACACTCAAGTCTAGGAACTTCAGATGAGGATAGTCCAACCGAGAAGAGAGGCCTCAAAAACCTTCAGACACCGCCAAGTATGATCTTAGAACGAGTCAGATGTTAAAGAGAAGTTTGAAAAATAATCCAAGTATACGGCGGAGGGTCCACAACGAAACATCTTCACAGGTTCTCATGTCGGTACGCAAAAGGCAGTGCACCTCCTCAAACACCCCCGATAGCATGCCACAATCTAACCCGTACTGTTTTGAAAAAAACATTTTAAAAATATACTATCAACAAAAAGTGGTTAGTTATATTCCGCAGATGTTGAGAGTTACAGGTTTACCGTATCACATCCAATGGTGAGTGAGAGGCACCTCTCGAGTGAAAAGGGTTAATAGTTTTTAAGTAATGCGAGATTAAACAATGAATGTCCATTGACTTCACTGATCTTTTGAGGGACCCTTAAAATAAATTGAATGAATGAAAAAACGACATAGGGAAAAACTTCCACAGAAGTATAATTTTCATTGGCAGACCCAAAGGAGGGGGGAGGAACAGGGCTCACGTACACCCACATAACAAAGCAGATTTAGACTTTAAAAGATTGACTTATTTTGTAAATAGAAATGCATTTATAAGGAAACGCATTTATCGTTGTTTCCGGCATCGTTACTCCCACTGGGGCGCACGCATTCAAAAAGCTGAATGGGGAAGTAACGATGGACACAGAAGGAAATTGCTCAATTGTCCAGTGCGCCAAATTTAGTCCAGATCCAACAAACTTTCTAGGCACCTATAACGAATGAACATGCGTACAAACATACAGACAGGAAAAATCTCCCTCATATTTTATATATTTAGATTATTGCATTATTTGGATGGGCTTTAATAATACTGATTTTACTTAATATTAATTTGAGGTAGAAGTAGACCATTGATAGGGAATCGGACTATGCATCTAAGAAAAACATGTACACACGATGAATGTACCCGTTAAATCTACAGAATTATCTGAATTGTCAATTCTGGTTCTTGTTCAACAAAATGAAATAATGGACAAATTATAATGAATTTAATGAATTAAAGTATGTAACGAGTTTAATTATTTCTTTAATTATTTTCAAGAGAAAGTGCTTGTTTATGTAAAAATCAAAAAGAAATTATGTTAATGTCTAATCTACAACAGAACACGTATTATTTGTTTGAATCATTTTGCACTTTAAAATTCCGTTATATTTTGATGCCAAAAGAAATAATAATTAAAAAAAAACTATAGTTTAGAAAAGTTTTTTTTTAAACTTTATTTATTTATTTATCTGCGTATGTATGTGTGTGTGTGTGTGGGGGGGAGTCATGCAAAAACGGATAAAAAGTATTATGATTTATCTGGAAGCATTTAAATTATCTGGAAGCATTTAAAATATAGTCAAATAAATGAAATGAAAAAGACATTTAAAGAGCATTTAAAGTGATACACATCACTAAAAATAAAATAATTTTCAGATTTAATTTTACAGCTTAGTCGAAATACTTGGTAAAAAAAAATAATGAGAGCTTTAAAATATTAGTTTTTTTTTAATCTAAAACTTCTTTTTAATTTGTCTTGTTATTGTGAAAAGGAGTAAAACGTGAATGTGGCACAATTTCGGTAAGATGATTTAAGTCATTAAAAACTGGCCAGGAATAAAACTAAACTAAAAAAAAGTAGTTTTATTATCATTATTTATTTATTAAGTTCACAAATACTTTCAAATCTAAATATTAACTATTTAATACTCCTTTTAAACATTGATTCTATCAATTATGTAGCTGAAGATGCTCTAATTCTCACACAATAAATTTCATGTGGATTGGTCTGACGATGTGAATTTGCATACGGTTTAAACAGACAAACATACAGGTTTCATTTTTATTTCTGAGAATATTCATTTTAAGGTAATCTAAACTATAGAATTGACAATTGATTTGCACTTATCTTACCATAAACACCTTGGGTTGAATGCAATTTGGACAAATTTCGCATGTAAAGTTCAGAAACTTTCATACTCTGACTTAATACTTATTTAATTATTAAAGTTTTAATTTAACCCTTTGAGGCGCAACCCTTTCCCCAATGCTGAAAAAGGGGCAGCCGTTGCCATCGCTCGACTTAACTACCAGCAAGATGGCGGACGATCGAAACTTTCATCGCGTGCCACAAATCTAGAGACCCTTTTTTGACACAGCTGGCTGTGCCGCACAGCCAGCTGTCGTCAAAAAAGGGTCTCTAGATTTGTGGCACGCGATGAAAGTTTCGATCGTCCGCCATCTTGCTGGTAGTTAAGTCGAGCGATGGCAACGGCTGCCCTTTTTTCAGCATTGGGCAATCTATCCAGCTGTTCTCTCATTCTTCCATTTTTCAGCAGATGTCAGTGCTGTTAAAATTAATCGTGACCATTTTTTTTACGGGAAATGGCGTGCTAAAATATAAAGGGTTCTCGTGGAGCTATGTCACCCGCAATTTTTTTTATAGAAATCAAATCTATTCTTCGTGACTGGCAACAGTCAAAACGTCAGAGTTTGGTGTTCCCAGAGCGGAAACACTGCGCGTTAAAGGGTTAAGATAAAACTGAACATGAACTTTTGTCAAGTAAATAAAAACATTAATAATAGGGTGGATCCAAGTGTATGTGTGTGCGTGTGGGGGGTAAGGGTAGGGGCATTGGTGATGGTTGTGGCAATCGATTCCCGCCCCCCTCCCTCCTTGAGTAATTTTGACTTAAGTCTGTCGATTTGATACAGATTTTAACACACATTTGAATCTATGTTTATTCTATTTTCTATTATCTTTGAAAATGCACAACGGAGAAGGATCCCTTCTGTGACCAATTTTGCTTCCAGGTGTAGGTCGTTAAATGCTCTTTTCGGAAACCATCAATTACGCAAACGCAACGCATTGATGGGTTCCAGCAATGGAGCATTAAAATACCCATTCTGGTAAGCAACACTGGTCAGAGCAGGGGTGCGTTCTCCGCTGCGCGTTTTCAATAATGACAGCAAACACGATAAGCATATGTTCAAGATTGAAAACGAGTTGTAAGAAGGAATGACCCAACTCTGATAAGATGCTCTGTCATACAAACATTTATTATTAGTACTATTAATTATTACTTCATTAATTTTTCAATCGTTATTCCGTTAATTGCATTTTTTAAATAAGTTATTATAAAATGATAACTATAATCATTTTTTTATTTATGAATTAATGTTATATCATATCATCCCTCCCTTGATACTTTAAATATTCCGAATCTGCGCTGATAGTAACAAGTATTTAAAATTTTTAATGTACCGTCTGAGCCTTTCATGAATCTAATAAAGTGCAATTTTCTTATTGGTTATGCGAAAAATATGTACATATAATGAATTTTGAACGCACCAATGTTTTTCTCCTTTCCATCTCCTCATTCATACTGCAAGAACACCTCCCCCCCTTTCTTTTTTTTCTTTGTCTGAGATACCTTGTGATTGATTGATTGTGTATGATTATGGCAACGCTACACTAGGGCGATCTGCCAAGGGGGGTGTGTGCCTTGGTAGGAGGACTTTCTAAGGGGTTTTAACGCGTATTCACGTTACATCTGAAGAAAACCTACCAAAACTCCAGACCGCTAGATCAACAGCCACGCGATGGGACCCGAACCCGGGACCTTCACACTTCGGCCATCTACCATTTTCAGTGGCATAACCACTGTGCCATGGTGAGGCTGAGATACCTTGTGATTTACTTTAAAGTTTTACAGCTAGCCCTTTTTTTAATGCTTGAAAATCAATCCATTATTAGAATACTAAAAGAGATTCTAAAATATACACAGATAGATAAAATTGCTTATTTTAAACACTTTATTATAATTGGGAATCGGCCGTAAAATAGTTTTTAAATAAAAATAAAATTTACAGTGACTTTTTGCTTGATCTGATTTTCACTTCACCTTATTTATTGAAAATAAATAATAGTAATCAACTGTAATTTGTAGACTAAAATGGCCGCTACAAAAGTAGATCTATATTTAGTCGGATCTGCCTTTTTATTTCTTCTTTTCAATTTTTACTGATAAAAGCATGTGACGGGGAAAATGTCCACTCCGAGCACCCTTAATGTGATTTCGCTCTGTGAGACCTCTCTTCAAAATCAAGAACCTATTTCTTTTCATTTGTTTTGTGTCGTGTGTTACAGAAATATACATAACACAAGTTACCAAAAAATAAAATATTTTTAAACCCATCCCCTAAAAGTGCTTCAGTGCAAGCCAAATATTCTGTTTTTCTTTTGTAAATAACATTTTTTTCTTTCTTGAACGAAATATAAGAAGTCATTATATTTTGTACTGCATCATTTATTTAAAAAGAATAATTATATGAAACTAGCATAAGAAATTTGAACTACAGAGGAATCTCGCAGAACGAAAAAAATCAAACTTACTGTAATAAAAAATGAAACTTACCACTGTTTACTCTGATTGAATCTTGATAGTTCTCAACCGTTTAATAAAAGAAGGTATTATTTTCTTTGTCCGTTGATTTATTTATTTATTTTAATATCCAAGTCCAAATACTGGAACTTATAGAAGATTTTGATATTTTGTTATCTATGAACACGCCCTCATCTGCACAAGTTCTTTTCATCCTGATTTCTCACGCTCGAGATATTCCACCCATAGAAAAAGTTCTAATCCCAATTTGTCGCTATGCCTGAGAAGTATGGATTTCAGAACAGTGGAACATGCCTGAAAAGGATGCCCCCACGCCCACCTTTCAACATACAAGCGGATTATCTTTTCACGTGCACTTTTCCGGAAACTACTATTGTTACAAGCAAAAGGGGTTTCTCCCTGTTACTCCTTCACGGGTAAATAAAATGCTAATACCCAAATGCAAAACATGAAAATAAAGTCAGCGAAAAATGCATCCGTTCTCAATGAGTTATTCTTTTAACTTCACGTCTACATGAAAAAGGCGCTGACAAGTTGTTTGCTAACTGATTGGCTTAAAAAGAAGCCGAAACTTCTGAATTGGATTCGTGGGGGGGGGGGGGGGGGGGGGACTTTATTCACTCCCAAGGTTAAACATCCATCCATCACCTCAAAAAAATCTCATACGCCTAAAAAAAAAGGGCTAAACATACATCTTGTTGAAAACTTCTTCAGATTTCTTTTTTTTTTTAGACCGATATTTTCCAACAAGTCAACCCACTATTTCTGAACATCTCCGAGTTTGCAGAACAATATTAGAGTAATTCTGGGACTTATGCCGCATTTTTTTTTTGAATCTGTGTAAAAATATCACAGGTTGTGCACATACAGTAAAATAAATGATGCTGTGCTATTCATAGTAGAATATAAAACATGTGACTTGCGACAAAAAAAGTAAAAAAAAAAAATAATTAATATTTTTTAACATTTTTTTTTTCTAAAACAGTGCATTGTGGGTGAGGTGCCGCTCTTGTGCGGGAATTATGTTGCGCCTGTCATAAGAACAGAATGAAGTAGTAAATAAAAAATGCTCGGAAAAAAATTCATATCTGGACTATAATTACCCATTCAATAACAAATTCTTTATAATAAATTAGTTTAAAGAGACGTCCTAGTTGGCTTAAATCGACATAGTCTGCCTACTTAGTTCACTACTAAAATTAAATTATCTTTCATTTTTAAAATTGAATTTTAATTATTCTTTCATCAACAGAGTAACATCAGTGTCAGTGTATCTCTCTATTATAAGAAAAAGTAACGGCCGCAGCCGCCTCTGTCAAGAGCTTGTTCGGCTATCTTCTCCACTATCTAGACTAAGCTGCTTTCGAAAAATTCCGAGGAGCGAGGAACCTGATAAGCTGACTTAAACTTCGAAAATCGAATTATTTTAGACGATATTAATAAAAACTAAAAAAATGCACATAATGGTTGCCAGATTTGGCATAAAATCATTCTTTCCTTTTCAAGAAACCAATTCCAAGTATGTAGAATCGCATGAAATTGACAAACATGAAGTAGAATGACACCTATTTTAAGCCAAATTAAAAATTATATGCAATAAATAACTCAAAATGCATTACACAAAGTTGACAATTTTCAAATAGTAAGTTCGTTTAGACAACAGGCGTTTAGAATTAGCGACTATTCGTTTTTCCAAAACTGGATAACTAATTGTAACTGATTTTCAAAGCGCCATCTTGGCGTTAGGAATGATCAGGCAAAATGGTATCTCTTCAAGCAGGGTAAATCTAAACCTCGAGTTCCAGAATGTTAGAACTCAGTATCTTGAAAATGAAAAATAATTAAGATGCAGATTATTTTAAAGCCGGTTCGGTTCAGCTGGAATATTTGCTACCAGTAGACATATTTGGTGGCGTTAACGATGAGATTATAACAATTATAGTACACTTTGGATATTTGCCAGCGCGGCGAGATGTTATAATTCGTTGTTCTGAATACGAGAGTCTGCAAAGGATTATGCATACGAAAATATGGATAACGGTTTTCCGAGAACCTTACACGAGCAGTAATTATAGGTTGTGAGCATGTGTAAATCGTCAAATAATGAAAAGTCGCCATTGGTGGCAAGCTATCCTAGCTGATCCGTAGTTTTTAACAAAGAAAACGTATGAAGTACTGTTTTCTTAGAGCTAATTATTAACTATACATATACGCAAGTCGCCAAATAATGAAAAATCGCCATGGGGTGGCTAATACAGCTGAAACAGATGTTCTGATTTTATTACGCTTTAGCTCCTAATTAATATAATTTTTGAATGGCAACATTAAATATCATTGTGTTTCTGAGGAATGCAAATAATTTTTCCAGTGATTATACGCGGAGTCCGCACTCCAGGTGGAATATAGCTCAGGACCCACTACAACACGGATTCCTATAACAAAATATCTACCGTGTTATGGGGGGGGGGTCTACTGTAGTGTGAAGTTTAAATTTTTATGTACCAATGAACATGCAAGAATCAAACAATGTGTAGCTCAGTAATGTTCTATCTGATCCAATCTCTGGGTTTTGTCTGTTGAAATTAAGTCTTTTTTACGAATAAGCCTTAGTAGGGGCCGAATGTCTCATACGAAAAGCGAGCGTAGCGAGTCTAAGGACCTTAGCCCCTAATTTAAGAAGAGAAAAAGGAGTAAAATAGTGTATACATTGTTTTAATTTTTTTTCATTGGGCGTTTCTAATAAAATCTGTAAACAATTTCACCGGGTTTAAGAACAATATTTCATTTGAGCCAGAACGTTAAAACGCATAATTATTACAATTAACGGGCCGTGGTAGCCCAGTGGTTAAAGCGTAACCGGAAGATTGTGGGTTCGATACCGGCGTACCACTCAAGACCACCGTGTACATGCGGTGACGCGCACGTTAAATCCGTGGTCCGAAAGTCCTCTCGGTGGTCGTTAGCAGTTTACGAGGGGTGCCAATATTCGGAAGTCCCCCACTTTCTCATGCGGCTCCAAATTGTGGCGGGAAATTCCGGGAAGGACGTATATGTAGCTCTAAGCGACTCATTCAGTGACGTGAGCTGTCCTCTCCTAGGAAATAAATAAATTATTAAAATTACATTAACGACTAATAATATGCCAAACTTGGGCAGTCTGACAAATGAAAAGAAAACAAAAATGTTAATTACACAATCAAATCCAGCAAATATACTGCAGTAACATAGTTTTCTTACAGGCCTACCAAAAAGCATTTGGCCTATATCACAAATCATTTAAAGCGCACTAATGTCTGTATGATGCATTCAACTGAGCTCAAATTAGGTACGCATAATATAGGTTAAGTTACTGTCTTTCGTATTGTGTAAATTTTGGTGTCTGTAGGACTTACTGGTTCTTACAGGAAATAAGTATTTTTATACATTACTAGCTGAAGTACCCGTTCTTCGCACGGGAATGAATGGACTTTTTGATATTACGATTTGTGGTGATTACTATTCATTGTAATAAACAGATATAGCAAAGTGGATATCGCGTTATATTGTGTCCAATAATCATGCATACCGAATTGCAAGGCAATCGTTTGTACGGTGCAGAAGGCTATGCGGCATAGCGCAATCTAGTGGCCAGTTTTAGCAAAACGGATACGGCGAAAATATTTTTCGCAATCAGATATCGATGTATACGAATTTTCATGACTATCGGCTGGACAGTCCAGAAGTTCATGTGTTGACGCGACATCTAGTGGCAAGTTATAGGAAAATGGATAGCGCCAAACTCTTCCCCGTGTTCAAATATCTATGTATACCTATTTTCATAGCGATTATTTGCACAGTCAAGAAGTGATACACTGCAGGGCCATCTAGTGGTTCAATAAAGTAATGATTTGCTACAGCGCTGTCAAGTGGCGAGTTATAGCAAAATGGATAACGCCAAAATATTCTCATTGTTCAAATAGCTATGTATACTGATTTTCATAGCGACCGTGTTCCACTATCTATGTATACCAATTTTCATAACGATCATTTGCACAGTCAAGAAGTGATACACTGCAGAGCCATCTAGTAGTTAATTAAAGTAATGATTTGCTACAGCGCCGTCAAGTGGCGAGTTATAGCAAAATGGATAACGCCAAAATATTCTCATTGTTCAAATAGCTATGTATACTGATTTTCATAGCGACCGTTTGAATGGTCAAGAATTTGGCCTGCTGCAGCGTCATCTAGTGGCGAGTTAAAATAATAATGCATTGCAGTGTCATCTAGTGGTGAGTAACATCAAAAGGAACGCAGTTAGAATATATTCTTCGTGCTCAAATGTGTAAGTATAAAAAATTTTATGCCGGTCGGTCGAACGGTATAGAAGTTGATGCTTTGCAGCGCCATTTAGCGGCAAGTTACAGCAAAATGGATAGTGAAAAATATTCACCGTGTTCTAATATTCGCGTGTACCAAATTTCATCGAAATCGGTTGGACGATATTCGCATAGGAAACGGCTAAACGGAATAGAATTCAACGTTGTGCTGCGGCACCAAGTGGCAAGTTAAGGAAAACGGATAGCATAAAAACCTTATCCATCATAAAAGACTTAGGTGAACCAAATTTCATCGTGCAACGGTGCTCAACGGTGCTGGAGTTTTTCAACCTCATAAACACATACCAACATTCATTTTTATCTATAACCAGTGTTATTATATATACCAGTCTCAAATAAAATCCAGTTTTAAATCTAAGCCTCGCCAAAGTGCCAACATACGCCATTTTGCAAGAGTTTTTCAGGGAATCATTCGAAGCATTGACTTAGCAGCAACCAATATGGGAAATGGTTCGACCGCCAAAGAGTAGCACGCATTTATTTGAAAATTGGAATCCCTTAATACAGCCGATTTTTTTTTTTTAATTATTGTTGCGGAATTACTCTGCTACTCCTGGGGTTCGTCGTTCTAAAGTCCAGTGGTGTAAAAAGTTCAAGTAAAAAGTCACTTGTCAGGATGGAACACAAACTTTATTTCTTCTAGAACTTCGTAGAACAATCAGCTGCACACAATTCACAAGCACAATCTAGCAGTAACGTGCTTTTAACAATCCGCTTGGATCAGAAGCTCTCACAAATGCTGTATTTCTCACACAAAATAAGTCACTTTTACAGGCAAAAATTCCGTGGAAATATTCAAGGGATATATAGTACACTATCCCTTAAGACACAGCAATGAAGAATTTACACACAGCACTTTAAAAACAGCTTCACAAAGCAAGCTAAAACACAACTTCTATAGCACTATCAGTTCACACAAAACAAGCGTACTCAGAGCTCTTCACACATGGAATGTTCAACTCGCAACTGACTCGCTTCGGGGCGATGCCCGCTTCTATAAATAGCCGACGCAGGAGGTACAAGAGGTTTCCAGAAAAGTCAATTTCTCGAGGGTTCTACATAAAGCGTGAATTTTGATTACGTCATAGAAGAGAAATGTTAGGTTATTATGCGTTTTTAATGCAGGAAAAACAACTTCCAGGCCCCATTGGGAAAATCGCGCCAAATGACCAAAAAGTCGCCAAGCTTGGCGACTTTTGGCGAAATATCGCCAAATTTGGCGCCAAAAATAAGTCCTCAAAAGTGAAGAGATCTAAGCTCTAGGACTAATATTTCTCGAGATTTCTAGAAGCCCATAGAAAAACATATGGGAAAGCGAAACCTCCGTATCTCCGGTTCTAATTGGCCGATTTTGATGCAACAAAAAGCAAAATTTATCTATTTGAAGCGTAGAATACGAATTTTAAACCATTTTAAGCCCCAGAGCAGCGGGTTGCCCCGAAAATTCGTAACATTGCCCCCTTACCAAGGACTGCACGTCCCGGGCAGTACAATCCCTAGTTAGGAGGTCACACAGGTACCTACACTGTATAACACTTAACAAGATCTTAACAACATAATTCAAGCAAGTAATCAATAGCACAATAAGCAAATACACATTAATAATCATCATAATAAATAATTACACTGTAATAAGTAATCAATGTAATAACAAATACACATTAATAAAATCCAATATATTACAAATATGTACACTAAATATGGCGTAAGTGGTGAGAGAAAGAGAGTTGAAGAAAGAGGAAGAGAAGGGAAAGACAGGAAAGAAATGAGAGTTGAAAGAAAAGAGGAATTACGCCATAGTGACCATGGTCTGAGCTAATTACAACCGCGGTAGATGGCAAGCCGATCGTAATGTACAACTCTTGGCTTCGAGTTTGGTGACTTACGAATCCGTACGATGACGTCATTCAGCCGGTTTAGGACTGTGTAAGGACCGTCCCACGGCGATTGCAGCTTGGGAGACAGGCCTTTCCGTCGAGTAGGATTCCATAGCCAAACTTTGTCACCTGCGTTGAACTCGTGTCCCGTAGCCTTCGTGTCGTAGCGAGTCTTCATCCTTTCCGTGTTCAGGTTGATCCGCTCCCGAGCAAAATGATGCACATCCTCAAACCGTGCCCGAAGGTTTTCCACGTACTCCTCTGGCGATGAAGGCTCATCTGGAGGGCGGCCGAACACTAGATCGGCGGGAAGACAAAGATCTCTGCCGAACAGCATCTGGGAAGGTGTGAAGCCGGTAGTCTCATGGACGGCACTCCTATAGGCCAGCAGGAACAGGGGGAGTTTCTTGTCCCAGTCCTCTTGATTCCTAGATACCAGGAGCGAGAGGTTGTTCAAAATTGTACGATGAACCTCTCCACCATGCCGTCGGATTGTGGGTGTAAAGGCGTAGTCTGGGTTTTGTCCATTCCGAGAAGTTGGCATAGTCCTTTAAAGACTGCAGAGGTAAAGTTCGTTCCTTGGTCGGAATGAAGTTGCAGAGGGGTTCCATATCTGGAAATCCATTCTTGCACCAGTACCTCTGCTACGGTCGTAGCTTCTTGATCGGGAATAGGAAACGCTTCGGGCCATTTAGAGAAGTAGTCAATGACAACTAGGATGTATTTGTTGCCATCCGAAGTTCGCGGAAGAGGTCCCAGGATGTCGAGTGCAATCCTCTCAAAAGGCGCTCCTACATTATAACGATGTAGTCTTCCACGGCTTCGTTTCTTCGGGCCTTTACGGGCAGCACAGGCGTCACAAGCTTGACACCACTTTTCGACGTCGCCTCGAGCCCTAACCCAGTAGAAGCGCTCGCGAACTTTCTGCAGGGTCTTCATCACGCCAAAATGGCCTCCAGTTAAGCCATTAAGCAGCTCTTCTAGAACCTTCGGAATCCTCGAGCGAGGGAGTACTAACTGCCATCGGAGCATCTTGCCGTCGTCCGACTCCCATTTACGATACAGGACTCCATTCCTCAGGCGAAGCGAATCCCATAAAGCCCAGTACTGTTTTGTTGCCGGACTGTAAGATGATATTTCTTGCCAACTGGGCTTAGCGCTGGATTTTTCCATAAATTCCACAATAGGTTTGATGTCGCGGTCTGCTAATTGGTCCGCCCGAACATTTTCGTCACTCCAGGGATCTTGGGATGGTGTCGATGATGTAACTTGGCGGACAACGGGATGTTTCAGATGGTAATTTTTCTCTGCCCTGGAGCAATAGCGACAGCTGTCTATACAGGGCCTTCTTGACAAAGCATCTGCATTTCCATGAGATGCCCCTTTCCGATGACGTATCTCGATGTCATATTCTTGTAATCGCTGTATCCACCTGGCTATTTGGCCCTCTGGATTCTTGAAATTTAGAAGCCAGGTTAAAGAGGCATGGTCCGTTCGGAGCAGGAACTTTCGGCCGTACAGGTAATGATGGAAGTGCTCCACGGCCTTAATGATAGCAAGGAGTTCCTTTCTCGTAACACAATAGTTACGTTCTGCCTTTGAAAGGCATTTGCTCCAGTAAGCAATGACGTGTTCTTGGTCATCTATCTCCTGGGACAAAACTGCTCCGACACTCTCCTTACTCGCGTCTGTGTCCAGGATAAATGGCTTGTCAGGGTGAGGATACGACAAGATCGGCGAAGATGTTAAAGCCGTCTTCAGTTCGTTGAATGCGTCCTCACATTCCTCAGTCCATAGAAATTTCTGTCCAGTCTCGGTCAATTTGTGAAGAGGTCTTGCAATTTGAGAAAAGCCCTTCATGAATT
This sequence comes from Cheiracanthium punctorium, assembly GCA_038373885.1. Classification (NCBI taxonomy): domain Eukaryota; kingdom Metazoa; phylum Arthropoda; class Arachnida; order Araneae; family Cheiracanthiidae; genus Cheiracanthium; species Cheiracanthium punctorium. The sequence continues at coordinate 193,193 of JAWZYV010013304.1, forward strand.
TTCGATAGTAAGTACACAGACCGAGAAAACTTCTTAAGTCGTGGATATTCTCGGGACGACTCCAGTTCTGGACTGCGGACGTCTTTTCGGGATCGGTTCGGACTCCGTGGGCGGATATTATGTGCCCGAGGTAGCGTACTTCCCGACGAAACAAGTTGCACTTCGATGGACTCAGTTTCAAGTTCGCCTCCTTTAATTTCTGCAGCACCTTTCGGATGTTCTCTAGATGCTCTTCGAAAGTCCTTCCGACGATGATGATATCGTCCAAATAGACGAGGCATGCTTCGTAGGAGAGTCCTCTCAACACTGTCTCCATCAGACGCTCGAATGTAGCCGGTGCGTTGCAGAGTCCAAAAGGCATAACTTTGAACTGCCACAATCCTTGTCCCGTGGTGAACGCAGTCTTTTCACGGTCGTCGGGATGGATTTCTACTTGCCAGTAGCCACTCTTGAGATCAAGAGTGGAGAACCATTCGTTTCCCGATAAAGTGTCCAATGTGTCGTCTATCCTGGGAAGAGGGTAGCTGTCTTTCTTGGTAATGTCATTCAGACGTCTATAGTCAACGCAGAACCGGGTGGAACCATCTTTCTTTCGGACCAAAACAATCGGCGAGGCCCACGGACTAGTCGATGGCTCGATGACGTCATCACGCTGCATCTCCTCTAAAAGTCTGCTCACCTCTTCTTGCTTAGCAAACGGCAGCCGCCTAGGATGTTGCTTGATGGGAGAATGGCTGCCTGTATCTATCCTATGTTGAGTTAAGCTCGTACGGCCAAAGTCACCCGAAGTTCGGGAGAAGAGGTCTTCAAATTCAGCTATTACTTTCTCTGCAGCGCTTCTCTGTTCTGCCGTTAACTCCACGTCTTGTAATAATTCCTTCGTCAGGCACTCGGAAGATTTAGCTGTCGTTTGGTTGATGTTCTTATTAATGCAGGTAACAGGAGTGCATGTCGCCAACATTTCATTTTTCTTTATCACCTTCGACTTGTCCATCACATTTACTACTCTAACAGGAATTTCTGTTCTCGACAAGTCCACAAGTGTTGCTCCTACAAGTACTCCTCTGACGGAATCACTATTGTTTGGGTGTTCGATTAATCCAAAGCGGAATTTACTGTTCCAGCAATTATTGAATCAGTTCTTGGAGGTAGAGTGATATCAGTCTGGGCTATTATTTGCTGAACAGGTAAAATAGTTTCATTTTTAATATCGAACGCAGCTATTTCTTCTGAGTCTGAACGAAGCTCATTATTCTTAAAGTCCAAGTTAAATTTGTGCGATTTTAAAAAGTCGAGTCCGAGAATAAAAGAGTTTGTAATATTGGCGACATATACCACATGGTCGTATCTGGCATTTCCAAACGTGATTTCTACTTGCGCTTTTCCGCTCACTTCGATCTTGTCACCTGTCACAGTCTGGAGGGTCAGCGAGGGCGGAGTCAAGATAATCTTCAAATTTAATTTCTTGGCCAGATCCGTCCTTATGATGGTTACGTTCGCTCCAGTATCAATCACCATGTGGCATGGGGAACCATTAACATATCCCAGTACGAAGAGTCCATTACTGCCACCATTCACTGATGAAATCTGCAAGACTTTTAGGTGGGGCTTTTGACTATATGGCAACCTCCGCCCCGCGAGATGGCCACCTCCTAGTTTCCCTCTTTCTTGTTCTTAGATTTCTCTTGCTGGTCATAAGACTTTCGACCACAATGCTTTTGTACATGGCCTTCGACGCCACACTTCCAGCATTTCACTTTCTTTCGGCCATCTCTCGTTCTATCGGATCTTAATTTTCGCTCTATGAGATCTTCAATTCTCTTCAACCTGTTCTCGACGCCTTCTGTGTCTTTGTCAGCTTCCTCTTGGACCGTGACCGCTCTAACAGCATGCCGATCTTTTCTCACGGCCCGCTGGGCTGCCTCTAGCTTCATTGCGAACACCAGAGCAGACTTCAAATCCTGATAATCTTCAACCATAAGTGACTTTTGGGTTTCTGGATCACGGATGGCTTCAATAAAATGACACACCGCCATTTCTTCTCGGACATTATCAAGGTGGTCCATGTAAGCTAGATGACAAAGCCTATCTATGTCCGAAGCCAGCTCTGGAAGGGTCTCGCCAGATCTCTGCATCCTTGACTTAAGTTGGATTCTACTATATTCTTTCTGGCACTTCTCACCGAATTTCATCTCCAAGGCACTGGCAAGGGCGTCAAAATCTCCTATCTTCGTCGCTCCGATAGTTTGCAATACATTAATTGCATCTCCGCTAAGGGAAGCGGCCAGTTGATTAGCTTTCTCGGACTCGCTCCAACCATTGGCTCTGGCGACGATCGAAAATTGGGTCTTGTAAGCTTCCCAGGGAGTCTTTCCGTCATAGGCAGTAAGTTTCACTGCTGGGCGGTGTGAAGATAACCTGATGTTTTCGGGTAACTTTCCCAGCTTTACGAGAGAGTCCAATTTCTCTTCAATTTTAGCTTCACATTCTTCACGCATTCTGCAAATATCCTGCTGTAATTCCTTAACATTCCCTTCAATTCTTTGTTCATATTTCGTCTGAGTTTCTTCTAAGAGAGAAACTCTTTTCTCCATTTCTTCTTGGCCCTGCTTAATTTCTTCTAAATTTTCTTGGGTTTTCTCTATCTTCTGCTCCAACTTTTCTTGATTTTTCTAAATCCGCCTTCATTTCTTGCATCATATTCATGAGCTTTTGAAGTTGTTCTTCCATTTTTTGTCTAGTCAAAACCATAAACTGGAAAATTAAAGTCCTTCTTTAGAACCCCGTTTCTGACACCAAATGTTGCGGAATTACTCTGCTACTCCTGGGGTTCGTCGTTCTAAAGTCCAGTGGTGTAAAAAGTTCAAGTAAAAAGTCACTTGTCAGGATGGAACACAAACTTTATTTCTTCTAGAACTTCGTAGAACAATCAGCTGCACACAATTCACAAGCACAATCTAGCAGTAACGTGCTTTTAACAATCCGCTTGGATCAGAAGCTCTCACAAATGCTGTATTTCTCACACAAAATAAGTCACTTTTACAGGCAAAAATTCCGTGGAAATATTCAAGGGATATAGTACACTATCCCTAAAGACACAGCAATGAAGAATTTACACACAGCACTTTAAAAACAGCTTCACAAAGCAAGCTAAAACACAACTTCTATAGCACTATCAGTTCACACAAAACAAGCGTACTCAGAGCTCTTCACACATGGAATGTTCAACTCGCAACTGACTCGCTTCGGGGCGATGCCCGCTTCTATAAATAGCCGACGCAGGAGGTACAAGAGGTTTCCAGAAAAGTCAATTTCTCGAGGGTTCTACATAAAGCGTGAATTTTGATTACGTCATAGAAGAGAAATGTTAGGTTATTATGCGTTTTTAATGCAGGAAAAACAACTTCCAGGCCCCGTTGGGAAAATCGCGCCAAATGACCAAAAAGTCGCCAAGCTTGGCGACTTTTGGCGAAATATCGCCAAATTTGGCGCCAAAAATAAGTCCTCAAAAGTGAAGAGATCTAAGCTCTAGGACTAATATTTCTCGAGATTTCTAGAAGCCCATAGAAAAACATATGGGAAAGCGAAACCTCCGTATCTCCGGTTCTAATTGGCCGATTTTGATGCAACAAAAAGCAAAATTTATCTATTTGAAGCGTAGAATACGAATTTTAAACCATTTTAAGCCCCAGAGCAGCGGGTTGCCCCGAAAATTCGTAACATTATCAACTATAATGTGTTTTATTCATCGTTACTCCGATGTACTAAATGAGAAGATTTCAATTTTCTGAAATTTGGCGGAATTCCCCCAACTTAAATCAATGTACTCAATTGGCGAGAATTCTGAAGTTAGATCGCTTGAAATCCCTTAATAACTGCATTATTTCTTCACGGATCATTAAAATTTAACGCTGTATTCTAATAAAACCTTTGCACTTGTTTTCAAAAATCTATTTCCTTAAGCTCTCAATAAATTGCGCCAAGCCGAAAACTGTGCAAACCGCTAGAACTCACTTACTCAAAATTCATATTTCAGCCATTTTATTTTTTCGCCAAACTAAAAAAATTTACACATTAGCCTCGGAAATCTTCAATTCTTATTGTTTTGCGTGTAAAGCATTACATTCCTGCTCTGATTTCCCATGCACACGATATTATAATTTAAAAAAAAATAACCTTACGAATATAAACTAACAAAAAAAAATCTTAACAAATTAATAACAAATATTATTCTTTTATTTTTATTTTGAGAATTTAAAACATTTTATTCGGCAAAATCGCCACACATGGCAACCACGATCCTTATTTCACACTTTTTTCACTACAGGGGTTACAATTACGGAAAGCTTTTTGCGTGAAGAGCATAAAAAATCTCTTAAATTCCGGGAACGGGTGGACTTTCAAAGTTTTAAAGTGGACTACGATTTATTCTATATTATTTTACATATCTGTGCTAAATTTCAGGCCGATAGGTTCATTTTTGTGGATTTGTATACGAACGACATTTTATTCGGCAAAATCGCATGGTAACCACGATCCTTATTTCACACTTTTTTTACTACAGGGGTTACAATTACGGAAAGATTTTTGCGTCACCAATATCACGCGCATTCAGCGTCCATTTTGTGTTCGTATACGAACGACATTTTACGGCAAATCGCATGAACCACGATCCTTATTTCCACACTTTTGTTACTAACAGGGGTTACAATTACGGAAAGATTTTTGCGTGAAGAGCATAAAAAATCTCTTAAATTCCGGGAACGGGTGGACTTTCAAAGTTTTAAAGTGGACTATGGTTTATTCTATATTATTTTATACATCTGTGCTAAATTTCAGGCCGATAGGTCCATTTTTGTGGATTTGTATACGAATCAAATCTACAAACAAACAAACAAACAAACAGAATTTAATTTTTATTTATAAGATTGCAAATCGACTCATTATAAGTAAATCAGCGTCCAAATACTGCATTCGATTGAGTCGCAATTAGCCAGGCAAAATCTATCTGAAAAACGTTTATTTTTCGCCTTTGTCATTATACGAAAGATAAGTGTTTGATACGCGTTTTATTACTTTGTTGTTGATTAAAGTATTTGTACTGCAAAAATCCTCCAGATAATCACAGAGTTGATCTATATTTGATGAAATGGTACCAAATTATTATTATTGTATTAAATTAAGGATATAACTATACGTATTTTAGGAATATATTCAAACACCATATTGTATCATTTTGCTAAATTATTTACAGATTCAAATTTATTTAAGCACTTGGTAACGATCAAGCGTTCGAAAAGTCGAGTGGAGTCACTCCAGATTTTATTTTTTTAAATACGGCCCCTTATGAGATAAATGCATGACATGCAGAGTGGCCTCATCTCATTTGGAAACTTTTTTGTATTTGGAAGTATAGTGTTAAAATCAATAGTTCAGAAAGTGCCACTCTCATCAAACAATCTTAAATTTCTAGTATATTTATATATAGGTATGTACATACAAACCAATTAATTGACTTCGGATTCATTCTCGTATCTTGAACTTGTGCTGCAGTGCTGTGCAGGACTTGTGCTGACCCCATCCTCCCCCCCCCCCCTCTCACGCGTTGTCTCGATTTGTCTCTCCTGGAAGAAAATCTCCCGGACAGGTGGGCAAGTGGATGGGTGATTTGAGAAGGGGAAATTGCACCGAACAATAAGTTTTATTGTGAAACCCAGAATACCCCCCCCCAAAACCCCTTTCCAAGATAAAAACCAGTTGGACGGTTGGAGATTCATGTCAAGTCTCGGTGACAAAGGGAAGCAGCTAGTAGCTTTTCTAAGAATTCCATTTCCTTCCCAGAGTGGCAGCTGCTTAAACGGAGTAGTAGAAGTTCCAGCGTTGCGATTGCGCTCACAGCTATAACGTTCTGATAGCATTCGATAACGAAGACTGTGAAAATTTAAAACTCTCTTTCGTGACTGTTTTCCTGAAGGTTACGCATCTTCCAACCGATTGAAATGAGCGATCAAAGTCTACCCTGCGACCTTCAATGTCTCCTCGACGATTCACCAGAGACGCAGGAAAAAATAAAATGGTCCGAAATACTTCACGAAATCAATCGAGAAGTTGGGATCCCTGGTCGTAAGACATCGCTGCAGGATTTGTGTAAGCTGCTCCTGGAAGTTTTGAGGACCAGATCATGCAGTGACAGAAGCATCGCTCTGAAAATAACTCTGTTCTACGCCCGCTACTTGCATTTCTGTAACAAGAAGGTCTCGATTTCTCGATACTTGACACTTTGCCTGCCCATGCAGGAGGAGTTTCGTTACTCTCGCAGCGCGTACATGTGTTCCTGGAACCGGCAGTTCTTGTTAGACGACGGATCGGTCTTAGAAAGTGCAGCGTGGATCGCTCTAAGAGCCGGTGACTGGGAGTTTCTATGCGTCCTGGTGCAGAATGGTTTTTGGCAAGGATCGAACAGCCGTAAGATGCAAGAAATCAGCCACATGATGGATTTCAAAGAGATTTGGTAAGTGTAGCAAATATTTTGTTTTTCTCATGAGCGTAGGAAACTAAAATATTTCAGACGGGCTTAACTACCCTGGATAAATTCTCTCACCACATTGGTTTACCGTACACTCCCAGCAAACACACGCAGGTTCTCTGAAAGTCTATTAACGTTCAGAAGACGTTTTCTGAATGTTAATAGACGTTCAGAGAACCTGTTTGTGTTTCCTGGGTTGTTTACCTCAAGTCTGATTTCAAAAATCTTGTCTATTTTTGTCTAGGAAATTCACACAATAAACAATAAAGGCAGGAGGTGGTGAGCACACTCGTTATTGCCTTCACCCTTTTTCTAAAGCTTAACTAAATTAATAATTGGGACACAAGTACGATCCTCACTAAATCACATTTATTTTAATTTATTGGGTTGTTCGGAAAGTAATGTCGTTTTCTTACAGAGAACTCAAACTAATAAAACTTCAACAAGTCTTGATTTACAAACAAGCTGTGCCTAGGCATAGGACCCGTATTTGTTAAATTTTAAAGGAATTATTTTATAAATATTACATTTTTTTTTCTTTAAAAAAATGGACAATCTTTAAAAAAATCACCCTCCGCCTTTTTTCACGTTTACCCTCTATGAAGAATCATATTCGAAATATTCTGAAATCGATTTTTAGGCATTATCGATTCTGAATTGATTTTTAGGCGAGGGCTATATTTTACAGCAAGAATTTTATGGATATCTCTTTCCTTCTTGCGATCACGCAGGATATGTGAAAAGAATGCTTTGGCCCCCTATCCCCCATAAGCTACGAATTTTGGAATATGCTTTCCAATCTAGCACCTACGCTAAGAAACACACATACGTGTCGAATTTCATATTACTATTGGACGAGGGTTCCTAAATCCATTATGGTTCCAAATTAAGGGGTCTAATCTCGCATAGTCGGCTAACCGAAAGTTCGGTTGCGTGACGTTACACGGAACTCATCCGTACCTCCAGTGAGTTACCGCAAATTGTCTAATTTGGTAAACTGGAACGGTCGGTCGGTTCAGCCGTGATATGCGGAAGGCGGGACTAGTTATGTGTGGTTCGTCCCCCAACAGTGATGTCATTGAAGTAGAAGTGTTTATATTAGTTTTTTTTCTTCGGTTTTTCTAGCCAATGAAAATTCAGTATACAATTGAGAGAAACAGTGAAAGCAGTGAACTGTAACGCAACAGCACATGTTTGTTTGTTTATTCGGTGCCTCGCTTGTCTGTTCATACAACTATCGCGAAGTTATTGAGATGGAAGCAAAAAAAAACCAAGATTAGAGAGGATAACCACCGCACAGGTGGAAATAATGCTAGATTTTTTAATAAAAAATACCGAGTTCTCCCCCCCCCCCATCTGAAATAAAATCCTGCCTACACTACTTGTTATCCTAGTTACAAGAGAAAGGAGAGAAAGATCTGTGACCTTAAGACACCTATTCTGATGAGATGGACTATAGTATAGTACCATAGTATAAAATTAATTCAAATTGTTACATAATATTATCACATTCAAAATAATTTTAATGTAAGAGAAAACAGTTAGATGCTAAATTTTGTGGCTTTTCAATCTTTTAAAAAAATCTTATGACCAGACCTCGGAATATATGCAATCGCATATTTTCATATGCAATTACATATTTCAGGTGTTTTTTGATGATTTTGCATAAAATGACGGATTTTCTCTGTTGGATGCATATTTCAATCTCTTTAGCTTTGAATTTGTAACTTTTTTTTACCTTCCTTTCAGTTTTACTTTTTCTTTAATCCCACGCTTTGAAAAATTTATACAATCTCTGGTTCTCAGCAAAATAGCATATACACTTTCAATTTTTTTCGTGTCTATTTGAAACAATTTTAATTAAGTTAGACTATATACTGTTTTCTTAGTGACACCTGTCGAAGTACTGTTTTCTTAGAGCTAATTTTTAACTATACACATACGCAAGTCGCCAAATTATGAAAAAATGCCATGATTGGCGAATACAAGGGTGTTCCATGAATTTCACATAATAAAAAATAGTGTGAAGTTAAATCGTTAAGTTCCAAGGAACATGAAAGAACCAAGCAATGTGTAGCTCGGTAGCATTCTATCTGATCCAACTTTTCGGTTTTGTTTCTTGAAATTATGCCTTATTTACAAATAAGCCTTATTAGGGGCCGAATGCCTAATACGAAAAGCAAGCGTAGTGAGTCTAGGGTCCTTTCCCCCTAGTATATATATATATATATAGAAGAAGAACCCCCTAGAGAATTAGAAAGACCCCCACGGAGGGCACCCCACCCATAGGCCTAGAGCCCATGCGTAACTAATCGACCTTAATACCACAACACAATACACAACAGTATTACAAGTATCAGTAGTATAAAAATCAACAGCTACATCGAATGTTTTGTCTGCATAATCATTATTATTAAGCAATTAAAAAAAATAATAACTTCAAGTGATAGATAAAAGACAGCAACAAGTTGCCTAACAAAATCAGCAAAAAGAAACTAGTTGAGAAACAAGTTACATAAATTTAAAGTCCATGTAAGGTGTTAATAAATAATTTCATTGATAGCTAAAATTTGAATGAAAATAAGCAAACAAAATTGTTTGAACAAAACATAACAAACACTGTTTTCAATTCACAAATGCACACATATTAGCATTAATCAATTCGTTTAATTAAATTTATAACAAGAAATTTGTACGTAACATAGCGAAACATTTAGCTTTTCTGCATTTAATAGGTGCAATATAAACTTTGGTTCATTCAAGGAATTATTAGAAAAGGCAGGAGAATTTTAAAACTTACGCTTAATAATACTCTAATCAAAAATCGCGTGAAATAGATCCAAAAATGCTTCTCCTTCGAAAAAAAAAACACGCTCCGCAACAACAACAAACACGAACCGCACTCCTTCCACCAACACACGGCTTGGCGGACAAAAAGAACGTTAGAATGTAAACATTCGGAAGGAATAATTCCGCAAAATCTTCCATCCGTGCATCGCAGTTTACCAAATTTCCCTGACAGGGTTCGGTTGACGTCAATCTGACGTCACGCAACCGAACCTTCGGTTAACCGACTGTCTCCGATTAGACGGGGCCTTCGCTATTAGTAACGGGCCCGCGCGTGTATTTCGATGAGTCATCCAAAGAGGCCTACGGATGCTCGCGTCTTCCCGTATACATCAAGCAATTTTTAAGCTTTCCGATGCTTTGAAACGTTATTAAATGTAGTTTTAAGTAGTGATTGTGTTACTAATTCAAGTACGAACTCATTAACAGTTTCTTTACTATGATACACGCGGACATTAAAGTAAATAGATGCATGTAATTTGAAGGAAAAATAAAGTAGTGCTCACTGTCATGATTCATTATTTTAGCTTGAATTTTAATATACATGAAAAAATTAAGCTGACTTTTAGTATACATTAAAGTAAACGAATACACAAATGATACAGACATTTTTATGCATTTCTTTATACTGAATGTTTAAGTTTCACATTTTCAAAGCAGTTACAACCATTATTACTTTTAAAATAAATTTAACTAGTAGTTATTAAATTTTCATTTATTAAATATTGTTCGGTTAATATATTAACAAAATATATGACGAGGAGCTGAAATAGAATTTAAAATATTTGATATTTACAATTCACGTATACAAAATTTAAGTACTGATATACTATTTAATTTTTAATCTTTTGTAAGGCGTAGGTATCAGAAGAATGTTTGCTATAATTATAAGTACAACCTGTGCACTGCAAGTCCTTGGTATTTACATGAAAAATAATGTAAATTAATTTAACGAGAAACATTTAGAATGAATTACAAAATAAAGGGTGTCCCATAAATAGTAGTACGAACTTAAAGGGGAGATAAAATACATCAAAAGGATTAAGAATAACGTAACAGTGTATGATAAAACACGTTTGTTAACTGTTTTTATTTTGGTTAGTTCAAATGAGTTTATTTATCGAAAATTTTACCATTCGAAATGAAAATGATTTATAATTTTCAGTGTTAGTTCCATATACTTTTTCTTCTTCAAAGAAAAATTATAAATTTTAGAAAACCATACTAGGAAATACCACTAATATTCCAACACCTTTTTTTTAAAGTTATTATTAACTGGCGATTGACAGCAAATGTTTTCGTCCCTGCATTGCTGTATATTAGGGTTATAGCTTTAAAAAAAAAAAAAAAAAAAACCTGCTCCACGGACTTTGAATACAAATTAAGATAAACTAACAGCTCTAGGACTTGAAAAATTTCAAGATCCCTTTTCACAAGTTGCGCTAAACAATGTAGTAAACTAAAAACAAACGAAAGAGTGAATTGATTACTTTTTATTATAGCCATTATCTAAATGGAACTTTGAATTTGATGAACGATTATACAAAATACGATGAACGCTTATACAAAATATTAACTTCAATTTAAGTTTCTACATAAACATGTGCAAAAATTAATAACATATTTTACAGTACTTCTGCACTGAAACCAATATCACACATTTAATTGCATTTATAATAAATGATAAATGACATTTTCAACTGAAAGATTTAAACAGATAAGAATGTCTAACTAGTATTACAACGCACGCTTATTTACTAGAATAATAAACTACACAAGTTAAACGATTTCAGATTAAAATGATTTATAAATAACACATGAATATTAATTCACAAAACATGTTTTATATCCTATAAATTTGTAGAATTTCTAAATACAAGTGTACACTTACCTTTACATGCAGAACTTAAAGTTCGAATTCTATGATTGAATTCGTTGATTTATTTCCATAAAAAAAGCGCAATCTTCAAAAAATTATTACCTACATCTAAAACACCTTGTCATTAAATCATTATGACAAAACTATAACAAAATTGTTTTTTAATTATAAAATAAATTAACGTTTATAATCCCAAATCGCATACAATCGAACAGCGCAAATGTAAATATTAGGCCTCAATGTTTCACTCATTTCTTCCGGTGGCAACGAAGAAGCAGGCCCGGTTGCTAATAACGACGGCCCCGGATTAGACCCCTAAGGGCCGTATTCACCAAACTGTGAATAGCCCGTCATCATCCGAGAGTTGGGAAACCTGCATTGCCGGTTTGTCTCGGAGACAACTCGGAAACTGTATTCACCAACTTATTTCCGCCCAGGGTTACTTGACTCTGGAGTTGTCTCAGCCAGCTTTGAAAGCTCGTCTGTGATTGGTCAGAGTAATGATTCTATGAAGGGGGGGAACTAGGTTTAATGTTCGGGAGATCGAATCCAGCTCCCACCACACACACTTCCTTCATGATATTTAATTTGTTTTTATGCAAACTGCGCATTAAAATGTGAAAATTAATTTTAAAAAATAGACTGATTAAACATTTAATACAAAATTACATCCAATATTTTTTATAAATAAAATTTCATGTCTATTATACTTTTTTCAAATTTAGGAATTTTCACATTTTTTAACACACAAAAATTAATTTATGCAGTTTTGATGTTTTTCTTTTTGAGATACTTTATATATTATACATAGAATACGTATATCTTTAAAAAATTCTAGGATACTGAAGCATGTTGTTTTTTTCTCACATTTGTGTGAAAAATTGTTAATTCGCTATTCCCAAGTACAGTACACTACAATCAGACAAAAATGTTTAACCACTCAACAACACTTTTTTTTTTCATCCTTTACACCTAAATGATTAATCTGTTCAATGTAAATATTTTTATCCCGCCTCTTCTTACACACACAAAAAAAAAAAAAAAAAAAAAAAAAAGCGCGGGCGTAGTAGATCCACAGTGCTCTGGCCAAATCGCCCCTCATCTGTGGAACAATAGAGACAAGAAAATAAATAGGAAAGATCAGAATTTACTTATTTATTTTCAACACAAAAAATAATTAAGAATAAAATTGCGTTCAAATCAGAAAAAAGAGGGAATGGGAAAGCAAACCAAGATAAGTCCGACAGATGGCGCCTGCAGTCTCTACGGCAAAAAAAGTACAGTCATTCTCCAGAGTTTTTGGAAACATTGTACAAAGATTTTTTATCTCTTTTGGCGGCTTTTGTTGCTTGATGGGTGGTTTTCACACCAGTTTCCGTCTGTTAAAGCACAAAATATTCAAGTATTAGCAAATTTTTGGGATTTTCCCAAACCTATAAAAAACAACCCTCGTATCCGCCATTTATAAACCCGAGTCAACCCTCCGATTTTGCGGGGTTAGAATCTGCACCTGGAGTCAGGGTCAATTCTTGGGGTAACCCCTGATTTTGGAGTTGTGAATACCATTTTCTCACTAACCCTTGAAGTAGCTCGCTTTGCTGGGTTAACTCCAGGGTTTAAAGTTTGGTGAATACGGCCCTAAGAGGCTCTAAAATTAAGGTTTGACCCGGATGTCGTACTGAGGGGGGACTTTTCTCTTTTGGGCACACCTAGTAAGTGATAGGGATAGAAGTCTGTGAGATTAAGGGTGTTCCTTTCAAATAAAAAAGGTTATGTCGACCCACAAATTTGATATAAGGCTATTCTTGAAAAAGCAGATCATGTCACCATAGCGCTTAAACTATGCTAAAAGCAAACAAATGTCAAAGATTCTAAAGAAAACTCAAAATGTATCTTCACAGGCTCTGCTATGTATTCTTAAAAATGATAAATCTGCATCCTAAGTCCTACAGATTTACATAACTTTCAGTGAGAAATTCTTAAATACACAGTTGCTATGATAAAATTGCAAAATATCGAAATTAAAACATCTGAGAGTTTCATCACATTCATAAATTTGTCTTTCAAAACAATGTGAAGTACAGCTAGTAAAAATATATTGATTGAGTATTGAGTATGATATAAATTTTTATATATTTATGCCATTTTCTTTTTTCCTCTCAATACTATACATTAAATTCCCATATTCAAACAATTTTCCGCCTTGTTCTGATTTAATAAACCGCTTTTCATTTATCTTATTTAACAAATTAGAGAATCAACTAATAAATTTCAACAACAAAAAAAAAATCAACTAGCAGTTTAATATACGGTGAAATTGGTTTAAAAAAAATGTCCCTAAAACCTGTCTTTTTTTTTTTCCACCTGTTCCATGTAGGAGATTATCTCTCAGAAGGTCACCTCCATTTCTTCGATTACTCCCACCTGCGGCAATCACCTCACTTGATAAATCAGAGAGGATAATCCCCCGAAAATCCTAAAAGAAAAATTTAGAAATGTCTTCGAGTACGGGGTCAATTGAAGGAAACACATAATTTGTTGACCATGCAACAAATGAGTGTTCTTTTACATTATGGCCACTGGACGAAAAGTCTTGAAAGTGCATTAGTGTCTGTATAGTGCATTAGATTGAGCGCAAATTAGATATGCATATTACAATTCACGGTCTCATGCCCTGCATAGATTTTGGTACGAGTACAGCTGATAGTTTGTTCACAGGCTTGCAAAAAGTAATTCTTATTTATTGCGGCCTAAGGACGCAAATCATTTAAAGTAAGCTAGTGTCTAAATGATGCATTCGATTGACATACAATTATATACTCGTGTTATAGGTCACTGTCTTACATACTGTATAAATTTTAGCGAGTGTACGCCTTACAGCTCTTTACAGTGCTAAAAAAAAGTATTCTTACACATTGCGCCCTATACACTCAAATCATTTTATGATATTAGTTTTTGAGTTTGAAAATGCAAAAAAAAATTATGCAGTCTTTAGTTAAACCTTAAATAAACAGTTTAATTAAAGAAAAAAAATTTTTTTTTCATTTATATTAATAATATTTTAATATTAAAATCTATTTTTAAAAATCGTAACAAAGATTATTCACAAGAGGACGATAGACGTGACCGTTCACACACACATCTAATGACGTGCATCGCTTTCATCATTTGACATATCCAAAGTAAAAAATCCCACAGTCGGAAGTCCCACGACACCTTGCAAGGGGGGGGGGGTCAGGCTCGACACAGCCAGCTGTCGTCAAAAAAGGGACTCTTGTCTCCAGATCTGTGGCACACGATGAACGTTATGATCGTCCGCCATCTTGCTGGTAGTTAAGTCGAACGATGGCAACGGCTGTCCTTTTTTCAGCATTGGGCAATCTATCCAGCTGTTCTCGTATTCTTCTATTTTTCAGCAGATGCCAGTGCTGCTAAAAATAATCGTGACAATTTTTTTACGGGAAATGACGTGCTAAACAGTAAAGGATTCTCGCTGAGCTATGTCACCCGAAACTATTTTTATAGAATTCAAATCTATTCTTCGTGACTGACAACAGTCAAAACGTCAGAGTTTGGTATTCCCAGAGCGGGAACACTGCGCGTTAAAGGCTTAAGGATTAACTAAAGGTTGCATAACAATTTTTGTGTGAATTTTCTAACTCAAAACTAATATCAAGATAATTTGAGTTTATAGGCCGCAATGTACAAGAATACTTTTTTGTATCCCTGTAAAGAACTGTAGGGCGTACATTCGTTAAAATTTATGCAGTATGTAAGACAGTGACCTATAATATGCGTATCTAATTGGATGTCAATCGAATGCATCATTTAGACACTAAATTATTTGCGTCCTTAGGCCGTATTATATAAGAATTACTTTTTGCAAATTCTGTGAACAAAGTATCAACTCTACACGTACCAAAATCTATGCAGGTCATGAGACCGTGACTTATCCACACTGTTCGAGCAATTGGCGTGGAAATTTGCAGATTTGTAAAATGTGACATAGAAAAGGCCATAGGTGACTTTATAATTTCAAAAATCTACTAGTTCTCAGATTTTAAAGAAATTTTCCGAATTTTCACGTGTAACGAGCTTTTTCGATACCCTATGAAGTAAAAAGTGACCCATATGAATTTTATTTATATTAAGATAGCAACAGTAAGTGAGATCGAAGTCAATCTGATGTCAAAAAGTTTAAAAATGTCATAAAGGCCCAGTTATGTTAACAGATCGTAATGAAAGAAATGATATTTGGACTTCAAATAATTCCGTAATTTCTCATTCTGATTAGCATGAGAATAATTTTTATTTATTTATTTATTTTATAACCGTGAGCCATGTATTATTAGATTGAGCTTCTTTGCTCCTGTAGAAGGTATAATCGACTTTTTAAAATTTCAAATAACACTGCATTATGTCATGATTCTAAAACCTCCGTAGATAACGGTTTTGCCCCCCCCCACCTCACCGTTTTTTTTTGTTTCAAAGTTTGTAATTTTTGTGATATATTGTCCAATTTTACATAAAACGACTACTAAAATAATTTACGTGCAACAAAATATCAATTTGGAGTATTTAAACGTGGAAAATTCATTCTAGCCTAAATTAAAGCTTAAACATCACCTAATCTCTCCGAAACTTCACAAAGCTTAAACCTAGGATAGAACAACCCCCCCCCCTCCCCTACGAGGAGGTGGCATGCACACAAAAAAAGAATCCTTTATCCTACTAAATCTTACATTTATCTACTTACTTGTTATGCTTGAGTTTTTTAATGTTACATATAGAGTTCAGCAAAATTTTGTCACGTCGACAAGTTTCATAAAAGTTTATGTGTTCAAATAAAATAAAGAAAGCGATTCTACTCGTCTGAAGAACGGGCTATTTTTGCTAGTTTCCTGATAAAAGTTTGCTCAACCTTTAACAAAATACTTGATTTGTATAAAATAAATATATAAAATAAATATATATTTTTAATATTTATATATTTAAGTTACAGGTACTACATAAATTTAAACTTACAAATGTAGCATTTATTTCTATTTTTTGTCATTTCAATTAAATCCTTAAAATTATTAATACCATTCATTTTGCATCGAAAATGCAAGGGATTGCATAAAAAACTGGTTATAAATAACTCAAAGGGGGACCCAGAAAAATTTTTGCGGGAGGGTGGGTGGGGACTTCGGACTTTTTCGGTGAGCCACTGCGTCTGATGATGTTCTTCTGAAATGCATTTGTAGCGATATTGTTCCAAACGCCTTCTGGCAATCGCAGAGCGGTACCATGTACTCCATATAGGACATGAATGGGCGAAAGGCAGCAGCTTCAATTTTTATGAGCCCCAGTGGAAGGAAGACCAAGGTTCTTCTAATTTTAAAGTAATTGCAGATAAGAGACCTAGAACCTGACATCGACACTCCCAGAGGTATCGTTTGAGCACGGAGGACATTGGAGCCATGGACAGATTTTACGTGCACCAGCTCCCATTA